>JAEAOA010001897.1:4807500-5237500 GCA_016746295.1 Potamilus streckersoni
TTGAAAATATTGAATAAAGCGTATCATAATGAATGTTCCAATGTATATTTTGATTTACAAATACCCCATGAAGTCTGTGCATAAAAGCCTTTTTTAGTTGATTACATAGATAATTGAAAGTCTGTTATATCAACAAATCCTTTTCGCGTACCAATAATTTTTAGTAACCATCTGCATGTAAGGGGGTTACTAGTAAATAAACCAATCGTTTTCGAGTATCAATTATATCAGCCAATTAATTTCGGTTACCATTTGTTCATCCAAGAGTTTCTAGTGTATTAGTCAATAGTTTTAAGGTTTTCCTGCAAATGGTGTTTCTAGTGGATTGAATATAATTTTATTAAATTTACGAAATTCAGAAACATAGACCAAGCCTCAGTTTAACTACATTTTCCCAAACAATTCTTCAAACAGATCATCGTGCTTGGAACATTTTATTTTAGTTAAAGGTGGACATAACCCAAGATATTAAAATAAACGTTCTAACTTTAAATTGGCACATCCTGGAGTCCTTTTTATTTGTATCTTGTTGCTGACCTTAATTCAGAAATGTGTAAGGCTTCTGGTAAACAACTTTTTTATTTTTGTTTAAACAATTCTTTGTAAAAGTTAGATTCATTCAGTGGAATCAAGGCCATACCTGGAGCACGTGATAATAATCGTGTAACAAACATATATTCCTTCTGGAAAGAAGAACTCTTGACCTCCATCCGTGCATCTGTTTTTAGTTTTAGTTAGTCTTATAAGTCATGTTATTATATGCTCATCTTTTTCACCATTAACTTTACATTGTTAGAATTGTGCAATATTCCACGATATTGGACAAATTCATACTGTACCCCACGTGCAAAGAAACTATTTTCTAACGTAAACAAATTTTTTATGAATAAACTAAAGCAGATATTTCAAGGACGGCCACATACCAGCAAATATTTCATAGACTGACACATATAAACTGCTTTGGCACATTCAGCTTTTAATTTTTTGATACAAATGTTTCAGATTTAGCTAGATATAGATGCTATACAGGGTCATCACATAAAACGTAAGTTATACACATAAGCTGTCTTCTTTAACTGTTAAAACAAATGGCCAAAAATGTGCTTAACACCTTCGTATTGTACTCCACGCTCCACGCGCTTGATGTACGTGAGCGCGAGATACGCTATGAAGTTTAACGGTCGGTGGGAGGCGCTTTGTGCGCATGAATGCTATTATTTGTGCATTGAAGCCATCTACGACTGCGAACTTTAGTATTTTAATAATAAAATAATAATTTTTTTTTATTAAATATAATTGCTTGTGAATTTTATTTTTAAATCTTTGGTAATGAAACAAGAAATAGCATCTAATAAAAAAAGTTACTGCATTTGAATGGAAAAATATGAACTCATTTTTTTTTTCGGATGGATATACTGCACTTTCAATTCGTGCAGTATATCCATCCAAAAAACTCGTTTATTTTTTCCCATACAAATGCAGTGCTCGTACAAAATTTCTTCGACAAAGACATTTACTGAAATTTATTCGGATTCAAAACAGGAATATTATATTTTGTTATTCAACAAGGAGCAGTTGACATATCAGAACAATGCTGATTATTGTATACGTCACCGCCCTCCTTCTTGAATTTCATCGGGACTCGAACTCAGATTCATTTAGGACTTTTAAATAATAGGACTTCTAATTTTTAATTCTTGGATTTTTGGGGATATGATTCGTAAAACCGTAAGGTTTTTCTTATATTTACCTTGATTTTCTAGGGATATAAATTATTTGTAAAATTTTACAAAGCTTGTTGTCTTCACTCTTTTCTTGTTACCTTTTGTAAGAACCTAGACTCATAACAGTAGTAAAAAATTCGTTACGAGTTAGAATGGTAATAGATAACAAAAATAAATTTGTTTACAATTATCGAGATCGATCTTAACAGAGAGAGAGAGAGAGAGAGAGAGAGAGAGAGAGAGAGAGAGAGAGAGAGAGAGAGAGAGAGAGAGAGAGAGAATTTGCACATAGTTAATTAGTATTATGAATAGTGTGAGTTACAAGACAAAAGACACTTTGAAATTTAATATATATTATAAATGCTCCATTAATATTGCTATTTTATATAAAGTTTGCCTGATTCTCTATTAGTTAAATAACGCAGCTTATCAAGAGTGATTGATCCGGAAATACATTTGTGTTGCTTGAAAAAAGTTTTCGAGGAAGAAATAATTTTTTTTAAGATTGTAGAGCCTAATCCACAAGTATCAGGAAATTGCAACAAATCGAGAAGATGATTGCAAACAGGAAAAGATATTACAAAGAATTTCAGTTTCTAACATTCGTTTCTTCAAGAGGGTTCAGTGAAAATGTGGTTGGAAACAAAAAAAAAGGCACCACGCTGTTCAACATCATGAGATCGGTAAATATTTCATCACTGAGGTGCGATTGACTGAGCATGTTAGCGTTGTACCCAGTGCTGAGGGGAGAAAAACAGGTTGTCGACTCCTTCGCTAGCTAAGGACCCA
This sequence comes from Potamilus streckersoni, assembly GCA_016746295.1. Classification (NCBI taxonomy): domain Eukaryota; kingdom Metazoa; phylum Mollusca; class Bivalvia; order Unionida; family Unionidae; genus Potamilus; species Potamilus streckersoni. Next base: position 4,810,014 of record JAEAOA010001897.1, read on the forward strand.
TTATAGTATGCACAAGGTAACGGTTATTTGTAATATACACTAGGTAATGCTCCATTGCCACACACACACACACACACACACACACACACACACACACACACACACACCGAGGGTAATAATCCGTTGTAATTTACGGAAGGCAATTGTCCTTGTTAATACACAGTCCCTAACTGAAAAAGTTGTCACAGAACAACTAGTCAAGTATTCTGGATTGGAGACATACAAAAGTTATACAGTGGTGGATGAATTAGATGTAATGAGATCGGAGATGTGAGAATTTGGTGTATATCAAAACACCAAGCCGCCATCACCAAATACAAGCTTAACAATCACCTCGCGATCCTTGTTACAGCATCTATTTTTCACCGGATATCTTCTGATCCTTTCTTTCATATGGTTCCAGCATAGGACAAATTGCATCATCACGTGCTCTCTCTCTCTCTCTCTCTCTCTCTCTCTCTCTCTCTCTCTCTCTCTCTCTCTCTCTCTCTCTCTCTCTCTCTCTCTCTCTCTCTCTCTCTCTCTCTGTAGTTGCCCTAGTTTTTCAAAGTCGATTATTGTGGTTTACAGTCAAAACGTTCTCAAGTCAAAAAGTACCCAAGTCAAACGACTCAGTAAAAGCCGAAACGTACCCAAGTCAAAACGTACTAGTTAGTCACGACATTACTACCATTCCAAAATGTAACTGATTTTGGTGATTTATTACAAGAAATATATTTTTGCAATTCACCCATTAAAACTAAAAGATTAATAATTATATTACCACAAGCAAAACGTAAATGGCTATTATTCTGGCAAATTAGGCGTTGACCAGATGACCTATGTAATAATATAATATGATTCTTCGTCTCAATTATATAATATTTTTCTGAGTCTCATTTTGCTAAATATTAGCCATTTAAATGAGTAATATAAATATTTAAAATTCACCTATCCTACAAAATTTTACATTAGGCAGATCATCTGAATTGGAAAAATATGATTGCACACCTGCAATCCATCTACATCCAAATTAATTTTCGGTACCTTTTCAATCAGAGCAGCAATTACGTGATATTGTCACTATCATCACTTTCTCTACATTCATTTCTGTGATTTTTGCGAGGATACTAATTATCATGGAAAACATCACTGACCGACAATTCTCTTGCATTATATTTCTTTGCATCACAGAAGCCCTGGCTTAACAAAAACTCTAGGAAATACTAGGAAGAAAATATATTACAAAACAGGAAATTTTAACACTGGGATCAATCTCAAAATGGCATTATCACTTCAGACAAACTGTTAATAGCATGTGCACATGTAAATGCTCAAGCGACTGATTTTCGATCAATCGAGAGAGAGAGAGAGAGAGAGAGAGAGACAGAGACAGAGACAGAGACAGAGAGACAGAGACATCGGCATTATTCAGTTTAATCGGTAATATTCCCCATTCCCAACAAAATTGAATTATTTGTTTTAAAGAAAATTAGCAACTCGGACAGATTTCAAATCGAAATGTTAGGATGTTAATTGTCGTGTTTCTTTTACTGACGTAGTAAATGTCCGTTTTACTAACTTAGTAAATTTCTGAATCTCATCTTGGGTTTTGTTCTAATTTTGGAGCGTTTTGACTTCGACAACGTGGTTAAAATGAGTACGGTTTGATGTGGTTTGGGTACGCTGAGTGTATGGAACATTTGTACATGCTTCCGATTGTGGTACATCGTAGTGGTAGATTGTGGGAATTGTTACAGTGGATTGTAGAAGATTCTATGGATTACTATAATTAGAATAATATACTTATTGTTAAGTAATTTAAATATAAACTGGTCTACGGTGGCCTTTTCACCTTTGATAGTAGTAGATTTGGGACGATTTTTTGTGGATCGTGGTAGACTGTAGTGGATTGTGGTATATACTTATCGATTATGTTTTTTTTCACACTTGATTGTTGAAGATTTTGCTCGATTGCAGTGTTTTCATAGCAACTTGTGCTAGACTTTAGCACATTGTGGTAGACTGAAGTGGATTGTGGTAGAATGTGTGGGACTGTGGCAAATTGTGTTAGATTCTGGTTGATTGTGGTAAATCGTGTTGCCGTCAAACAGCTGCATCAAGTTAAACCATAGCTTATCAAAATAGGAGGTAATTTATGTTGATGGCCCTCGTAAGCAACATAAGTATCACGTAATTTGCGTTCAAATCTTCAGTGAGTATTATACTGAGCTTTGTACTAGTATCAAAATTATATTTGGCTTCTAATGAATTTATCTAAGAAGGCCGATTTTTAAAATGAAATTTTTTTGTATGTATGTATGTATGTATGCATGCATGCATGCATGCATGCATGCATGCATGCATGCATGCATGCATGCATGCATGTATGTATGTATGTATGTATGTATGTATGTATGTATGTATGTATGTATGTATGTATGTATGTATGTATGTGCGTGCGGGTGTGTGTGTGTTCAAAACTATAATATTTATACGTTGCCAGGAGGCTTATACAATATCACACATTCCAATTATCCATGCCGTAATACTGTAATTTGGACAAACTGTCAAATTTTCAGTTAAGTATATATCTCTGATAGTTCAGAGATCTAAGAAAACGTCCGTCTTGCTAGTAGTGGAGCTAATGTATTTTATGAACAATACTAAGAAAAGGATCAAAGCATGAAGTGGAGTTAAGTTAAACGTAACAATCACAATAATGAAAATAGTTTTTTAAAATATACAGGTTATACATAGTTTACGACCCAAGGTTGATCATAATGATCTTAGGAACACATTATATATATATATATATATATATATATATATATATATATATATATATATATATATATATATATATATAGAGAGAGAGAGAGAGAGAGAGAGAGAGAGAGAGAGAGAGAGAGAGAGAGAGAGAGACTTTTTATGAAAAAAATAGTTTAGAAAACAATGGGATTAAAATAAATTAAGATCTGGTTTCTTTCACTTACTAAAAAGTCAAAAAGCAAATAAGAAAGTTCTTACTTATTTATTAAAACAGCCATCCACCTATATTTCTAACCTACATATTGTGAAAAAAATTATCATCTGGAAGTGACTAATAAATCATTATTTCTTGCATTTATGCACTATTGTCATTAACAATAAAAAGATAAAATATACATATCCCATTTTAGTAATGATTTTATAAATATTTTTGTCATAAGTTTTAATCCAATACATTTATTTATTAGTTCAGTTTTCTCTACCGGAAGAACTCGGACCAGAGTCTGGCAGAGATTCGGGTGAGTATCCAAATGTTGTGACGTAATCACGCGCAAAGGTCGCACATGGTGGTCTATTTACAGTCACATGACGTTTCAACACTTTCATATGACATTAAACTAATATCACTACCGCTGAAACTGTAATTTACCAGTTTAATCTTTGCTTTGTTTACATTTTCTTGTGGTTGTTCTTGAATGTCATGCACGTGTGGAAACTCACGTGGGCTCCTGTCGAATGCTAACATGAGATGGTCACGATCATTTGCTAACTTCCTGGAGGGGACGCTCAAAGAAGAATCAGCATGCATGGAGACATTCATCTAGTCGTCAAAATTATCAAGGATGGAGTCATCAAGTTCTTTATCTAGAAGTGTCCGGTCTAAACTAACATCAGAGTTCGACACGTAGCTTTGCTCCCGGATATACTTGCATTTATCTTTTTGACTGGAGAAACTAGATTTCCTTTGAGAAATGATCATGGATAGATCACCGTCATATCTTCTTTTCAAGCTGGAATCAAATCTTGGAATTTCCTTTAGTTGAAGATTAGTCAGTGGTTCCAGAGCCAACCGAGTGCTTCCAATCTGCCGCATCATTCTACTCGGTTTTATAGATTTATTCAAGTAGGTCATAGTTTTATTAGCAAGGGGGGTGCTGTGTAAAGGTTTCTCGTTCCATCTCATGCGACTCGGATCTGCAATAGTAAGTCTCCGAATAGGGGTAATAGCCATTGTTCCAAAACTCCCTTCACTTTCTCCTCTATGATACTGCTTGTCATCCAAGATCAGAACATCGTTTGTTATATCTTCTAAAGTATCGTTGAACTCAGGAAGTTTAGTCTGGTTTACCAGTTTATTTTCAGTTGTGTAGTCCATATGTGGACTGTCCGACGTAGAATGCATCAGTCTCATATGACCATCAATAACAGACCGGGTTGCGGATGGTGATGTAGGCAAAAAAGACGACAGATTCTCCATCTCCTTTGTCGCCACCACGTCACAGAAATTAAGGAATCCTTGCATATTTTCATTATTCACATTGTTAATATATTTATCCAGGCTGGTATCTGCTGTTGGGTTAAGTGCCTCCTTTTCCATAGCCCGTTTAGAGAATTTGGCGGTGCCATTCAGTTTTTGATACACCTCACTTAGACGCCTAGTCTGCACCTGCACAAGTTGATACAGTCGCTTGACGCCCCGTATTTGTTCATTTGATTTAATTGATGGTGTATGTTTAGACGTATCTAACGGGGTCGATTCAACTTTTTCAACTTTTACTTCTTTGTCAAATGTTTTATCACGAAGACGTCTGAGTTTGGCATTCAAAATTGCAGGCAGAAACAGGCGTGTTTTCTTGCGCATGATGAAATGGACTCTATTGGTTTCAGTCATCAAATCTTTGGCTACATTCAGAATGTTTTCTTTGTTTGATAGCTGCTGTTCGGTGATATTATTTGACGCAAAGAGGAAGTAAGAGTCTTCATCATTTTTTTCCATTTTTTTCATTCCGTTGTAATTTAGCAACTGTTTTATGACGTCACCACAAGTTGTGTTCTTTGTAACATTCAGGCAACAGTTCCTTCCCTCTACCAATACAGAAAACGAATGCATCTTTTGGTTGTCCGCCTCGTGCATCTAGAACGCACAAGAAAGGAAAAGAACACAATCATTATACATAATAACTTATGAAGGAAACAAAGCATATGATGAATGTATAACTGTAAAGAAGGGTTGGTGGCCGGTTTACCTTAATCGGAAAGTTTCAAGATAAGTGAGCAAACATTTTCCAATACACTGTGAATTAATTTTGCAAATGGCTTTGATATTAGCAGGCCTATGTAATTATCATGGTTGCATAGTAGTTGTAGTTGTAGTTGTTGAGTTTAACGCCATTTTTCAGCACACGATAGGCTATTTATGGCGGCCAGTATTAATGGTTGTATAATATTAATATTTAAATGTACACCTGTACATACATACATACATACATACATACATACATACATACATACATACATACATACATACATACATACATACATACATACATACATACATACATACATACATACATACATACTCAGTAAAGTTTACAGTAAATGCAGAGGTGAACCTGTTACAAAAGTTTACTACTAAAAGACTATTAATGCAGGCAAAAAATAGAGATATCTGAAAAATTAATTTCATAGTATTTTATGTCAGCTATATTTCTCCTTAATCCATCAATATATACAGAATTTATGTCGCTGAATACATTTTTGCTCTTCATATCACTGAAAGGAAAACACATGACGGCCGTTAGATGGAAAATGTTACTGGATTTAACAGTTTTTATTGAAACAAGCAGTGGTGTAGAAAATATATATTTGTATATCGGTAATAAGCAGTGGTGTAGAAAATATATTGGTATATCGGTAATAATTCATTGTTGTATAAAATATATATTTGTATATCGGTAATAAACAGTGGTGTAGAAAATATATATTTGTATATCGGTAATAAGCCATTGTTGTATAAAATATATGTTTGTATATTGGTAATAAGCAGTGGTGTAGAAAATATATATTTGTATATCGGTAATAAACAGTGGTGTAGAAAATATATATTTGTATATCGGTAGTAAGCAGTGGTGTAGAAAATATATATTTGTATATCGGTAATAAGCAGTGTTGTATAAAATATATATTTGTATATCCGTAATAAGCAGTGGTGTAGAAAATATATATTTGTATATCGGTAATAAGCAGTGTTGTATAAAATATATATTTGTTTATCGGTAATAAGCAGTGTTGTAGAAAATAGGTAGATGCATGTAGGATATGTAAGAAAAGTATATTTGACACAGACACATACGCTCAACATAGTCAGCTAGGAGATTAACACTTAGTTCGATGATTCATATCTAATTCAAATCCATTTCATATCCAATTTCTATCCAATCCCGCCATGACGTAGTTTGAAGTCCCTCGTCAAACGGCATAGAAATTGTTACGCGAGATGACCTGCATACGATCGCACATTCATCAAGGTGGTGAAGATAATATAGTGCCAACATTTTCATGTGAAAAGAAACATTCGAGACGTTTTAAAAATCTTACCCCAAGGAATAATACTTTGGATAGACGCGTTTGTCCGTGAGTATTCAGTTGTAATTTAATTTTGACAAGAATTCAAACACCATTTTGAAACAAAATTTGGTATGAAACGATGTAAAAAATTAATAAAGCATAACCTTTCAATGAAACTGATGGAAGAACAGAGAGAGAGAGAGAGAGAGAGAGAGAGAGAGAGAGAGAGAGAGAGAGAGAGAGAGAGAGAGAGGGGGGGGGAGATATTCACCATCAATTCCACAAGGAAGGTTTTCTTACTCCAAAGAAAATCAAAATTACAATACGAGACACAATGTGTTCCAAAGACCGCTATTCTGTTCTGCTTTTTTTTTTCGATGAAAGTCTGAGGTGGAATGAAAATGCTAACACTTTCCCTACTTTTTATATAACCCATTGGTTATGGATTAGCACTCATTTAATAATCAATTAATTAGGGGCCGCGAGTTTCCCGTTGGGCCTGGGCGGCTATCAATAGATTCGTAATAGGCATCACTCAACCCGCATTATCTTTCGTCCGGATAATGCCTAAGGAATTCAAAACTTGTTTTTTACTAACTAATGGATTTAAAATTAGGTTATTATTGTAACGATGTATGCTTTTAAATCCGAACAGGAAGCTTTTACTTTGGAGTGAAAATTATTTGGTTACCTTCCACATTATCTGTTCTTGAAATTTGCAACGAATAAGGTGATAATTGACGGATTAAAATTAACCGCTCACCTACAACTTGTAGGTGTTTTATTTTTCTTCTAAATTTCTGGCAGCAAGATGAATGACTCTTTTTCATACAATAACAGTTTTCTAAATACCACTAAAAATGCCGATATTACCAGTTAAAAACAGCCAATATAGCAAGCGGAAGAGGTGGGTTAGCAATATTATAAACAAGATTTGAATCCTGATGTTGAAATTATGTATGCTAGACCAATCCAACGAACGCGCGCGCGCGCACACACACACACACACACACACACACACACACACACATATATATATATATATATATATATATATATATATATATATATATATATATATATATATATATATAATTTCTTGTTTCTTTCTGTCTTTAATTATTTGTTTGAATTTCATTTTAACAACAAAGTTTGACATGACATAGTGGTTCAGTGTTAAAATATAAAAAATATCAACCAAATTATTCAACAAATTTTATTGAGGCTTTTGTATTTTATTCATATTAAAAGTTTATCTTGTTTTCTTTCCTTATAATTAATATTTCCCATTTCGATCTTAATAGCCCATGAATCCAAGCAGAGACAGGGAAGCTCGTCGTATGGGTCAAATATTGAATCGGTTCGTCTCCATATTAGGGACAACTGTGTTTTCTGTCCATGTTGTGCTTTCAAGAAGCATCTATAAATCACATATTTAACCTCTAATTACCTCATCATCTTATTTGTATCAAGTTCCAATTTTCGATATTGTGGCAGGCGACACAATAACTTTGACATATCCATCCCGGAGGAATGAAATGTTCCTTTCCTTTTTTAAAGCGATACATCATTATAACAATATCGCAATTATAAATCAGTAATAATACGTTTTTATTTCAATCTTTATAAACGAATCCACGGTACCGTACAGAAAGGTAAGACGGGCCGAGAGCTATTAGACGCTTATTAGTGACCCCACCAGGACTTGAGGGCTCCTACGACCTCTAATTTGTAAGTGATCAAATGAGTCTGACACCATAACGTGTGGGGAATCATCAAAAACAGGAAAACTGTAAGGGTTTCCATTCCACCTCTTCCATCAACATTTTAATAATTTAATTGGTAACATTAATATCCCAATAACAAACCTATCTGTCCATTATTCACTGAAGAAGGTATTTTACAACGTCAAGAGTTTTGACCGCCAAAACAATACAATACGTGCATTTTGCTCTTTCGTTATGAAAATAAGGTCACGACAGAATATGGCGATATTTATCGCCTATTTTTTTGAGACTAAGAGAATATATAATATAGTTCGCTATAGGAAACATTAACCCATTCCCAGTTTCAAAAAGACACCTATGATTTGCAGTTTCAAAGTTTTATTGTTTTGAGTAATGGAAAATAGTTTTTATAAAAACCAAACTAATTTTAAACAACCTCTAATTAAGAATTTGTATTGACGAGTTGATATAAACTAGCCAAGCTTGTCTGTATTGATCTTTCAGTCGTGGTAAAAAAAAAAATAAAAAAAATAAAAAAAATAATAAAAAAAAAAATTGTGAGTAATTTAATTGGTACAAATTTTTGATTTCTCTGTTCGTAACTAAAATCAGCACAATCTAATAGATTTTACGTATAGTATCCATTTCTTTCATAGGAATTATCACAGAAATATTTTGTAGGAGTGAATACATATGAGAAGACGTTTTGACTTCATATACACTAACCAGTCCAGCCCAATAGTTTATCATGCGACTTTTAATTTTAAAAATTATGGGGAATCTCCTAAGCTCTCTGTATACAATACCACATGCATTAAAAATAGCATGCATTTAAAGTGTTCGTATAAAGCAATTTGATATACCAATACTATTGGTATATTAAATTGTGACCCGCCCATGGCGCAATAATACGCATATATAAATGTTATCGCGAGCGTCTGTAGTTGATTCTAGACCAATGATCAATTTCCACAAATTAATCACTAGTGACGATTGAAAAATAATGATGAAATGTATTAATAATTCCCGTTTTCTAATTTAATTTAATATGGTACACATTTTCACCACAATTCTTTCTGTTTTTTTGTTCTTCCTTCACTCTCAAGCATAACGGACAAACTGATCAGAAATGTGGGATGAGAGAAAAAAGGAATTTGGGCTGGATTAGAACCTTGAAATAGAAATTACACTAAATAACTTACAATAATATAAATTGTCACTTTTCCTTGGATTTATCAACTGTGGTTAATATAACATGAATTCCAATATTTTCTGTTAAAAACATTCTGTACATTTTAAAAACCTCCTCAAATGAATAATATAATGTACACATGGTTTTTCACCCCACCCGTCCTTGATACGATTGGAGAGAGAGAGAGAGAGAGAGAGAGAGAGAGAGAGAGAGAGAGAGAGAGAGAGAGAGAGAGAGAGAGAGGAACCGTTTCGACATTTAAATATTTAATTAATAGTAATCGAGTTTTAGAACATTATAATGGGTTCAAGAAACAACAACTAAAATAAAGCATTAAATACGTTACATTATTATTGCCTTGTAATAAAAATTTTAACATACAGTGTTGACAGGCTATTGCAACTGTGTATCATTGATATTATGAATATTGCCGATAGATCCCAAGGAAAGTATAAACAAGCTGTGAAAATATGACGGAGGCAAAGCGTGGCGAAATACGAGAACAGGAAATTATATCCTGGTAGATGTATGCAGGGAGCTTCTGAAGTAAAGATGTTAAGATAATTGTGTGTAATAATAATAATAATAATAATAATAATAATAATAATAATAATAATAATAATAATAATAATAATAATAATAATAATAATAATAATAATAAATGTAATTACTTGGTTAGATATTTGAATCGTGTGCAGAAATGATGACTGGCAGTAATTTTTACAAAGCCGTAGCGGGAATATTAGATTGTTTTCATTTAGACCAAATTCCCCATGAGTTTTAAATTGTAGAATCCGGTATCGATCCTTACGTGTGAGTTCTGTCTGTCCACCTTAGTTAGATTCAGTTGGTAACATCTAGAGCGACTCGACTGAATTATCCGTTCAAGTTGGATTGTTTGGCGAGATTTGACTTGACTTTATTGGGAACGAGGCTTTTGTGGTTACTCCTTCGCTTTCTGAAATACATGGTTTAAGCCAACATATTGAATGTGACAGATCTTGCATGTCAAAGGAGAGACTATTATTTGCTCGTCATCTTATTAAATGTGACAGATCTTGTATGTTAGAAGAGAGATTATTATTTGCTCAACATCTTATTGAATGTGACAGATCTTGCATGTCAGAGGAGAGACTATTATTAGCTCGACATCTTATTAAATGTGACAGATCTTGTATGTTAGAAGAGAGATTATTATTTGCTCAACATCTTATTGAATGTGACAGATCTTGCATGTCAGAGGAGAGACTATTATTTGCTCGACATCTTATTAAATGTGACAGATCTTGTATGTCAGAAGAGAGATTATTTGCTCAACATCTTATTGAATGTGACAGATCATGCATGTCAGAGGAGAGACTATTATTTGCTCGACATCTTATTAAATGTGACAGATCTTGTATGTTAGAAGAGAGATTATTATTTGCTCAACATCTTATTGAATGTGACAGATCTTGCATGTCAGAGGAGAGACTATTATTTGCTCGACATCTTATTAAATGTGACAGATCTTGTATGTTAGAAGAGAGATTATTATTTGCTCAACATCTTATTGAATGTGACAGATCTTGCATGTCAGAGGAGAGACTATTATTTGCTCGACATCTTATTAAATGTGACAGATCTTGTATGTTAGAAGAGAGATTATTATTTGCTCAACATCTTATTGAATGTGACAGATCTTGCATGTCAGAGGAGAGACTATTATTTGCTCGACATCTTATTGAATGTGACAGATCATGCATGTCAGAAGAGAGACTATTATTTGCTCAACATCTTAACTTCTGACTGATTGTGCAATCAAATCCTGTTATCGAATTTCTGACAGAAATATTATCTGGGGAGCAGGGGACAGTGTTTATGGACAAATTTAATTCCGCAATCAGCGACCAAGTATAGAAAATATTTTTTTAAAAAAAATTATATACGTAAGTGAGATCAGAAGGGTCCATATATCTGGATACCTATACTAAAACAAAACATAAGAATATTATTCACTTAACAATGGTAGTCAATAGCAGTTCACAGCAGAAGTTTGCAAACCAACCCCAAATTTATACCGCAAATTTTATGTCCCAAGGTAGTTTTTGATTCCATGTGATGCTCACAGTGCAAACACAAGAATTATTCCTAGATGACAATTCTGCAAAACTGTGTTTACTAAACAGGCTGTTGAAAATAGGTATCATCCAAGCTGTTTTTTTGTTTTTTTTAGATTTCTACGTGCTCCAAACCCACGTGTTTACTGCTATGGGAGGCTAGCTCTTCTTGCTAGCCGACAATTAGTATTTCACTATCAACATATGGCAGAGTAACTCTGGAAGGTGTACAGGCATGACATCATTTTCAAGAAAAACACAAGCTCCAAACACCTAGTTCACAAATATATCCATATCGTTACTTTTTAAACAAGAATAGCTATAAAAAAACAAAAACTCTTGAGTTAAGAAATTTGCCAGTGACCAATTTACGTAAGTGTACCCTGTCATCCCTGGCATATGTTTAAATTAGGCAACGTTTGTCTTAGCAATTTTTTATTCCCTAAATCCAGGCCTCGGACACTGTAGGACAACTAGGATAACATTGCATGGGCTCTCAATGGTTAGGGGTTCCACCGCGGATGAGAACACACATTATTTTGTTGTAAATTATACGGGTCTACTGGAGATTTTTTTCTTTCTAGAGCTCACAAATCCTCTCCGCGACCTTTGCCAGACTCCATGGTCTTGTTTGAAGCTGCCCTGCCACGCACCGGATAATCCTTGATATCTTTAGATCTACGGCACCCAACTATTGAAACTTCTTGAAAAATACCCTTTGGACGATTTATTATGGTACGAATGTTTGCTCTCTCTCTCTCTCTCTCTCTCTCTCTCTCTCTCTCTCTCTCTCTCTCTCTCTCTCTCTCTCTCTCTCTCTCTCTCTCTCTCTCTCTCTCTCATATATATATATATATATATATATATATATATATATATATATATATATATATATATATATATATATATATATATATATATATATATATATATTTAAATTAAATATTTAAATATTTAATAATTTAAATATTTAAATATTTAAATATTTAAATATTTAAATTTTAATATTTAAATTTTTAAAATATTTAAATTGAAATATTTAAATTTCTCAGAAAATCAACTATTCACGGTCTATTGTTAATACTGAATATATTTCATATATTTCATCGTGTAATACAAAAGTAAAACTCAGTGAAATTTTAACGAGTGGCGTTATAGCGGATTTGGTACCAAAGATGAAATGTATTCAGTATTTACTTAGGAATTTTCCTTTTTACTGTATCCCAAACACCCTCACCGCACCACCGTTTCGTAAATTCACTTCATTTTCATATGATGGTCATGCACATATACGTGCCTCGAGAGAGTAGTGGGCTTGGGTTTACCTAATATGCCGCAGTAGATAATCTTTGACATTTTGTCAACTATTTCACCTTATCTGGAAACAATACAAGTTATCCAGCCGAGCATCTTATCGGGTTTATAGTTGTGGTCGAAGTAAGGGGAAATAGCTTTAGAGACTCTAACCGCGTCTGTCCAAATTTATATATGAAAGATTAATTTCCATGTCTGAAATGCGCTGTAGTTTCTATCTTTTTTCTTGCTCACAAAGTACTAGTTTTTCTTGCTGCTGGTATAACTTTTGTAAGCACATAGAACCAATCGTCGAAAGGCATGTATGTTTATATATTTCACACATAAGTATATAATAAATGCGTATATTGATGTAACTAACACAGTAGTCACCCAACACGCTAACATACGGGTAATTTGGCCCTAGTCTGACGTAATTTTGTCCCCATCTTCCCTAGGGCAATCGATTATTAGAGATATCTTATTACTAAGCCAAGATTTCATATTGCTGTTCTCGGAATAACAAAATGTGTAGCGTGTCCCTTTATGGGCTCAGTATGAGTGGAGCAAGAATCGGACTATTTTTTTAAAAAAGTGATGACAAAGTTATAAACACTTGACGATGCATAAAGAGTATGGTATAAAAAATATTCAGAGCTTGACAATTTCACAAGTGATATCAGAATAATGCATTGATTTGGAAGAAGATCGGTGAAACTGGAATTACTAATAGAAGCTGAAGGGCTTTAACAAATTTAAAACTGAAGAGTCGTTAATGAACAGGTAGCAGCCTTGTGTAACAATGTCTTGGACATTTTTTTTTTACTGCAAAGTACTTGAAAAAATTGGGACTTTATATGATTTGGATAAACAAAAAATATTTTTTTTTAAAATAATGGGACAGTAAAAGAATTTTTTTTAGGTATTTCGGCAATACATGATTATCATGATTAATTTAAATCAGTATATGGACGTATTTAAATTGTTGGCGAAAATTTCGCGTATAATAGATTTGTACAATTTACTTCATTTATTCACAAGCAGGTCGGCATGCGCATATGCCATTGTTGTTGCTCAAATTATGTACTTTGCAGTATATTGAATTGCTTATTGTGAGCATTTGGGTGTTGAGTTATCAACATGAAAAGTTGTTTCGAGGGGGAAGGGTTGACTCATTTTTGAAGCAAAACATATTTGTGAGAATATATTAAACAAAAAATACATAAATATTTTATGCATACCATTGTTACAGTTTTAAGAAATTGGTTAGTTTCCAAACACGTTGTAAGAGAGATAATTTAATTAGTCTTTACGAGTCGTGCAATTGAAATTACCGCAATTTTATATGAAACATTACCAAAACTTTTGAAGACATTAAAAGTCGCCATGAATAGTGTTGGATATGTTGGGGTTTTTTTTAGTAGTGCAGTGTTAATTTCAATTTATTTTCATGAAAGTGACTTTTGGTGGAATCATTAAATGTTACCAGATAAGGTACATGGAATATATATTCAGTCTTACCATTCTGTAAAATTTCCCTATATCCAGTTCTACATCTTTCTAGCTGGCCGAATTGTTTCTGTTCGAATTTGGTATTTTGCCTTGTTTAATTGGTTTATGAATTTTCGCTTTTTTATATTCTGCATACTTTGCAAATTGTATACCACGGGGCCGTTCGTCTCTTATCCATAACGCTCGTTTTCTTATCTCTTCCCGTAGTTCAGCCACATTAGTGAATTTCCAGCAATTTTTTTAGGTGAGGCAGTAAGGTATTCTTTGGGGGATCTTTGTCAGCTGTATTGCGTTAAACAGTCGGAACAGTAAGAAAGGAGTTTTGTATATCTGCAATGTTGTGGAAAGGTAGCTGCATTGAATTTAAATTCCTGTTGACTTCACTTCTGTTCCGCTCCTGTTGTTCTGAGGATGCTTTTCGTCAGTTGATTGTAGCTGGATATTTGGAAAATATGGATTCCTGAAGTTCGTCCTGGAGCTCGGCTGTTGTAGGTAAATGATCAGATAGTCAGATAGATTTAGATGACCATCTTCAATTTTGGCACTATGGACTCAATCTAATTCAGGGGAGGGTATAAAAATGTAGTCAATCAAGAAGGAATGATTGCCGTCATATATATATATATATATATATATATATATATATATATATATATATATATATATATATATATATATATATATATATATATATATATATATATATATATAAGGTGCCGCTCCGCACACGTTACCTTTCAAATATTACTAACAAATGGAAAACGAAATTGAGATCTTGTAATAATGTACACCCATATAATAGTAACATAAAATTTCACTTCTGTGGGTGATATCTCTAAATTATTATGTAGGCAACTAGACGTCAATAAGACGGACATTTAATAAATGGATTAAATGGTGATTTTACAATTTTCTTATAAGTTTGGCATGGAAAGGAGACCCGTGAATCCAGTTTACTAATTTTTACCTATCAGCACGGGGAGATTTAAATTTTCATGTTCTGTTGTTATAGAAGAAATCATTACAAATTTATATCCATTAGTAATAAACGTTTCAATTCCGTCTTTATAAACCAATCAAAAATTATGTGACGAGCTGTTACTTTTTTAATGAACTTATGAAAGGTGTATCGGTATTAGAGGGCACTCGTGACTCCTAATTAATGATTAAATGTCTGCAATCATACAAGAAAAGTGAAAGGATTTACATTTCAACTTAGACATTCATTAGATTTAAATCAAAACAAAACAACGGTCTTAGATGCATGATTGGCTTTATTTTCTTGCATCTACGGAGTCAAGAAAGTGAGTTTCGCATGAATTAAAACATGTTTATTAGAATTTACTGTTCTCCTCTCTTCTCTTTATCTCGCTTCAAACTTCGTCTCTTCAGTTCATTTTATGCTTTTACTTCGATTCAGAATTTTTTCCCAATCTTAATTTGCTTAAATTATATTTTTATTTCTAATTTTAGAAGACAGCGAGATATAGTCTGGTCCCCTGCTTAGCATGCTTCCTGCGATGCACTCCGCTATACTAAGTATATACTTATACTTGGTATAGAGGAGTGCATCGCAGTGAGCATACTAAGCAGGGGGCCAGACTAAGCGAGATATCGAACCACCTATTCAACTTTGTTCTAGATATATAAATGAGAGAGAGAGAGAGAGAGAGAGAGAGAGAGAGAGAGAGAGAGAGAGAGAGAGAGAGAGAGAGAGAGAGAGAGAGAGAGAGAGAGAGCAGTATATATTAATTGGATGCTCCCGTGCAGAAATTGTGTCAGAACTGTCTGATTATACAACTTGCCTAACCACAGCAGTAGGCCATAGTACACAATTAATTTCACTATATATTGTCTCTACATTTGTTTCTCAGTACTGAACTTTCCACTGTGTGACAATCAATACAAATCATATGTTAATCTAAAATACCTTCAAAGATGACTTTACGGTTTAGTTCTTGTCAAGGGTTGACCTGCATTTTTTTTTGAGAGGCTGAATTGTAAACAAAACACCAGGCAACGGAACACAGATTTCACTTCCGGATCATCACCATGACCTTATTACTCAATGTGTACTGTCGCCGAAATACACACAGACAACCACACCATAAGCTCACATTTTAAAGAATAATCAATTGCCTTTAAATCCTTACCAAGAATGCCAAAATCTAACTCTAGTATCACCACCAAATTTAGACCGGAAAAAGTGATCTAAAAAAAAGACTGGGACTACATTCGTAGGTACTGAACCGGATTTTATTAATTGTGTACTGATCCCTGAAAGGGTCAATGTTTTTGTCAAACTTTTATATTTGCATTTTATTTTGCATGCCACTACTGTTTCAACTTCATACATAAAGTCTTTTGAAATTTCCTTGCAAGCAAGACATGTGACAGCTGTCAGAAAGTGTGTAGTGCTGGTGTATAAGGAGCAATTTGAGGTCCAATTGTTCTTAAGCAACCAAAACTAAATTTGCTATATCTTCCTTAATTATAGGAATTTTTCAATGCAGTAAAAACCTAATTGTAATACTTGATAAGGCCTGTCTGCAAATGGTCTTGAAATTAAAAATTATTGATATATTAAATTTTAATGGAAATTTAAATAAATATATAAATTTTAAAAAACTATTTATTTTACAAAAAATAAATTTTCATACAAGTTATGACATTCAGTTTGACAAATTTAAGTAATGCAAAGTTGATTAATGAATAGTCTTTAAAACAAATGGTAGTGTAGGTCTGTACAACTGATAATATTAATCACAGGGGTACTGAAACATGATAGCTCACAGTGATTTTGACAGCAAATTGCAATATGTCTATCCAGATGCATATAGGTGTACATACTAAAGAAACAATGACAGGTACTATGTTCCAAATTTATTGTTTCAGGTACTTGGACATTTGCTTGTATAATTAATATCCCACTCAAATTTAAGGTTTTGATGGGAACACTACCATGTTTATAGCAAATATGCATTCCATTTTAATGCCGATAACTACAAAAGTCAACAATGCAATATGAAAATACAGTTTCACCTTACTGAAAAAAGATGTGAATCTCTCTCATGAAGATCTAAGCCATGTCTTTGAAATGCTGTATATCAGTGTACTGATATGAACTCATCTTGGTCACTTATAGCAGCACACTGCACATGTCCTTATGAGACCTTGCTATCACCATTGGAATACTGGAGAGCTTCCAAATTGATCCAACTCTAATACTTTGTTCCAGATACCAGACTAGACCTAAAAATATATAACATGTTTCACTTAATTCTAAAAAAAAGAAAGATGTAGGCAAATGAAGTTAAAATGTGTTAGATATGGTGATTTCAAAATAACATTCAGGTTGCAAATATGGTTAAAAAGGTAAACTTGATAGAGTGACACTCAAAGATGTCAAGCAATGGGCATGTATTAAAGTGACAAATGCATCCTAAAAATAGATAAAGTTTCTACAAGCATATTTATCCATTTACAGGTTAAATAATTAATCAGGTAGAGTATGTATCATAAAGTTTAAGGCAATGTTGGAACGGTGAGGTTTGATCATTGGTGCAAACATTGATACATACCAGTATAGTGGAAAGTCAAATGACAATGTACCAAATTAAAATTTATTACTATATGCAATCCTATTCATGAAGGAAAAACAATTTTAGATATTGTGAGTGAATATAGCAAAATGTGGCCACACAGATCAACTATAGGTACCAACAGATCCTATATCATCAACTAAATGTGAAATTTGCATCCCGAAAATTTGTAAACAAGGATGGATATTTGCATGTGTGGGACATATGCAATGTACTTGTTAAAATCACATGTGCAAACATGATTCAAATAATCTGTTTGAACATTTTTAGTTTATTTTTAAGAGTCTTGGCTACCAAGTTATTAAGTTCAATGATTCAATGGAATCAAATATCAGCTGATGCTGCAATACCGCCCTCTGTCAAAGTATTAAATTGAAATGTGTTACCATACAGAGGCATATTCATGATGAAAATAACATTTTGGGATATTTTAAGTGCACACAGTCAAAACTGAGCCTTACAGATTCACTATAGGTACCATGTCAGCCTAACAATGTCAACTTTGGATTCCAAACATTACAAAATATATGCATATTTGTTCATGTCAGCTATGTAACCATGTTAGGATCAGTTGTAGAAAGTTAAATTCAATTAATCTGTTTGAATATTACTTATGTAATCTTTAAAGTGTCAGATAATAAATATTATTAGTCATTAATAATGCATAAAGCAAAATGGATCATGAGAATTCCCATAATATCATCTGGGCTGCAATGTCGCACTACATCAATCAACATCTTAAAGAAACTGAACAATAAAATGGAATGCGTTCTGTGTTCAACTTACATCATTTTGCTGTTTTCTCACATGCAATGGTAAATATACCTGGGTAAAGTATATTTTACCCCTCTGACCTGTATTTCATTTTCTGACAGCTTAATATGATTTTGTAGAGAACTTGAACAGGTTCTAGTATAAAGTCTTCATCTCTGTCCTCTCACTAAATACCCTATAACTATGGTTATAAACAATTACTGATAGCTATACAAGCAGATATGTGTTACACAGGAAGTCACCCCATCATAAACACATAGATTAACTGTTTGAACCCCAAATAAATAGTTTCAATGACCTAAAGGTACAAAGCAAAATAGAATTTTGTCCTCATGTATTTTAAATGAGGGTCTCATTTTGACTAATAAAGATATTTTCTCTGATCAAATTTGACTAATATCCATCATTTGAGCTTGTATATGGTGTAGGAGTATATATATATATGCTGATATCATTTAATATCATTCCAAAAAATATTATATATGTGTATACTTGGTGGAAATTTTTTATTTTTTAATTGTTTTTGTCAATTTCATTTAAATTTTTAAAATTAAAATTATTTTTTTACTTTTAATTTCATTTTTATATTTTTAAAGTCAATATACATAACATATTAAAATTTCATGTGTATGTCATTAATAATAAAAATTTATATCAGTTTCAAGTTTTTACTTACAGGCCATAGTACACAATTGATTTCATTATATTGTCTCTACATTTGTTTCTCAGTACTGAACTTTCCACTATGTGACAATCAATACAAATCATATGTTAATCTAAAATACCTTCAAAGATGACTTTACGGTTTAGTTCTTGTCAAGGGTTGACCTGCTTTTTTTTGAGAGGCTGAATTGTAAACAAAACACCAGGCAACGGAACACAGATTTCACTTCCGGATCATCACCATGACCTTATTACTCAATGTGCACTGTCGCCGAAATACACACAGACAACCATACCATAAGCTCACATTTTAAAGAATAATCAATTGCCTTTAAATCCTTACCAAGAATGCCAAAATCTAACTCTAGTATCACCACCAAATTTAGACCAGAAAAAGTGATCTAAAAAAAGACTGGGACTACATTCGTAGGTACTGAACCGGATTTTATTAATTGTGTACTGATTCCAGTAAGGGTATAATCGGATTCTTGAATTAACCGAAAAAGGATGGTTATTTTACTCCTAGACGTCAAAACTGATGCGGATGGGTTCTGACCAGAACAAAATGCGAGTGTTGACACGACTAGCTCGTCCCAGTATATAGAGCTGGTAAGATTAATTAGTATTGACACCCTGATTTTCCAAATTGTGTGTGTTATGGATGTATGATTCCCTGTCCAGCCATAAAGTCTTTTGTATTTGTGTTTTTAAAATAATATAAATTTTGTCAGGGTTGCTCTTTGTTTCGTTCGTCAAATCTTAGAAGTTTCTATTTATTCCAAAGGCAAAGTTTGTCGGTACTCCCTTCTCTTTTCCTGGCCTGTCAATAAGCCCTCCTTACCTTGTTTGAACTATAGGATTGTACTCTATCCAAAGAGACCATAAAGATGAATGGTTGAGGGTCTTTGCCTTTTGCCCAATGGTTGTATATATTGTTTACGTGACTTGCCAAGTCATTTAGTCCATTTCATAAGTTTATTGTTGTGAGTGTTGTATTTTGCGCCCTCTGGAATGTTTTAGACGTCACTATCTAGGTCAGGTATATCATTTGTATATTCCTTATTTATTTTTAATCTAAAAGTTTTGATAAATATCAAAAGCAAACAGAAAGAACCTATCTTAAATATTTTGTTTTTGTTATGGTGTTTGCACGAATGCATTTTGTGCTTTTATTTTAGGTTTTTCCATGTATGTCTTGGCATACTTTTTCCAATCAGTTTTTCTTTTCTCATTTTTATGAAAGAAAAACTTTTCATGTACATTTTAAATTTGTGGTGTGTGTTTGGTTGTGTTCGCGTTTAGTTTATCTTTAATTTTATAGAGTCTAGTGCTTTGCAGGCAATCGCTTGGCTATTCCAGACTATATGTATTTTTGAATTTATTTATTATAAAAGTCATTAAGTTTCTTTAGATGCTGAAAAACTAATGAAACAAAAGGCTAATGAGATTATAATTTGATATGCTAAGAACAAAATTTTAAGAAACTAAAGCTCTAAATCTTTTTAAAATGTTTCTCATTATAAAATTTCCAGTCTTTCATATAAAATACATCAAGCTGCTTAGTCCTAGTTCATTAGTCTCATGACGCACGTGCACAAGGCTGTGCACGTGCGATACAATTTCATCCATTCTACATGTTATTTATACATAGTTTAAATGTACAGAATTTTACATTATGAACATTAATATGTAGTTATTAGTTCGTAAGTCATTCGTAGTTATAGTGTTCTTTTCATATTAATATAATACATGTACTGCGGTTATATCGTTATATTTGTTAGTCATGTTATCCTAAAACTTAAATCTGTAATCGTAGTCCTTTTTTCCTATGTCCTCCTGAACGGAAATCAAGGTGTCCCGGGTGTAGCTCCATTACGGAGTCGCGTTTTACAGGTAATATACTTCGTATTTCCAAGTTGTATTATGTTGTACGTTTCACTGTCTTTATAGTATTTTACAAATGTAAGTTTCAAATGTTAATTATATCTCCGAAAAGGTGTAGAAAAATCCCGAAGAAATGGCAAGTGGTTCTTCAATAGGTTACTGAAATTGCACTGTAATCATATACTCTTTCTGAATCGGTGTCCTGTTTTCAAGTTTCCACCATATATGTAGTCCATATTCTATGTCAAAGTCCATGTCCGTTCCATATTGTATGTTTTCCGTTTTACTGTTTCTTTTATGTTTTAAAGTTTATATAATTTACCTTCGAGGAGGTTTAAAAGGCTTTTCCGAAGAGGAGCCTGGTAATGGTTTAGCAGCTTTCTTGATGTCCAAGTCCATTTTTGGAACCTTTGCTCCCCATTGCTTGCTTAGGCTTCATTTTACTATGCTGTGCTGATCTGAACTGAACTATACCGTATTGTATTGTGCTGACCAGAACAAAATGTATCCTGGTCAGTAGCCGGATAAGTATTTCATATCTAGATTTAGGAGTATTGCTTCACTCTGCTTGTCTTATAATTGTGAGTGTACGTAATTTTTGTCACGGAATACTTTGGAAAGAACCAACCTGTCTTTGACATGCATTGCATCATGGTTGTGAAAGTACTGTAGTGAAAGTGTACATGCAATGCCCGTAGTGAGAGACCGCAAACAATATTTATTTTGATTGGTTTGGAAACGGAATCCTTGACGCCATTAAATATTGATCATTTGTTAAATGTAAATTTGCTATGATATGTATAATAGTATATAATGGCTGTCACCGGCCAAATAATGTGATTAAATGGATTGACGCGGTTCCGTTCCATGCCCAACTTAAGAAAATTGTTAAAATCGTCATTTATTCCTCTAATAAGATTACCGTCTTATTAATGCTTTGTTGCAAGGCGTTGTAACGTGGAAGGATACATAATATGAGCGAAATTTTCCCGTTACTAGTTTAAGGTGTGCATTCTTGGAAGATCCCACATGATATTCTTTTTCTTAGTAGTAATGATATTTTTATTCGTTATTTTACGAGCTATTCTGTAATACGGTGATGATGAAAGGTAACTAGCGGTGAGTGGTACCTGTGGTATAGTTATTGATGCCTACTCCAAGCTGAGAGATGAACGTGACAGCTAATGACTAGTTCTAAACAATAATCGTTGGGGCTTATGTAATAAGCAGGAAAGTGTTAGGATTTTCATTTCCTATCAGACTTTCATCAAAAGTCAGAACAGAATAACGGTCTTTGATACTTATTGTGGCTAGTGTTTTACATCTTTTGATGCAATTAATCCTTGACTGTTCGTTTATTGTGACGAAATAGTATGTAAATCTTGTCTATACAAATCTCTCTCTCTCTCTCTCTCTCTCTCTCTCTCTCTCTCTCTCTCTCTCTCTCTCTCTCTCTCTCTCTCTCTCTCTCTCTCTCTCTCTCTCTCTCTCTCTCTCTCTCTCTCTCTCTCTCTCTCTCTCTCTCTCTCTCTCTCTCAATTTGTTCTTTCTTTTCATGTTACTTCTACTCTGACTACAAATTTCCTGGTTTCGTACCAAAGTACATTTTTCCAAATTGTATTTTAATTTTGTATCATCACGAGTAGCGGACTGCGAAAACTATTTAACCAATATGGTATTGCTTGGAGTAATTGTTTTAGAATACCACCACTGTTCTTCGAAATAGAATTTTCCCTCTACGTAATCATCGCCATCTTTATATGTTTGTGCGTGATTATCAACTTTATTTCTGCATCATTTGAAACAAACTAATATTGAAATGTAAGGACATTTGAAGGATGCTCGAGCCTCAGTTCATCTCGTGGAATCTTCCATTTTGAATTGACATATCCTTCTGATATGTCCCTTCACGGACATTCCATGACTTATGAAATTATCTTCTGTAGTCTGTGTAGACTCGGATATTTGAGGTTACTTATTTGATAGTTTCCTCAGATTTTTCAGGAATCTGATAGTTTCCTGTATAGCTTTTCTTAATGTTTTTTAATTTTACCATTATAATTTCTTTGATTTTGAAACATTATCTAGATTACATCCTGGTTTTGCAAGCCTTTACTAGATGTGTAATTGACCAGCAACTTGATCGATTGCATTATTCGAAATTGGATACAATAAGCTAATCTCATCAGTACATCTAATTATTCAAGCTTGGAAGGGGATTATCGGTTACCCATGTACACAAATATTGTTCAAATAATAGACTTTTTTCAGCTATAAAGTTGGCGAATCAAATGAGTTTTCCATAAGTCTTACATCAGGTGTTTTGTGTTCCAAAACCGAGAGAAGTCGACATTCTTACGGACACAGTGGTCACAATCAGATAAGAGAATATAAATTGACGAATGAAATGACTACATTTTGTGCCTTTTTAATAACGCTGACGCTTTTTCTTTTTAAAATCGACAGTGTTACAAACAAACGGAAGTGTGGGAGATTAGAAAAATATCATGGATTCTAGAACACAACAATTTAAGATTATTTTGGACTTTTTGCCATTTATTAGAAGTATTCTTATACAAAATTGCCGTAGTTGTTTCATAAATAGAAGTCTGCAAAGTATAATCGACAAATTCTTTTCTGTTTTCTCCAGACGTATGAGGCAGCCCACCCTAAGATTAAGATGAAGACGATAGCTGTAGTGGTGGAAGGAGAAATGTGTTATCAGGAGGTAACAAAGAACACAAGTTGTGGTGACTTAGTACGACTGTTGCTAAAACACCACGGTAAGAAAGAACACGATACCTCTTCCTATTTCATTTATGCTTCAAACAACATAACGGAACAACAACTATCAAACAAAACAAAAATTATGAAAGCAGCTGAAGATTTGATGTCTGGAACCAACGGAGTCCATTTTCTTCTCCGTAAGAAAAGTCGTCGATTCCTGCCTAATCTTTCGATTGCCAAATGCAGACGTCTTCGCGAAAACTCACCAGTCCGTGAACTAAAAGGAGAAATAGTTAAACCTATTAGCTTGCCGATAACTAATCATACAGCGATAAGAGAACGCAATGAGGAAGTACAAGGCGTCAAACAGTTGTGTCAGATTGTATAGATGCAGAGATGGTGTTCAAGTGAAGTGACTGACAAACATAATGGCACAGACGAAATAATGAATCTGTCCTCTGCTTAACCTAGCGCATCGTCTTTGGAACGGTTTGTTATGGATGGTCACGTGAGACTGATTCAATGTAAGTTCATCAGAATGCTTGTGGACAATGCAACTGAAATAATGGATAGAAAACAGAACACCGTTTTAAACGAGATCCGCCACTCCAAGTTGAATATCGTTGAAGATGTAACAGGATATTTTAATACTGACGGATACTATATGACGGAGGTCAAGGTCGTGATAATATTTACTAATGCTGATCGATATTATATTAGAAATATGAATCCCGTTTACGCCAAAGCATTTGGATATTCCCCAGAATGTGGGTCAGATACTGGTTTTGCTTGATTGGAAGTGAATTACTGTAGTTGCATACATCTACCGACTCTTACGATATGGTACTGGAAGTCATTGTTGTTGTTGTCATAGGGTTTTAACACCATTTTTCAGCACGAGATAGGCTATAACTGGCGACCAGTATTATTGGTGTAAACACATTGATATATATTTCTAATATTAATCACAACTAAAAGAAGAGAAATAAGTTTATTATTCACATAAAATGTGACATTTGCCTACTTGTAGACTCATAAGAAGGATAAAAGTGCTGGGATTTCCAGTTGTTTTTTTATAGTTTGAAAGTTTTATAATAAAATGGATCTTAATATTTTTTAAAACTCTTCGCATGACGAATTAAATTTTCGTAGGGGTTGACTGCGATTTATTTTTCGAAAGGTTTTTGAAAGAAATAGAAGTATGCTGAATTTATTGGAAATTATTCTGGAATTTTAAATTGATTTTGTTAAAATTTTAAAAGCTTGGTGGCTTCACTCTTCTTTGTTACTTTTGAACGAACCTACACGTAACACCAAACTCAGACAAAACAGGAATAGTCCATGAATAAAGAATGACAAGACAAAAACAAATGGGTAAAGAAAACTAGCAAAATGGCATAGGATACCACAAAAAGAGACAACATCCCACATCAACGTAAAAAGACGACGAAGAGGAGTAGTAGATCACGGGCTAAGAAACGAGCATGCGCAGTGCTGACCTTCGGCCAAATTGTGTCCCGCGCTCACAGCGGCCTCGCGAGTAAGTAATTTTGAAAATATAACTATAGAGAAAAAGCAATTATAAAGCGATACAACAAAACGTTCAGTTCTATATCAAAAAAGTTATTTAATAGTTTATTTCCAAATGTCGTGCAAACATGGGGATTCGCGTGTAACTCCAGGAGACCAGGCCAAAATGATGAAAAAAGGGCCCTGCGTTTGCTAAGGCTGCTACTGCACTGCCCGGATCAAAAGAGAAAACTCAAAATGAGAAAGTTATTACTTACGACTATAACAAATAAAACTAATGCTACCCTACCCACACCCAGACAAGTTTAACAAACACATAATGAGACTTCAACAGACAAGCCTACATATAGTATTCGCTTGCCCAAACAACGAAAGCATCTAAAGCCCATACATACTGCATATACAAAACCTCATACTGTGCTCCACATGCCATACACATAATACCACATAAAATATATTTATCCCTTAATTTATACACAACCTTTTATATCCAACACACGAAAGCCATCTTCATTCTAAAACTGGGATTCTTATTATTGACTTGCAAGCCGCCTTATAAACTAAGACAGTTTCGCGAAATTCAGCTTAAGATAAAAAAAATCAATATGATTTTATTACGTCACATTGACAAATTTGCAAACTTGAATATAACTGTTCAAGCAAAGGAGCTCTAAAAGCTAGTCACTCTTTGACTGTAAGATATCTTCGGGATCTCTTGCAGCTAGGCTAAAAATGTAGTTCCATCAATATTCACTGAAATTCAAAGGATCTATGAAAGGAATATTCATTTTGGAAAATACCAGGCTACTATATGTATCAGCTAGATAATGGAAATACGTGTGATTTATTATTGGTAATAGACTTTTAAAAGTCTTCTACTCAGTTCGATGGAAATTGTGGGAAAAGCTTTAAATCTATTAACGTTGGTGATTCGGTTAGTAAGTAGTTTAGACTGTTTTGAAAATAACTCAAAAGCGTGTTATAAACAACTAAAATGTCATCATTTTTTTATCTTCCAAGAGAATATCAGAGATCATCTTGCGCCTGATTGTGTCGCATCATCGTGTTGAGATTTTAGCTAAAGCAAACTGGCTGTGCGGAGAATGATCTTTTATCTCAATGAGTATTGGATCAGTATGCCGACGACGCTTTTATTCTTCTCGGTAAATATTCACATTCGCTTAAAGCTTATGTCTTACGGTGTTTTTCTTCTCTTATCATAACTTAAATATATCAACACAAACAAGTATATTTGGACTGAAACAATAAATTTTCCAGTGAAAGAATGTATCCGAATTGATATCATTGTAAATGTATACTGTTCTAATTTTACACTCTTTGACATCGACTATTTCTCTAGATTTACACCAAATGGTGTAAATTAATTATGGGAACTAGCTCAGAAAGGCAAACAGAATAATGTCAAAGACATCTATCATTAGTTGTTTGTAATTATTACAAAACCCCTTTTTCTGATCATATTTATGCATTCTATTACAGCACTTCCAAATCCATAATCAGAAATTGAAGCGAAACTAAATCGTACCTTACGTTTGTACGGGACGGTAGATAATATAGAATTAAACGTGCTTTACTAGTAGCCCCAGATAAGGAAGGATTGAGAAACACATTTATTCATTGAAGTAGTATATTAAGATTAGGTACGTTAAATGATTATTGGAAAATAATGATGCAGCATTGCAGAATCTATACAATAGAACTGTATTCAGAAATATAAGATAATTAGATTTTAAGGACGAATTTGGTAATTTCAATTATTAATGTGGTTGGAGAGATATAATTTGGGCAATAACGATGGAAAAAGAAATCGCAAAGTCCAAATGAGTGCTTATCACTGAATTTTTAAAAAAAATTACTCCACATAGAATATGCTATAAATACAACTCCTGAAACGAAGTTGATATTGAAGTCCTTGACGATTTAGTGGGTAATTTAATATTTTTTCAAATGAAGTAACGAAAAAACTGGAAGCAATGAATTTTTGGAGAAATATTTCTTTAATATTCAGAATTCCAAAATCAGAAACCATTTAGCTCAGAAAAAGTACGATAAGGAGGAAGATAAAATAATGACCTTGCAAAAGCAACTCTCCCCGAATTGTTGTACGAAGATTTTTAAAAAGACCAAGAGGCAAACGCACTGATAAGCAATAAACTTAGATGCAAGAAAATATAAGTAGTGAGGAATTGTCTGAACTTTATAGCCGAGCGAAACTTTGTACTAAGGATACCAAGTTGATAGCTTTAAATTTAAATAATTTCATATAATAATTGTTACTAATATTTTATTTAAAAGAATTAAATACACCGATTAGCTAAATAAAAAAACAATTTATGCCAAAACAGCCCTCGGTCATGAGCAGGTAACTTGTCAATTCGTTTTTATCTGGGTCCTGTTGGATGAACAAATACTAGTAATTAAATAGCGCAGAAATTATGTCACCTAGACTCTGTATAGTGTATCAGTATATCTAATGTGGATGTCTCAAGAGACTTTGCGTTATACATATGATTGCCTGTGCGTGTGTGTTTTCCATTTTTTGTTTCTTTTCATGATATTTATTGTCCTTATATTAATTAATAACCAGAAATATTAAATTGTATGGTAAGAACGAGATGGTCTTCCCGGAACCAATGGTCAACCTATCACGGGATAATAAAATTAAAAAAATTAACAAAAAAACCCCCCAATAAAACAAAATAACCAGGCTATAGTCAATGCTGACCATTACTTTTAGTATTATTATACTCCAGACGTTGGGATCATTTTTTTATTTTAATTGATTTTATCTCATATCCATGACACTAATCAGGTGTCCTGCTTGCAACGGTCGAACGCGACTAACGGCTGAGCTCAATTAATACGAACAAAATATACCCGTTACTGATTCCGAACGGATTATCATAGCGACTTTGTGCTAAGACATAACCATGGCCACTTTTAAGGTCTTTGTTGACATCACCATGAATTTGTATGATTTTATTATATCCATTTTAACTTGAAATGCATAAGACCATGCTAACTAGACAATATTAGACAATATAAGCACGAAGAATATGCATTCGTTTAAATAGCGTATTAATTGACGGCCTAATTTCGTATTTATTAGTTTACTGTTACAAAATTATCACCTATATTGTGCGAATTATAACCATTAATGATCCAAAAATCTACATACATTAGGTACATTTCTAATAAAGTCTGATAAATAGGCATCAAAAAGTATGTTCAAAGTCTAGGAAAGCGATAGGCTGGAACTCTCTCTCTCTCTCTCTCTCTCTCTCTCTCTCTCTCTCTCTCTCTCTCTCTCTCTCTCTCTCTCTCTCTCTCTCTCTCTCTCTGCATGTCTCTCTCGATGAGTACACTATCGACAAAAATAGTGATTTTGTCCAAAAATGTCAATGATCATTATATATGAACACAGCAGTAAATAATTTTAAGGACTGAACTTAACGGAGGACTGAGACTAATTATGTTTGTCAGACCCTGAGAAAAGATCTAAGCCACAATAAAATGGCTGAGATGTGGGTCAGAATTTCCAAGGAAAGCGAAGGTCCTGAACTAAAATCTAAGTAAACATTTAAAAATGGCATTAGTCAAGTAGGCTTAAAATACTACCCCCGATTACGGAAAAATGTGAAGCACACAATGCAAATAAAATATACATAACACTTATGATTTCTAAGAAGGACATTCGCGTTTGGAAATCAGAACCTTAGACACAAGCCGACGAACTCTCTTGAACAAAATTTACATTATTGGATCTAGACATCAATTCATCGGCTTATATCAGTTTTGGGTGACAGATGTTTGGTTTAATTGTTTCAAAAGAAAAGGAAATAAGAATTAGCATTATCCTTCAGTCCGATGTTCAGTCGTATTTTTGGTCGCCTTCTGAAAATATTTTATTTGCTCCACCACTAAAGATGTCGTCTGCATCTTTTTGCCGAGATCCTTGTATATTTTTAACATGATACTCTATCGTATTTATGACAAAAGCATTTTGTACACTTTATACCCCAATAAATGGCAGAAAGTCACAATTAATATATTTGATTGTTAAAGGCCACGGGTAAAAATAAAAGAATATTTTGAAAACATTAAAGCACCCAACCCCTTTACACTCATGAACATTAAGTGTTACATTCGCTTTATCTATTTTTTTTTTCATTCGTTGTCATGTGTTATTTTTCTTTGCTTCATCAACATTGCACAAATACACTTTCACTCAATAAATCTACAAGAAAAGAAAAACGAAAAAGAAAATTAAGAAAGTAGAATGGGTAACTATATTTTTGTTAGAATAAGTTTTGATAATAAAAATAAGAATATAGTGGTCTAAAACAATGAAAATCTGTGGTCAGGTAATAGTTATAATAAATTAATGGGGGTTAAAAAGTTTCCATTATTTTTCTTTCTTTTATTTTTCTCTCTTTTACGAAACTAATTAATAATTGCTGTTAATAATAATAGAATAAAAAACACAGTTTAGGTATTAACTCCCCAAATACGGGTGGGGGGAGGTTATTAATATATCAAACTAATGCTACATAATTGATTAACCCTTTTTTTTACTCCCTGGTTTATATCTTCTAATGTAGATATAGACAGGGAACCTACACATGGACGAAGTATGGGACTCAGACATCTCGGGTCTAAGCCAACGGATCGTTACCGAAGCGGACAGCTATGTGATAGAACATCAGTAAAATTCATGTGTAGCACATGGACATACAGTACACACATTGAGCAACTAATACATTAAAAATGAACATTCTTCTTTCCCCTTTCCTTTTTTCTTTCTCTGTTTTATTTGGATCACGTTTCTATAAAACAAGGTAAGTGGAGAGGTATACTTAATGTAAGGAGGAGCAGAAATAATAAAGAAAGCGGCTCCTTACACGATGCAAATAATCTCATTAACATAGTAATTAAGAGAAAGCATCAAAAGAAAGACTCCAGCCAAATACCTATATAAAAACAATAGGTTTATTTTAATTTTTTTCTAGAAGCACCGTCTCTTTCAAACGGGCTCAAAATCTTGGGGGAATGAATTTGATTTAAATGTCGTCCTTACAAGATATCTATATATCTCTCAACCAGTACCGGATTTCGGCATAAGCTAAACAAGCTACAGCTTAGGGCCCCATTGTCTGAACTCAGTCTGAAGGGGCCCCTCAATTTTTTTTTTTAAATACTAAATATGGCGTCTATAGCTTCTTATAGCTTAGGTCCTCGCTTTGTTTAAATTCGGCACTGCTCACAACAATATAGAATATTACATAAAGCATATACAGGACATATGCTCCTTTGGCAAAGACGCAATTCAAGTCTCTGAAGCTATTTCCCCTTCGTTGACAATAGCGATAAACCAGATGTGATTCACGCATGAATCGGACTGCTACGTTTTTAGATACGGCGGAATAGTTGACAATATGTCCAGAATATAATCTACAGCGACATATTAGGTAAACTCGGTCCACCTTCACTCTTCAGTCACGTACATGGCCAACCTATGAAAGTGAAGTGAATTTACGAAACATTGGTGGGGTGAGGGTGTTTTTGCGACAGTAAAACGAAAAAAATTTCCTACGAAAATACCGAATATTATTCATCTTTTCGTAACAAAAACTTTAAAATGCCACTCGTTAAGATGTCACGTTTTCTTGTATCACACTACGAACTATACCCGGTATTAACGTAGAAAAAGAAACTATAATGTATCTATTTTATGCTAGGCAGTGAATTATGGATATTCTGAGAAATAATTTTTATATTTCACTGGGGCGAAAATAATTATTTTTGTCTGTCCGCCAAAAAGACTCGGAACCTTATAGCCAAGAAATTTCATGTTATTCATACTCCCTTTAAAATTAACTAGACACAAAATCCAAGGAACCAATTATTTTTAATTACTTCATTTGCTTCTTTACTTTGAATT
The DNA here is from genome assembly GCA_016746295.1 of Potamilus streckersoni. Taxonomy (NCBI): domain Eukaryota; kingdom Metazoa; phylum Mollusca; class Bivalvia; order Unionida; family Unionidae; genus Potamilus; species Potamilus streckersoni. The sequence continues at coordinate 4,841,297 of JAEAOA010001897.1, forward strand.
GAAAAAGAGAATCACATTACTAATATAATATATTATATTTGTATATCAATATATGTATATCCATATAAACACACACACACACACACACACACACACACATATATATATATATATATATATATATATATATATATATATATATATATATATATATATATATATATATACAGTAGAACCTGTCTTGAAAGACCACCATTTCTGCCAGAAAAAATTTGGTCTCTCATAACAGGTCACAGTGCTATATAATCATTAATTTTGTGAATTGAGAATATGGTCTTTAAAGACTGGTGGTCTCACATATCAGTGGTCTTTCAAGACATGTTTCACTGTGTATGTGTGTTGTGTATGTATGTATGTATGTATGTATGTATGTATGTATGTATGTATGTATGTATGTATGTATATATATATATATATATATATATATATATATATATACACACATGTATGTATGTATGTATGTATGTATGTATGTATGTATGTATGTATGTATGTATGTATGTATGTATGTATGTATGGATGTATGTACAGCTGTATCTTTCTTTCTTTCTTGGGGCTATTGCCAGCCCATTAAAAGAATTGTATGTATGTATGGATGGATGGATGGAGGGAGGTAGGTTCATAGGTATGCATGTATGTATATATGCATGCATGCCTGCCTGCCAGTACATATGTATGTATATAGATATAGGCTGTGTGGATGCATTTATTCAGATAAACCAGGAATAAATGTTTCTATTTGGGTCAAGTTTTTTGGAATTTTCTAACTGATATTAACAGGTTATTGTGATTGTGCTGTAAATAGGCAGGACTCATTAGATAATTGTAGTTTTTTCCAGTAGGTAAGGTTTTTTTTATAGAAAATGCAAATTGTGACCTGAGGTCAAGTATAGAACTATATATTCTTCCTCCATCATTAATACTGGCCGCAATGAATAGCCTATCGTGTGCTGAAAAATGGCGCTAAGCCTAACAAAACAAACAAAACCAAAAGCATGCTTGCCTAATGGTCAGATTAGTTTAAAAATAATGACAACCATACAATAAAATGAATTTATAGTATATTTGATGCCATATATACTCAACTATAAGTCCAAAATGCAAACTGCAAAGATCCAGAGCTTCTATCACATAATGCTCCTAGCTGATCTGGGTCTATGCAGCTTGTTACAAGTAATCTGTAGAACAAATAAATTAACTCCTAATTTGTTGGAGCATTATGTGATGTGATACATACATGCCAACCCCTGGCAAGGAAAAAGTGTAATCCAAGTAGACAAAAACCAAATCTGAGCAGAAAAAGAGTAATCCACATATAACATGGTAAAATTCAATGAGCATATGTCCAAAATAATTTATTCAACCCTTTAGCCTTTTAACATCAATAACTGCTTCAAGTTTTCATATGTAGCACTTAGAGGTTTAAGAATCAAGTCTTTCATATTGCATTTTAAAACACTTTGTACCAGCTGAGATTAGTGTTGTTCCGATTATCGATTATAATAAAAAATCAGTTGGTTGAGCGAACCAGTAAGATAATCGATTGTGAAACTCTATAATTGATTGTGTGCAAAGGGAGACTATTTCATTTCAGAAGCATGCAAAATGCAAGATCAGTATAACTCCTGTGCAAATGGTAAGCTGTATATGACTTCCAATCTAATACAATTGAACTAAATTATTTATTCCCATCACTACTTACAAATATAAAACATACCATACTCTATAGGTTAAAACTTAATTATGAACATTTAGTCATGATTACATAATTTTGCTGTTAAATTGTAGAGTTAATAACTTGTTTTAAAAATATGATTATTTGTTTCAGTTTAAATGTAAAATCCTTTTGTAGTATTTGTAAATAATGACAAACAAGAAAACCATGTCCTTTTCTTTAAATGATAGACACATCATATGTATAAATGAAAGGGTTTATGGAGGGGTTTGGGAATTGCAAGTTTTTTAGTTACATAAAACTGATCAGCCATAAGAAGCCGCTTTTATTTAACAGTTGTAGAATAAAAATAACATATTAGAAGAAAATGTAATATTTTTTATCAGATTAAAGTATAAATGTTATTAAAAGTGATTACTCCAGTACATTTATTAACATTTTGAACTCCTGAGCAAAGATATAACTGCATAAGAAACAAAAAGTAAAATTTGTTCTTAATAACCGATTATAAGCGATTATCAGTTGGTTAAGTGGAATCGGTTATCGATTATGAAATTCTGACTGATTCCCATCACTAGCTGAGATTATGAATATTTAGCATACTAATAGAGCACTAAATGCTGGGTTACTGAGCCTGGATATGAATTCAGTTTTATTTTTGTTAACTATACTGAACAATCTCTCACAGTCAGCATTAGAATGGTAAAGAACCAATATTCCTTTCATAACCTGACAAAGAAGATAAAATTTATATCTTATAGTTATTGGGTCTTTTAACTTGGAAATAAAGTGCCATTGCAGATCAACTCTGTCCACAGAATGTACACTGTCAGGTAGAATGCCAACTTGATACTTCTGAAGGTCTTCTAATTTATCAGCAGCAAGGTGCATCTAATGACAGGGACATCCTGATATGTACAATGATGGAGACATTTTTCAAAATATAGAATGCAACTCCTTTTATGAATTCCATTTGTCACTGATGCTTTATCAGCTAAAACCCCCATACAGCTCTACCAAATTATGTTTATTCAAAGCATTATAAACCAAAAAAAATATGTTTTCTCCAGTGGAATCTACTGTTAATTCTGGTACTGAAAAAAGAGCACTCTGACTTTGCCCTTTTCGTTGTCAGATTCTCTTAAACAGACAGAGTAAAACTTTTTCTCATCATAATCACTACTCCTGTCTGTGGCAATACCAAACGGTCCAATTTTCATCAAAATCACTACTCCTGTCTGTGGCAATACCAAACGGTCCAATTTTCATCAAAATCACTACTCCTGTCTGTGGCAATACCAAACGGTCCAATTTTCATCAAAATCACTACTCCTGTCTGTGGCAATACCAAACGGTCCAATTTTCATCAAAATCATTACTCCTGTCTTTGGCAATACCAAACGGTCCTATTTTCATCAAAATCATTACTCCTGTCTGTGGCAATACCAAACGGTCCAATTTTCATCAAAATCACTACTCCTGTCTGTAGCAATACCAAACGGTACTATTTTCATCAAAATCACTACTCCTGTCTGTGGCAATACCAAATGGTACTATTTTCATTAAAATCACTACTCCTGTCTGTGGCAATACCAAATGGTCCAATTTTCATCAAAATCACTACTCCTGTCTGTGGCAATACCAAACGGTCCAATTTTCATCAAAATCACTACTCCTGTCTGTGGCAATACCAAACGGTACTATTTTCACGGCCTCTGCAATTTTAAGCAATTCAGTATCTTCTAAATAAGTAGCAATATTAGATAATTTTCTTCTAGCACATGCATATTTTTGGCAATTTTGGAATCAGGAAACACCTGTTTGAACAAAGGACCAAAGTAGTAGTCTTCTACAGCTATTGGTAGTACATGTATTTATAAAATTTGTGTACACAATTGAGTTCTGCTGTAAAAAAAAGTTACCTTAGCTTTGAAAAAATTAAAACCAGCTATTAAAAAACATTTGTTTGTAAACACTCCCTACCAATTTCAATAATGGAAATCTTTAATGTGATAAAAAAGGTGCAAGGAACTTAGTCAGTTCATTGAATGATTTATATTTTCTAACCTGATTCTGAGTAGAAAGACTCTAACATGTCTTCTGCGTTTCATGATAAACCGAAGTTTTCAATATAATAGAGTGACATGCTTGAGACCCATTTCCAGTTCCTGGACAAGTCCATTTTCATCAAAGGGGTGTAATTGCAATTATAGCTGTACATCCACATATCGTCTGCTTCTGATATTTACATTGTCAAATCACCTCTGTCTGCATGGGTTCGAGTGTAGGATTCGGCGAATGTGGATATGTGAGAAAGCTTGCCAGTAGCTTCTCGTGGGTCCGTGGTTCTTTCCAGTGATTTCCCGGTTTCTTCCTCCACCATTAATACTTGCGGCCATGAATAGCCTATTATGTGCTGAAAAATGGCGTTAAGCCCAACAGCAACAACATTGTCAAATCAAGCAAAGGAAAAGAATGACAACAAATATGCCTTTCAGGTGGATTTAACAAGTGGTTTAATTAATATGTTTCTGTGGTAATTTATGGAATTATCCAGCAGTTACGTTATTATGTTGTCTGATGGAAATAAATAGCCCATAGTGTGTGGAATATTGAGCCGTGTGAGTATGGAAAGTCCATTAAGCATGAAAGATGCAAGGGGATGCCAGTATTATGGCCATTCTGGTCTCATTCAGGTTAGAATTATAAATCAATGATTCAGTTGACTTTTTTCAGTACACTTTTTATCACATTCAATATTTAAGTTATTGAAATCGGTAATGAGGTACAAAAAAATGGGATTGTAGCTTCAGACTAAAATTCAAGGTTTCTTTATTTTTCTACCAAGACCAATATTAAAATCCTTTCCACACAGCCTGCAATGGGCATGAAGCAGCCATAGAATGGAACGCTGTATTATGCAATTCATGTATTCATCTTTGAATTTATTTTTCATCTTTTTCCAATCCATCTGTGAAATTATTTGAAAACCATTTTTGATCCTAACACACACATTGACTAGGATAAATCTGACTACTTTTAGAGCCAAATACCTACAGACTTATTCTGTACCATATAGAACAAAGAATATGCAAGCAAAGATTACAAATTAGCAAACCAGTTTGATCTCTCCTAATTAAGCCATACTTTTGCTATAAATAGAAATCTAGGTCAAGTAGAATCCAGCATGTTCTTGGAAATAAGGCAGCTACTATAAATAGAGCATAGCACTCTTAGGAAAATGCATGCCATTCTACGGATAAGTGTACACTTATCTCGCTGGTAGAAGCAGTCTTTTTTAGAATACATTCTGTGGTATTATTGGGATGTTAATGAAAATGACAAATCATTAATTTTTTGGAGAGGGGTATACTGAAAATGCGTAATCTGGATACGTTTACACATAAGGCATAATTTAGTGAAAAAAGGTGTAATGATTACGCCAAAAGTGTAACAGTTGGCATGTATGCAGATAAGGGTCTATCTTGTTTTGCAGTCTTGACTTGTACACATGTATGTAAGGTAGATGCTTCAGAAGGGGTCTATAAGGACAATGCTACCATATTAAGTCAAAATGGAGTTTATTATTGTCTGGTAAAGTGTCCATCATTCACATGAAGATATCTACAATTTATATATTGAAAATTCAAAATCAAACAAGTTTTTTTCAGAATAAACATGCACTGTATAAACACACATACAACAGAAAACTGAATTACACATTTTACAATCTGGACATCTCTATCAGAAACACTTAAGATATTATGAGACCACCATAACTGCAAACTAACAAAATAGTATGTTGCAAGTTCCACATGTTGGTCTAACAACAATGAAACAACAATTTGACTGCAACAGCGTAAAGTCAACCTTTGGTTGAACTCTTATTTGTGATGTTTCAATTTCTGACATATTATGGCTGTTTAAACATCATTAAAGTATTGGCAAATATGTCATTCATTGTAGAAGTTCGAAACAAACAAGTATAATTTTTCTGTAATTTACAGGCATGTTTCTATCCCTTTAAATCACCTTTGTGAAATTCTACAAATATGGATACAGTAATCCTGCAATGATCTGATCAATTACACTTGAAATTCAATACTGTCAAACCGTTACTAAAAATTAACAAAACTTCATGTCAATGACAATATTTACATCATGGTATCTGATTATTATGACTATAAATTATGTATTAAAAGGAATGCATATCACACTGCATATGTTGATACAATCTACATACAATGTATGCTAAAAAAAATTACTATTACTGCATTTTTGTGCTATCATATTGGGCCATCATTATTGACAGCCGTTGCTTATAAGTCTCCAAGTTTATATTTTCTGGTCTGTTTTCAAATATGGGCATACATCTGTATGCATGATTGACTTCCAAGTTTGTAGTCCAGGTCTCAGAGTTTTAAAATCTGGACTTAAATTTAATGTATAACAGACTCCAGTTTCTAGCTCAGGAATGAGAATTTTCAAATGTTTGGGCCGTCAATAACTATTATGTGTCGCAAGCTTCTAATCTCAGAAGAAATGAAATTTCACACTCTTGTTTAAAAAATTATATCAAGAACTTTGCATTTTATCACTGTCTTGTTTTGGTTGGAGTTTTTGTTGTTGTTGTTGTTGTTTTAAGCCAATTTTTCTTCCATCTTCCGTTTCCCTTATATATTATCTTGGTTATATACTCACATCAGAGAACAAGTTCAAAGAATACATTTTCACTTCCCAAATGTGACCATTAGTAATGATCCAACATATAATGAATCTTTTTATCATAATGATGAATCTTTATATCATAATGATTTGATCTAATGTTATTTTTCTGTTTGTTTTAAATATAAAAGGTCCACAAAAATGAATCTGTCTACCTTAGTTACATATAATAATTAATGAAAAACTCCATACTTTTTCATAAAATGAAGAGAAGTTTAAAATAATAAACACTCTAATTGCTTAATTAGTTTCATAATTGCTTCTAGAGTTCAGGCACTGCTGATAGAAGGAGAAAAAAAAGAAGAACACATAGATTCCAGCTGCAATAAAGCAGTTGACAGCAGCTTGCTCATATTTTTCGTGAATGTAGCTGATTGTGTAATTATGGTGTTCCCAATCACCTTCAGCTAATGGAATGTCCTCAAAAAGACCTGGACTATGGATCTGGTAAAATACTCCCATCAGTGTCTAAAATGAAAGAAAACAATACAATCTTTAATAGCACAAAGGAAAGGTCAAACTCCATCAGAAAGGGAGATTGTAAATTCATAACAATAAACAAAGAGATGGGCTAGGGATATGATACAACAATTCTTTCAAGATTTATGGTGGGAAAATAAAAATTGTGTGTAAAAGGGCACAGTAAGGGTAATATCAGGGCTAGACTGTGGAAGAGATACACTCCCCACATGTTCTTGTATCATTCTCTTTTAGAAAATTCTCATTTCTGTCTCCAGTGAGTGACCATAAATCATCCCAATACTTTATCCTCAACCAATTGAAACTGTTTAGTATTTAGAATCTCAAATTTAATATACTAGTATCCCAACTTGTAGCTTCCCATGGTACAAAAATGAAACAGCTCTGTGTGATTTACTCCTTGCTAGAAGGCTAGCATCAGTTATTCTTGTCTTAGGGTGATGCTGCTTTCTGCACATGCATGAGCAATTCTGACGGGCATTATTACTAAAAAGTTAGTGTTCTGAAGGATTTGATGCCATAGCTCAAAAGAAAAGGGATTTTAGTTTCCATCTGCATACCAAGGTCAGTCGAACTAAATTTATTAATTACCAGCGAGCGTCCAGCGTCCGATATGTCAGAACTGAAAGAATGTTAAAACTTCAGCATGGGCTATTGCCTGAGGCTGTGGGTCTCTGCTGTCATAAGAAAAAAAGCAGTGACCTACTTGTTGGTCTAGAAAAGTGCAATAGGATGCCAGTTATAATGCCATTTTGGTCAAAGTCAGGTTAGAAATTATAAATCAATTATTCAATTGACTTAGTTCTGTGCACTTTTTATCACAGTAAACGTTTAAGTTATTGAAATCGGTGGGGGGGGGTGTACAAACAAAACGTGGAAGTAGCGTCGGACTATAGATTTCTTTTGAATTATCAACCTTACAGCTATGCCACCATCGTGGATGGATGATTAACATTACTTTAGAGATATGGTTTGTAAAAATATTTTTAATAAAAATAAAAAAAATAAAAATAAAACTTAATTTATTATATTTCAACCACACCAACACGAGACAATGCTATTAATCATATATATATATATATATATATATATATAAAGAATACAAATCATATGGCGAATAACAACCCTCTCAAGCGTACTGGATCCACCAAGGGATCACGTTTGTCAGGGATTAATTAAAATAGATGCAATAAACTGACGACGAACAGTACGAAACTAGTAACTAACTAGCCTAAGCGCTTTCGACTCTTAATGAGTCTTTTTCAAAGGCAAATACAAAACCATAGTTACGACAAACAAATAAACACAAAAACGTTGCGTTTGTAAACCTCTACATTTCTATCTTCACATGTGCTAAAATAGATAGAAATGTAGAGGTTTACAAACGCAACGTTTTTGTGTTTATTTGTTTGTCGTAACTATGTTTTGTATTTGCCTTTGAAAAAGACTCATTAAGAGTCGAAAGCGCTTAGGCTAGTTAGTTACTAGTTTCGTACTGTTCGTCGTCAGTTTATTGCATCTATATATATATATATATATATATATATATATATATATATATATATATAACTTTCCCCAATCTGATATTTTTGTTTTCTTGCCATAAATTTATCGAATTTCAAAGGCCTGTGGCATGCCTTAAAATGCTTGATTTTTAGGCCTCTAACTTTTTAGAAAGCATCTCTTACCAACATTATTATTCCCCAAAGGCTGATAACTGTGCAGCATATCGAACATTTTGGTCCACAGACCGGACAGCTAACCATTCTTTCTATTTTTACAACAAAAATATATTTGTCCTCTATCTCCTATCGAAAAAGAACGGAAGTTGGTAATCATCTGACAGATACATAATGAACTACAGCTAGGATTTATAATTTCCTTAACTTCCTTCAACGGGAGACAACTTCAAAATGAAGACCGGAAGATGCTAGTCATTTGACATTACACGTAATAAAAACAGCTATTTTTCCACAAGCTTTCTTCTGGTATCACTGTACCAATTGTTTTTCCATACACCTCAATGCTAATGTTTTGCGAAATAAATATACTTTCTATCCTATCTCAGCATGCATGTCACATACTGTTACAGAGAACAATGTTAGATTGTTAATTTGATAACAACGAAAATAGGTACTCCATTGCATTTAAGAGATATAACTCTGCTGGAAGTGGACAGGGGTAAGAGCTAACTAGTTACACCGGACACATTTTCAGTCATGTATACCACATTTAAAAAAAAAAAAAAAACTTACCCCCCCCAAAATGTGATCTAGATATGAATTAACATAATCTCACATGTTGCCAAGAGGCACTACTTTTTTAAAAGAGCATAACAGACAGTACATCTCTTACATATTGCACCAATCACAGCTAGTTTTGTTGTTTTTTTTCTGGATGCAATGTTCCTACACCTTAAGTTCTGCCCACCTGAGGGGTTGGTTGTACAATTGGTACCGTTAAACCTCTATGGTGGCACTCACCAGTTATTATGTACTTTTGAGAGAGTTATGTATGTAAGGTGAAGTTGTTTGCATTTTAAACATACACATTGGAGAGAATGTTGGCATACCTATATATACTACAATTATGTAATGTGGCTGAAATTTCTTTGGCTATTGTACTTTAGGAAATTTTAAATGATCTTAGTACACTGCTAACTATAATGACTGCTCCCTTGTGCCCCAAAAATCAACCTGAATTTGTCTAAAGTACACTATCCTTGGCATCTATTAAAATAAGGAAAATGAATGAATTACCAAATACATAAAATGTAAAACAAGTTATCGGCTCTTTTTTTTTTTTTTTTTTTTTTATAAATTTACCTCTGAAGTTCGGAAAGTGAAAATGAATAAGTAGAGATAGCTCTTTTTTGAAAGATGCACATCTGGAGTAAGGCTAAGCTGTACACTATAACCCATATTACACCCATCAATCATACACCAAAATAAAAGGAATGAAAGGTTTTTTGAACAATACCTAAGGTATACAAAATCTTTTTGAAATAAGCAGTATAACTAGTGTGGAAATCCGGGGAAATTCTTTTTCTTTAAAATTCTAACCCTTATGCTTAATACGAAACTGCAGAGCAACACCTAAGGGAGACAACTGTGCATCCAATCAGACTTGGTCACAAACTTTGTTCCAATGATTGAAGATGAATAACACAAGTTATAGTACCAGACTAATCCAAACTGCACAGATAATTTCCAATTCCACACTAACGGTTTATTGAATATGGCGTTGGCCAAAGGTTGTTTGCATTTTGCACGCTGTAAACGATGTCATATTTCACGTATCAGTGGTTTTTAAAATGCTATATACAATTAATAATGTCTGGTGAATGTTGAAAATGTTTCCAGGGCACATAACTGACAAACAGAATCACCACTGACATCCGACGGAGAATAGGGGGAAGGGGGAATGAGGGTCAAAAAATATAACGTCACAATTGACGCCCATTGGTATTAACCTGATCAGCCCATTGGTATTAACCTGATCAGTCCAATTTTTTAAGTGATTTACATAATACAATAATAATTATTTATTACAATGTAAGAACAAAATATAACGTTTTATATTGTATCATAGGACGTGTACCGTAAAAGCAATAGTTAATGGATAAGTATGTACGTGACCTAAACTAAAGCAAACACTTTTCAAAGTTAATCACTACAGTGCGTTCTTATAATACAGATCAGAAACGTTATACTCGTGCCACAACAGCAACCTAATAGAGAAATAAATAATATACATTAAATAAAATATGAAACCTATACACCAACTGTCAAACATGACAGAAGGCATGTAACAAGTTTGTTATTAAGATGCAAATTGGACTAATGCCTTATTTATAAATCAGGAAGTGAGTTAGACCAACAAGTAGGTCTCTGCCTTTTTTATTTTCTGACAGCAGCTGAGACCAACTGCCTCGGGCAATAGTCCATACTGAAGTTTTAACAGTCTTTCAGTTCTAACATATCGGACACTCGCTAATAATTAATAAATTTATTTCTACTGACTTCGATATGCAGATGGAAACTAAAATCCCTTTACTTTTGACCTATGGCATCAAATCCTTCAGAACACTCACTTTTCCAAAGAAAAAAAAAAGCAGAGACCTAATTGTTGGTCTAGAAGTGAGGGTTAATATAAGTTTAAATTTAAAGTGAAAATAATTGAAGTTTAAGACCATATTTTAATTAATGGAATAGAATGTGCATTTATTTCAGTAAAATAGCAATTTGATCAATAATATAAAATGATTTGTATAATATAAAACGGTATTTATTTTCATATGCAGCTATATAATATGATAACAATTTTAAATTTGATGATTTAAGGATATTAATGATGATTTTACTGTAACCAGTTGAGATGTATCACTACTAAGATGAATACTTGTGATAGTGAAACCACTATTATCATAATGAAATTATATATCTCAATTTTAAAAGATTTTTTTGAAGAACAGCCAGTTAGATAATTTGTACTGGTGCTATTTTCATGTTTGACCATTACAGCTCTACTACATTGAATGGTAAAATATATGAACTGTGAAGGACAAAGATGAATTAAATTCATTAGTGCAAATACTGAGACACACCTGTTACTAACCTAAAGTTTAAGTGTGTATGTTAAGGAATGAATTCTGTGTAAATCTTTCATTTTTATTTCTTTAAATGTAATTATTAATATGATTATATTAAATTCAGTCTAATATGTTGTTAAAAAACATTGTGTTTACTTGAGTCGTTAATGTGACTTGTGAGCACATGCTGTGTATGATGGCAAATTCTTTACAAGTAAACATTCAGGAATAGCTATGAAAACGATTGGCTCATACTCAGTTTTGCTTTCCTAATGTCCAGATGAATTATGAAATTGCATGCGTCCTCAGTGCGCGTGTAATTCAAACAATGTATTAGCTTTGTTTATATTCTGAGGCATTTTGTAAGATGTGGAGAGTCGTGCAATTCGTAGAGTCATACACAGTCGCAGTCAGAGTCAGAGTTTATTGTAACATCTTAAATTTAAACAACTTCTATTACCTTAAAAAAGGTATTTTTGTGCTGGAAGAAGTTGTCTACGTAGAACATGTTTTGTTAGAGGAGCTAATTTTACTTTATTTTTCTTTTAATAATTGTTTTCTTGGAGAACAACATTACTGATTTGGACAAAGACATTTTCCGAAAATATTCTAAATTAGAATGGGACAACACAAACTTTGCTTTATTGTGTAAATTCTAGAATTTTCTGTTAGCCTTTGTCTGATGTGGTCATCTGCCATTTTGGACCAGAACTGAACTTCAGTCTGTGTTTAGAACTTTTTATAAAACTCGTGTTTCTCATTTGAACAAACAATTTGGATTGTTTCTGTAAACCGTATGTCTTGTTTAACATATTTACATTTTTTCATGATTTCTAGGAAAATAAATTATTTTTGTTAAAATTTACAAAGCTTGTTGTCATCACTCTTTCTTTATGTTACTTTGAATGAGCCGATATGTAACACACCTCTAGTGGCTAAAGTCTTTAAAGCATCCTTCTCAGATAAGTTTGAACACTGTCAAAGTAATACCAAAGACTTATAAAAATGGAACTGCCTTGCTTGGCATTCAGCATTTTGAGGTTAGTATTAGGACTGGTCAGCTTGGTGTCAGGATAATGTGGCTGGGTGTAACATGTTTTTACATGTCTGTGGCATGATGGCCCAGTGCTAGACATTACTGTAAACTGCCAAACTGTGGACATCATAGTAATATGACTAAACATTTTAAGCTACATTAAAAATCTTAATCATAAACACACAAACACACAAATACTGAGCAAATTTGACACCTTCACATTGTTATCCTTATCTTTATTGCCATGTTACATAATGTGTAAAAAGAAGCAATGATGTTGCAGTAGCATAAACATAAATACAGTATTCTTTTACAACATGGATTTTACACCTGATTTTTATGGTCTCAAAAATTCACAATTTGTGACCCACTGAAGCTTCACCAAGGATCTCGCACAAAACACATCTAATGAATCAAAGACAAGTAAGACTAACATTTACCAACTATTTTAATTTTGCATTTAAAATCACTCTCACACCCTATTTATATCACCCAAATCAAAATTTAAATGTTGAGCACACTAATGACATTATGGTTTTTAAAGAAGTAGTAAAGAGTGGGACACAACAAGCTTAGTAAAATTCAGTAAATACTTTATTTCTTTAGAATACAAAGTGAAAAATGCAAATATAACTTTTGGTGTTTTGAATTAAATCCCAAATAATCCTAGACTTACTGACTCAAGTCCTAATTATTACATTTCTGAATAAACTTTTGTCGTGGTATTCTGAAATAAATCTAATGCTAAAGGTGTTGATGTACCTGTTGTTGCCATGTTGTGATGATAAGCCAACAGTCTTTTGTTGAATAATAATAGTACAATCCAAGAATATATCCTTATTTGAATTTCACTATAATTTCCAGTTAGTGTCTGTTTCCAAGAATATAATTTTAGATGATGAGTACATTGTATTTTAAGTGAATAAATAATTTGAATCAATAAATTGCAGCCCAGATAAAATACTGGGCACGACAATGATTTTGTCTCAAGATCTTTTAGCATAAGTGATTTATAGAAAAGCAAGATTGTATAAACCTCTGCTTGACCTCAGGTCACAATTAATATTTTCTATAAGAACAATCTATTACTTAGTTGAGAATTTCATTTTAGAAGGTTCCTGATGTTTGCAGGATAAAACCTTAGTTGTAATTAGAGTGAGTGAGTGATTTAGATTTTTACATAGCTTTAACAATCTTTCAGTCATATTGCTATGATGTCTGAAGTATGGCAGTTTATTGTGATGTCTAGCACTGGAGCATTATGCCGCAGACATGTAGCATGAAGTCTCACACATTCACATTATCCTGACAGTCCTTACATTAACCTCTTGATGCTGAACACCTAGTGAGGAAGTTGTTAGTACCATTTTTGTAAGTCTTTGTTATGACTTGGCCAGTGTTTAAGCCTGCAGCCTCACGTTTCCAAGGAGTTATCATTAGAAAGTCTATATCTAAAATTAAAATGAAGTACATAGTAAGCACAATGACTCATGCAAAGATAATAATCCTAATAGTTAACCCATATTCATAGGGAAAATATTTGTTATGTATTAGTTTTTTTTTACAGAATATAAAAAAGAATAATTTAAGTCAGGCAGAAAATGAATATGATTTATATAATGTCAAGTTCAAAATATAATTATCCACAGAAGAAACAAAAAAGAAGTAATGCAATTAAATATTCATAACACCAATATACAAGTTATCACCCCTATGATTTTCCAGAGTTTATTTTGGTTTATTTTACCCAATTTGATTTGGTTCCTTGATATGTATAGGGGTACAAAATGTGACTGAAATGATAATAAAATCAAGGACCAGTCTATCACTAGTTGGATTCTCTAATGATTTTGCTTAGCTGACCCTCCAAACCATATGCTACTGCTTCTGTGATTATAATGTAAAATCTAAAATGTAAGCATTTACACCTGTTTTAAGCTCTGTTGGTTGTAGATCAAAAGAGCTTAGTATGTTATTACCTGACATCTTCCATCCATAAATCCATTAACACAAGTCTGTTGTCTCTATTTTCTCAATTACATGAAGAACTCACATAAAACCTTAAGTAACTATGACTGTCTTGTTGATCCTAATAGAAGATTGTGTCCCTCAGTCATCCAGTATGGTTAGCTTGAAAATCTTGTTTGACTACTCCTGAGTGGATGGTTGTGTTGATTACATGGTCTTGTGGACAAATTTGGTGGAATTAGAGTTCAGGTCATTGGTTTCCCTCTTAAGAAGACCAGGTCAGTCGATTTCTGATTGGTTGGTTATTAAAGGACCTGACCTTGTTGAAAAGTTAGAATGATTTGGAAATGAAATTATGACCCTCGTTCTGTTTCTAAAACTGATTTAGCTTTTTATATAAGGTAGTCAGTATCAGCATTAATAATTCCTTTATTAAACACCAGTCTTAGTAGAATCAGCTTTAGTTGTTTTCAGTTATAATTTGAGAGGATTTATTTATTTCAATTATTCATTGGAATTACAATGTGCTCATAAACTTTGGACTAAGTAACTATTTTGGAATTACCAGTAATGTGAATTCACGTTTTGATAATATCATTGTTATACATCAAGACTGTTCTTATATGAACACTTCAAGGCTATTGGCACTTTAGCATAATAGATTTGACTTCATTCAGAAAAACATTGGAACTAATTTGGAATACTCTATACTTTTGTACTTATTATAGAACTTGTTTGACTATTTGGAATTTAGTTCACATTACTGTAAGTTATTTTTAATTTTTCATTTCGTATTGTAGAGAAATAAATTATTTATTGAATTTTACAAACCATGTTGACATTTTTCCATTATTACTGTTACTTAGTCCATACAAGTCCATAAAATCATGTTTTTCAAATATTGTTCTAACCACTTAACATGCTGAAAAACAGAGCTTTTCATTAATAGACTCTTAATATCTTTTTCTTTTTTTTTGTTCTAAGTGAAACTAATGTAAATAGGACCTATCAAAATGGCAGCTGCAGACATTATCATGAAAAATTCTGTATAATTTTAATAACAGGATGGTCATACCGACATATTTTTGGTTCTTTTTTATAAAAGAAATTTAAACTTGTTTCTTGCAATATGCATTTTTTGCTATATTAAAATGATGCTGATCCAGCCTCCATATATCCATCTTGGCAGTCATCTTGAAAATCTCAATGTTGCTACTTCTTGGCAGTCATCTTGAAAATTTCAGTATTGCTGCTACTTTGCAGTCGTCTTGAAAATCTTAAGTCTTGCTACTTTTTGGCAGTCGTTTTGAAAATCTCAATGTTGCTACTTCTTGGCAGTCATCTTGAAAATCTCAGTGTTGCTACTTCTTGGCAGTCATCTTGAAAATCTCAGTGTTGCTACTTCTTGGCAATCATCTTGAAAATCTCAGTGTTGCTACTTCTTATCAGTCATCTTAAAAATCTCAGTTTTGCTCTTTGATGGCAGTTGTCTTGAAAATCAGTGTTGCTACATCTTGGCAGTCATCTTGAAAATCTCAAGTGTTGCTACTTCTTGGCAGATATCTTGAATATCTCAGTGTTGCTACATCTTGGCAGTCATCTTGAAAATCTCAGTGTTGCTACATCTTGGCAGTCATCTTGAAAATCTCAGTGTTGCTACATCTTGGCAGTCATCTTGAAAATGTCAGTGTTGCTACATCTTGGCAGTCATCTTGAAAATTTCAGTGTTGCTACATCATGACAGTCATCTTGAAAATCTCAAGTGTTGCTACTTCTTGGCAGATATCTTGAAAATCTCAAGTGTTGCTACATCATGACAGTCATCTTAAAATCTCAAGTGTTGCTACTTCTTGGCAGTCATCTTGAAAATCTCAGTGTTGCTACATCTTGGCAGTCATCTTGAAAATCTCAGTGTTGCTAATTCTTGGCAATCATCTTGAAAATCTCAGTGTTGCTACATCTTGGCAGTCATCTTGAAAATCTCAGTGTTGCTACATCTTGGCAGTCATCTTGAAAATCTCAGTGTTGCTACATCTTGGCAGTCATCTTGAAAATCTCAGTGTTGCTACTTCTAAACTGATGATGATTATCACCCTAAAATTTTCATGAAAATACTCTTATAGTTTTCCTTTTTATTCATGTGACTGGTGGTAAAATAGTGACATGGAAGTTTGACTATAATACATCTTGCTATAATAGTGTATAAAAGGGAGTAAAAGGTCCTTAATAATGTGCTCTCAATATTCAAGAACTAAAATAGAGTTACACAATTAATTAAACAAGCACAAATAAAAATAAACATTACTAAGTGAATGGGCTCCATTGCCATACTGTTGCTTTTATAGAGATAGCAATATGCTAAGAAGCCTAATAGTAATAGACATACAGTTTGAAGAAATGGCAGATATCCTGTGATGCTGAATGTTTGAAAAAGTAACCTAATACCTTGGGATATGATTTTGAGTGGTTTGTTGATGTGCATATCCTTTTTAGAATTTCGATCCATACCATGTGGATGAAAGTTGGGGTGGGGATACACTGTTGCAACCATACAATAAACAAACTGGTAATTTGGGGATTATGCTATATTGCAATAATTATGTTGGGTTGTATTTCATTTGTATGTGTCATTATTTTTGATTGTTGAATCCACTTTTTATAGCTGTATCTGGAGTTTTCATTGTTGCTGCCAAAAGGACTGCCTTTGGGACTTACGGTGGCAAATTGAAAGACATTTCGGCTACAGCTCTACAGATTACGGCAGCCAAAGGAGCGATTGAGGCTGGAAACATCAACCCAGAGCTAATCAACTCAGTAGTTATAGGAAATGTATTGCAGGTATTGAGTATAACAATATATAAGAGTCCATTCATTTTTTTGGCCACTCCTTGAACAAAGAAAGAGACCATTCATTTAATTTTGGTGGCTTTTGGCAATACATTATTTTGATTCAGGACAAGGTGGCCTTTTATGAGTTGGTAACCTCTCTTGATGACTGTAAATGAAATTCAAATTGAAGTTTGTTTAGGTTTCTTCAGCTAACCTGACCAAAAGGCTTAGTGAACTTGTATAATCATACATCCACGGTGCATCAGGGAATCTCATAGAGTGCTTGGCTATATGTTATCACACTAGATGCGAAGTTTTCTAATCAGATTTTTATCAAACTTGTTTTGTAAGCCTACATCTCAGACAAATGAGTAGCTTTTATACATATTAATGAATAGCAGCTATGCATATTAATAAATAGCATTTCTGAATATTAATGAGTAGCTTCTATGCATATTAATGAATAGCATCTTTGAATATTAATAAGTAGCAGCTATGCTTATTAATGAATAGCAGCTATGCATATTAATGAATAGCATCTTTGAATATTAATGAGTAGCAGCTATGCATATTAATGAATAGCATCTTTGAATATTAATAAGTAGCAGCTATGCTTATTAATGAATAGCAGCTATGCATATTAATGAATAGCATCTTTGAATATTAATGAGTAGCAGCTATGCATATTAATGAATAGCAGCTATGCATATTAATGAATAGCATCTTTGAATATTAATAAGTAGCAGCTATGCTTTTTAATGAATAGCAGCTATGCATATTAATGAATAGAATCTTTGCATATCAGGGATGGTGCTGGATTTAAAAATGTTGTCACCGACAATTGCCAACCTCAATATTTTGTTGTCATTTTCCAAAAAATGTTGCCATTTTCATAATACTGTATTATTCGTTTATCCCAACATTCTCAGGACCAAGATATTGTCAACATAAGTGGATTTTTAGATGGGGTGTCTGAAAATAAGTTGAAATTTCACATCCAAGTGAAATTTTTAAGACATGGTCTGTCATTAGTGACTAGGATCAACACAGAAAAAAAAATGGAAATTTTGATTAAATGAAGACAACTAGTCTTAAATGGACTTCTTTATTGACAACTTAATTTTGTGTAGTACACTCCATAACATATTAAATAAGATACATGCATATGAGTATTTGATCATATGTTTGAAAATTCATGTATTGGTCAAATCCCATTAAAAAACACAATTAAAATGTATATATAAAACTGTAGTCTTGATATCCCATTGTCAACAAACAAGTTTCTTGAAATGATTCACTCAGGTATTTATTATCCAGGTAGCACATGGCTGTATAGTTGTTTATATTGTACATGCATTTAAATTGGCCTAGATTTGAGTTAGCCAGAGACAATTACTATAATTAAGGGGATGAGGCTATTTGTAGGGAAATGAAAGCATGTGAACAAATTAAAAAGTTTTAACATTCTTGCAAGATGTCCCACCTTCATTTAACTCGATTGCCAGATATCTGTTTTTGAAAATATTGGAACTTCAATTGGGGTTTTAAACTGCCATTGGGTAGCTATTGTAAGCATGAACATTTTTGTTACAGACAGGAAACTTTTGTGGCACAAAAAATGTTTCAATGACTATGAAAAATAAAACAATGCTTTTACTTAAGTTTGTTGCAAACTTTCTGCCATCAAAGGTCTTGAATTTCCTTTGCTGAAGGCACTTTTTGAAGGACCAAATAAATGCCTATTTGTTATTACTGCAGCAAAATCAAATAATTGTAAAACATTGATGGAGACAGAATTGTTTTTCATTTGCTTAGTGTATGTACAGAATGATAAATGCTTCAAAGGTAATCAGTTTTCTTTGAAGCTTTAGCAAAACTTTTTCTTGTACATTTTTCTGGTAGATTGTAGTCATTCCTGTTCCCAATTTTAGAGGTGGTCGATTATAACTAGTCAGATAGCATGACCATTTGGGTTATATTACAGCACAACAGTACTAAGGCCAGAGGTCAGCATAAGCAGATTATGATATAACAATGCTGTGTTAGAGTGGTTTGTCAATATGAAAAAAAAAATGATTTGTTTTATGTAACAATAGATTCCAGTGCAATTTTATATTCAAGTAAACTGTGTGGATTTCTGTCATGGTGCCTTTCAACTTCTTAACTCCAAACCCAAGATTATATTATAAAATTTTTAAGAGACAAAAATGTTGTCACCAAAAATATCATCAGATTTTATATTTTGTCACCAATAGTGAAAAAAAATTGCAATTTGCAATAATGGAAAGCTCACTGCGAACCCTGCATATTAATGAGGTGGAGCTATACACATTAATGAATAGTATTTATGCATACTAATGATTGGCATCTATGTATATTAATGAGATGGATCTGCATATTAATTAGTAGCATCTATACATATTAATGAGGTGGAATTCTGCATATTAATGAGTAGCATTATTCTATACATATTAATGAGGTGGATCTGTGCATAATAATGAGTGGTATCTATATATTAATGAAAAGCATATATATATATATATATTAATGAGTTGGATCAGTGCATATTAATTAGGTGATCTTCCATCAAGGCTTTACTGTATATCATGTAAGTTTGTATTCATGTATCTGGCATAAAGGATAATAAAAATGTCTGCATTAAATTAACAAGATTAGACTATTTTTATGTTCTGAAAGATTTCTGAACAATCCTTACATAATTTTGGGTTAGATTTTTCTGTATCTTTATGAAACAATTTTTTACAATTAGCTACAGTCTGTGTGGTATGCATTCTAACACATTTTCAGATTTTTCCATTTAACAACAGTAAAGTATCATGTCCTTGAAAAACTCACTATAAAAATGTGTAAATAAATTTTGTTATTGTGAATTTCATTAATTTGTTAGACTCTGTACATTCAGAAACAAAATTTCTTCACAGTTGATGGGCAGTTCTCATATGACATAACTATGTAGTAGACAACAAAACCTGAAAACCTAGGTATTCCATTGTAATATTGCATAAAATAGGACCACAGTAATATAATTGGTTATTTTATGGTCACTGTTTCAGGGGCCTTTGGTCACAGGAAGGTCAGGTAGCAAATTAGCTGTGAATTCTAACATTCCCTGTAAGCAATCTATATATACTTAAATAAATGCTTCATTTACCACTTTTCTGCAACACAGAAAATATAATGTAAGCACCAAAGGGTATACCTATACCATAGAGCACATGGAATGTTTTCATTGTTTCAGCATTGTCATTCTATTCAAGGTCACTGAGAGGTTACTAAGTATCACAAGGATTAATGCAGTGATTGATTTTAACTTGATTGTATTGGAAGAAAAGTGAACATTTTTCACTTCTGTTTAAATCAGTAGACATTGTTCTAGAAGAAATTTGAAATGTTCATGTTCTGGTGATGGTGAGATACAGCAGGTGTCAAGGTCACATAATTGACTTTTCTGTGTTGCACCAAACTGAAGTTATAGGTTCTGAAATGTGCAAATTTCGCATGCTGGACAATGTTGCACTTAGGTGACAACTTGTGAAAAGAGCTATGGTAAAGAACCAAACATTCTTTACTGATTTTGTATGGATGTGTTAGCTGGATGAGATGAAAGGAGTTGATGTTGGAGACACTTACAGGATTGATAAACAGGTTGTTACATTTACTCACTACATCACTGGAAGTGAAAGGCAGAAATTTGATTTGGTGGAGCATTTCTGGCCAGTGCTTGTCAATGTAGGTGTGGATGCAGTTGTAATGGAATTGTAATGGGACATATTAAAGAGTATAATATACAGCAAGTAGGTGTATATTCAAATAGTAAAAAATAAATACAAGAAACATAACAGATAATAAAATTCTTTATCTAGCATAGTATCTTGATTGCAAAAGGTAATCATTTAAAGAAAGCGTTTTAAAAATTTAATATAAACATTATTTAAGTATTGGCATTACATTTTTCTAGATGTAAATTAATTCAGATCAATATTTTTTTAATGTATTCTGTTATCTTGCAATTGCAAAGACATCTATGCTTTGACTTGGTCCACAGTTGTAAAATGATGTGACTCTTTATAATGTTCCATACAAATGATATTCCAACAAATGATCCATCACCAGCAATGCATTTGTAGAATGTTTCAGGAAGACTGGTAAGGAGACTTGAACAAACCCCATATGGACCCAGAGTGCAGGTGGAGGACAAGAAAGGACATCTGGAATAAGATCCAGAAATCTTGAGAAACAAGAAATGTGAATTGACTGATGATTTGAAGCAGGATTTGATTTATAATTCTATACTTCTGTGTTTTATATGATAGTGCTATCTATGAATAATATTGTTGTTAATCTCAATACAAGTGTGTAATATTGTTTTTTGGATAGGACTAGAAAGATATGTTTGTTTTGCTATTTCTTGTTGTGTAGTTTAAAGCCTAAGAGTCGTAACACAGGATTGATGGCAAAAGTAAAATATCAATGAACAAAATTAACAGATATTACTTTCTCTGCCTGAATTCATGTTTGGTGACACATTCCTTCTTCTGAATATCACAACCAGTAGTAAATGAATTAATGACTAATGACTTAATACATATAAAACATCTGCTTTAATCATTAGTCATATCTCACCCACAGATGTCCAAGTTTCCTACTGTCGAGAAATTTTCAGGAGCTATTGACCCATTCACCATGATATAGTGTTGCACTTGAAGCCTTATTACCATCACTGCATGTAGATATGTTGAACTATTAGACATAACATCATGTTTAATGGCCGTGTTTTTTTATGTATTAGATATAACATCATGTTCAGTGGCTGTGTTGTCTGATGTACTTGCACTAAATGCAGCTGCTTTTAATTTTGTTAGCTTATAAATTGGATGAGATGATGACCATGCAATGTTTAACTTAATTTTACCCATGACAGTATTGCACTGTTGACAGTATATAATTCTAATTTAGATATTTTTTATTTCATTTGTATTTATACAGACAAATCTGTGCTTCAAAGATATTAAGTTTTCTCTGAAGTTTCAGGAAACTGTTTTATTGGCACATTAAAAAACAACCAAAGGATTAGCTGTTGTTCGGTCAATTATAGCTGTTTCTGATCACTTCATAAGAGGTCAGTCAATTGTAGGTGCAGGGCTCCAAGTTGTCTAAAGCGCTCACCATTATGGATCACTTCCATCTCACTTCTGTCAGCATGAGTTCGAGTCTCAGGCTTGGCTAACGTGGGTACATGAGAAAGCCTGCCAGTAGCTTCTCATGGGTCAGTAGTTCTTACTGGGATTTTCCATGGTTTTACCTCCACCAATTATACTGGCTGCAATGTATAGCCTATCTTGTGATGTAAAGATGACATTAAACCCAACAATAACAACAAATATAGTCCAGTAGCATGATTAAGTATGTCACAGCATAGTACTCAGGCCAGATCTCAACATAAGTGGATTATAATGTAACAAAGCACTATTAAAATGTTTTTGTCATTAATTTTATGCCATCCTAAGTTATTGGGCAATTGACTTTTCTACTTCTGTCATCTCTTATTGGATGCTTATGTTTTGTTAAGTAGTTAAATAGTTTTTGAAAATACTTTAAAAGCTGTTTTATTGATTTCCACTTTAAATGAGGCAGCCATATGTGATGGCAGATTGACATCATCTGAAAGGCTTTCATGTGTTTAAATGTCATCTTTTTGGTCAGATTTTGTTGAATGGTGTTTGAGAAGTTGTTGTTCTTATGTTTTTACTATCTTTATTAATGGTGGCCATACTTGATGGCAGACTGACATTATTATAGCAAAGCTCTTAGGGCCAGGATGATTTGTCAAATTTGGTTACATTCTATTGAGTGGCTTTGAGAAAAAGGTGCTGAAAGGATTTTCTGTTTATAATAATAGCAGAAGTTATGAGATGATGGTTTACCATCCATCAAAAAATCTGAAAGGTTTTGATTGCAAAATGCTCAGTGTAAAATCATGTCAAATTCTGGATATTGAAAGTTGTTAAACAAAGTGATACAGATGACTGATGACAGACAAAAGACCATACATGCCATACCTCCAAGTGTGCTAAAAGTTTCAATGAGCACAAAAGTGTCAAAATGTAGATAACTCAGTTTGTAACAAAATCTTATTAAGAGCAAAATTAATAAAGAACAAATCCCAATCTTCACTTTATTATATATTTATATGGTTGGGTAACAATATGTTTACACTAGGCAACTAAATGTTTCAGGATGGCTTTCAATTTTCTGCAGATGACACTGACCTGCCATTCCAATATGGCTGACATTACTTAAACTATCAAAACAAAATTTTTTCTTCCCAAAATCTTTTCAACAGAATTTGAAAATTTTTTTAGAGAAGCATTGTGACTTGGATTGTTTTAAATTTATACCAGTGATACCAGTCTGCAATCAAAATATGGCATTACTACATTTATGCTTAAGTTTTTGCAAATGATGCTAAACTGCTATTAGATATAATAGTAAACTGATGTCTTGAAATTACATAAAGTGTGCAGCTGTAAATTTGTATTCTTCCTACAGACTGCTGCAGATGCCATCTACGTAGCCCGCCATGTTGGTCTGAATTGTGGAGTGCCATTAGCTGCACCAGCCCTTACAGTTAATCGTCTGTGTGGCTCTGGCTTCCAAGCAATCGTAAATGGAGCAGAGGTATATCACACTGTAGTGTTTTTCTTCTTGTATGTCAAAGCATCAATACAATGGTTAATGTACTATCATAGATTCCACAAATGTTACAAATAGTTGTCAAAATTCATACAGAGTGAGACTAGTTTGTAATTAATTGTAAAGATCTCAAACATTCTCACGGAAGCAGAATTTCATTTAATATAATTAAATTATGTATTTATTATTATCTTTACAGCTTAAATTTCTACTGAGCAACACTTTAACTATTCATTATATGAAAAATTTCTATTGATTCCATCATGTTTAACATTTGATTCCTTTCTCTTTTACCCATTTGTTTACCCACACCATGGATCTTCTATTTAAGATAAACTTTCACGGGAATGCAATAATAATTTGTCTGTGAAAACATAAGACACATCAAGTTGAAAAATAAAGTCTAATAATTTAGGAAGAAATAAAGGATAAATGCCTGGAAAAGGGGGGTACAGTTATTCACTGGCCAATGTCTAAACTTGTTATTTTTTTGTCTTTTTGTTGACTACTGTAAAGACTGTAAATCTTAGGACAAGAATTTTTTTTATTTTTTTCTCTTTTCGATTACATACATATGTAAAAAAAATCATTTTTGGTGACCTGATACTTATTAAACTGTTATCAAGTACTATGATTGATTTTTGTTATTATTTTTCATGTGTATATTTTCTGATTCTGCAACACAAAATTAAATGAAGATAAATAAAGACTTCATAATTTGTGAGCCGGTTGAGTTTACTCGAGAGACCAGGCTGAACTATTATGTACAGTACTTGCACGGTGTAAAGTGTACAGTGTCACTTAAATCCTTTTTTCATCCCAATTATATTAAATGCAGATTTTGCTTTATTCATTGTTTTGACCAAATTGCATTCTTCCAGATAATATTTCTGCTAGTCCTTAATAGCTGTTTCATTTACACTGAATCACACGCTTACAAGTTTTTAATTTTCAATGATATAAGCTATCCTACAAACTGAGGTAATATTTATGAAAAGGTATGCATGTTTAATTGTACAATTCATATAACCAATATAACATATGTTCACGAAGAATGGTAATAAGCTAAAATTCCCATATTTCAACTACAATCATCATCATTCTGTGTTTTGTGTTTTATCTAACAACATGACAATTTTCTACATAATTTAAAGCTTGATATTTTGGCATCTCCTTTATTTATAGTTGGTGGATTTGACTTTTGTTTTCCGACAGCAAAACAGGCCAGTTAAGCATTAAAACCCTGAAACTGGCTTGTGTTGAGAGGGAATTTTGTACCAGTTCATTGATGTGTAATTGTCTTTCTTTCCATAATATTAGCACGACTAACATAATTTTTGTAAAGTGGGGTTCTAGGCATACCTGTCAGTTTTTCTAAAGCCATGTAGGGAGACTGAATAAAAAAAAGGGAGATTGGGACCTAAAATCTGGAGGTTTCTTTGTGGCATTTTTTAACCCTTTGTTTTTACTAATATTGATTGAACTTCTGGGTCTAATATGCAAAAAATTCGCAAATGATGTGTGGTTTTTCCCTATGAGGTGCCTCATTTTCTCCAGGACATGCCCTATTTTTATATTCTGGTCAGCTGTGGCCAAACTGCACATTAGCTGAATGTTGGTCTTAAATAAACAAGCAAGAAAGCCAGCTAGACTAATTAAAAGTTACTCCTTATCTATACAACTATTTTGGGAAACCGACTGGACATCTGTCATGATTCAAAGAAACTGTGTTATGCAAGCACCAGCAACTGATTAGCAAATAAAGGAATACCATTTCTGTTTAACTAAGGTATATCTAAATATGCATCCTCACGGTAGAATTGGCAAGCAACATCACCATTTATTACATACTTTTGGGAGAGTGACAAATGTAAACTGTTTGCAGAATGGTTGCTTCCATGTGTCAAAAGTGCACTAACTTTAGCAGTTATTAAAATAGGGACAACAAATTTTGCCAAAGTTGGTAATGCAGCTTCAAAAAGTGCAGTGAATAAATTACAAAATGTCTGAAAAGTAAAAGAGGTATATGCTCTTTTTTACATCTAAAGTGCCAGAAGTGAAAATGACCAAGCAGAACTAGCATTTTTTTTAAAAAAAACAATTTGAACTGAGCCTGAGGTTTCTACTCTAGACCCCAAATTACACCCATTAGTCATACACCAAAATAAAGTGAATTAAAAGTTATTTTAAAAAGATATACAAGGTTTTTATTATATGGCTAGTAAAACCAGTGAAGAAATCCTGGTCAATTCTTTTTCTTTAAAGATCTAATGCTATGCAAACAGGACACTGTAGAGTACCACCATAGGACTCGACTCAGAAAAGTTCATCTTTTGATGTAACAAAAAATATCTTCTTAGTACTGCTTTTAAAGAAAATATATAAAGATGAATATTTTCTAAATTTAAAAAAAAATAGCAGAGAATTTAAAATGGCCAATGCATCACTGGACTTTGTTACCACAGAGTGTACTTATTGGCCAACCTCGTGAAGCTTTTACTTCACTATCAGTAGGAGCAAGTCCTAATTATGAACTGGTCAAGGAATCTATCTTGAGTTGCTACCTGGGTCATATTAACAGAGGTTTAAACATTAAAAAACAAAATAATAGCCAAACCCATGTGAAGTTTGCTGGGGAAACAGAATAACTACTTGATAAATGTTGTACGTTTAAAAAAAAATTGATAAAGATTATGGCAATGTTAGTTGACAAGTTTAAGAACTGTGTCCATGGTGATGTCAAGATGAACAAACACCATGTAGACACTTTGGAAAACACGGCTTGTACAGCTGATGGCTATTAATGGCTCACAAAGTTTCATTTAACAAAAACGATTCCTCTCAGCAGATGGTTTGTGAAAATAAACACTTCAGTCTCAAATGAGTACTTAAAATTTTCAATCTGCTACTCCAAATCAGAGGTGTGATAAAACTGATCACAAATCCTTATCTCTTCCTACTTGCACTTATTTCAAAAAAATTTGTCACATTATTTCTGATTGCTTTAAGTTAAAAAATAAGTAATAGAATAAAGTCACAGCTGTTCCAAATGAGAAGTCTTCTGATGAAGGTGTTCTTGTTCAGGAAGTGAAGTTCAAGTTTATTCAAATTCCATTCCAAAATGTTAATTTAACATCAGACTTATTTTTCAGGACCAGTAACCATAAAATTCATTCATTTATTGCTAGATAAGCTGGTGATTAGGTTGTGGTTAGTCCACTTGTAACTGACAAGACCTGTTTGGACTAAAAGGTTGATCTTATTGAAAATGAAATCCCAAATTTATACCCGCTTGTGTAATTACTAGAGCTATGGCAAAAAGAGCTCTGAGAATGAAGTTGATTAGGAAACTGTTCCTTTGACTGACACATGTATTAGTTAGGCTTTTGATGAGGTCACTTTGCATGTTGTTGTTCAGTCAAAAGGTATTCATCATTGAGATCCTCTTTTAGCTACTCATTATCTTTTGTCTAATCAGGGTGACAGATGTTTTTTTGTTTCAGCAAGCTGTTTGTTAGTGAAACTGATTTTGCAGATATACTAACATGCTTTTTAAAAATGAAGTCCTTATGAGTAAATTGAGACTACTTGAGGTACCCACTAGTGACAAGTGGTCAGTGAGTTATCAAGGTGTTCCTAAGCAGAAAATTCTTATTGTAGCCCTGGTCATTGAAGAGTCGGTACCACATGATCTTACATCATTTTTATTGCCCAGAAATTAAAAGTCCTGTTTCCAAATATTGTAGATCTTATTTTATTTGTCAGTCAGACAGTTTTAGTTCTTTTGAGCTAATTTTTGGACATATTTTTTATGGACTGTTGAAGTTTCAACAGAGGATTTAGATTATTAATCTTTTAGATTATATCTCTGATTGTGAAGTACCAATATATCATTTTATGTCTACTCACTCAACAATAGGTAAAAACTGCAAAAGTAAGAATTTTTCAAACTGGTGATAATGTTCTGTATCTTTGCTAATACTTCAAAATACTCTTTAGGTTAGACATTATGGTCCTTATAAAGTTAAAAAGATTTGAGTTATATCCTCACTCTTGAAAGGCGGAAACAGAATGGAGAATGTTGACCAAGATAACTATGTAGATCATTTAGTAATTTGAGTTGTTCCTGTCCACACAGACAGTGACAATTTAAATGAAGACATTTAACTGTTTTCTAGTGACTTTGGTTCAACCAGTCTTCACAATTTTGAAATAAATAAATATCTGGATAAGAAACTTTCACATGTACAGCAACAAGAAAAAAGTTAAAGCTGCTGATATGTTAATACATGTATGATAATTTATTCCCAGACATTGCAACTCAAACAAACAAAATCTACCATGATGTTGAAATTGTTGATTCTAAGCCTGTAAAACAGCGCCCTTACAGAATGAATCCTCTCAAACAGGAATGTTTAAAAAATGAAATTGTTGAAAATCTGTTGGAGAATGACTTCATAGAATCAAGTAAAAGTAACTTGAGTTTGCCATCTTTCCTTGTGCCGAAACCAGATAAATCTTTCAGTATGAGCACAGACTACAAAAAAGTGAACAGTCTTTAGAACAGACTCAGTTAATTTTCCAATACCCAGAATTGATGTATTTATTGACAGAATTGGAAATGGAAAATATCTCACAAAGTTTGACCTTATAAAAGGAGTCTCCTCTGGCATAGTCCACTAATGGAAAGAGCTAAAGAAATTTTGGCCTTCGCAATTTCAGATTGGTTCTACCAGTACAGAATGATTCCATTTGGTATCAAATTATTATTCTCACTCCATTCCAGTGCCTAATGAATATGATAACATCAGGCATAGATGGATGTGATGCATACATTGACAATATCATTGTATAAAGCGATTTGTATAAAGCGATTCCTGGAAGATTGCCTAGAAACTTTACAGAAATTATTCATTCGATTGAGTGAGACAAACTTCACAATTATTTGAAGTAAAAGTTAATTTCTCCTAGCTTGTTTGAAATTTCTTGGACATACTGTAGAACATGGTCAAGTTAAGCTTGTAGAAGCTATGGTTAAAGATATCTCTGAATTCCTTGTGCTTATCAATGAAAAGTGATTTTGGGGTATGGGTGGATATTATGAAAAATTGTTGCTCACATATTTCAATAATTACTTAGCCCCAGACATTTATTGGGTAATAAAACCAAGTTTTATTGGTTTGACAAATGTTAGGTGGCATTAGATAAATAAAATTCAATACTTAAAAGTTAAACAGCTCTTTATGCTCCAGATTTCAACCAATTGTTTAAGACATCTGTTGATGTGAGTGATGTTGCGATTGATGGCATATTAATTCAAAAAGACAAAAATGATGTGAATCATCCAGTAAGCTACTTCTCAAAAGAAAATTAAACGCACCAGAGAAATTATTCCACAATTGATTGTGTGATTTTATATGTTGTATATTAATTCTGCTCTTTCAATTATTGTATTCATTGATCACAAAGCCCATTAAAAATGAAAAACAAAAATCAGATTGTTGAGGTGGAGTTTTATGTTGCAATAATACAACACTGACATGAGGCACATCAGGGAAATAGACAATCTGATCACAGATGCACTTTCACGTCTTTTAAGAATCTATTTTGCCTTAATTTGTTTACCTTTTTGTGTTATTCGTAAGACATCTTCCAGTGTATTTTGTTGTTTTTGTCATATATGTCGCTGGTTGATATAGAAAAAAAAGCTTTATTGCATAAATATTTCTTTCCTTATGAGGGGAGGTGTTATGTACTGTATATTTCTATTTTTAGTAACCCTTGGCACATGACTGTATCTATATTATGTGAATTTTGTATTCGTGATGATCAACTGTAGTCAAGATATTAGATAGCTAATTCTTTGTGCCCAGGTATACTGTATTAAAATATCAGGGGTCATGCTTTTAAGCAGTATGATTATATTTTAATATATTATGAGTGGAAATAGATGTTCATTAGGTGCAAATGTTACACATGAAGTTAATGCTAGTCACAGATTTAGCAACACTTGCCAGTACAGCTGAAGGAAAATTCATCTCTGGAGCATACAAAGAGATGCCATGCTTCTAATAATAATATGTAAAGAGATGTCATGCTTCTAATAATAAAACCTATTGACAACTTTGGGGTAATCTCTCATTGGCTGGAATGTGTAGGTTAAATGGGTTCGTAGAAGAATCATGTAATTTCTTTTCTTCTCATCTACATATGCTATTTATACATATTTTACAATTATAAATATCGGCATATGTTTTATGGTGCTTTATTTGTACAAAAAAATGTATTGCTCTTTTCTTAAAACATCCTACATTGTATTACACTCTATTTTTACTCTTTTATTGTAATATTTTGTTGCAAGTTCAGATCTCCTAATTTTCCAGTCAGCTTGCTGACTTATATAAAAATGTTTAAAGCTCTTTCACACAGGTCTGATGTACAGGCACTGTCCTTATTGTAAGAAAATACAAATGGTTTGCATTGCCCACCTTGATTATATGAAAACATTTTTCTACTGTCAGGACATTATGCTTGGTCACTGTCAGCTGGTTTTGGTTGGAGGAACAGAGAACATGAGCCAGGCTCCCTATGCTGTCCGCAATGTACGATTTGGCACCAAGCTTGGCATGGATTACAAGGTCAGCTCTTATAAAGATTGAGTATTTTCTGGATTAATCCCCCAGATTAA
This sequence comes from Potamilus streckersoni, assembly GCA_016746295.1. NCBI lineage: Eukaryota > Metazoa > Mollusca > Bivalvia > Unionida > Unionidae > Potamilus > Potamilus streckersoni. Next base: position 4,872,003 of record JAEAOA010001897.1, read on the forward strand.
TTAATTGTAAAGTGACCTAACGTGGCATAAATTATTATTCAAACAATGCTTTGTTGCAAAAAATGTTAGAATTGGAGGCAATAGCAAAGATGTGTGAATCCAATATTATTTCTGCCTTTAGCAAACCTATTCCAGTAAAGCATAATTGGGACCCAGGGACAGAATATGGAACATCAACTCAGTATGGGGTAGTCACACAGAGGCAGCTTAGAATTTTATCTCATTTTCATATAAACTCTTTGAGTATTAAGAGTACCTTGGCATATATTTTTTAAAACTGACTTCCTCGTATACCATGTATGTTTCTTTGGATGAGTCCAAAGCAAAAGATTTATATTATATGGTAGGTGTCATAAATTAATTTTAAAGGAGACCCAGTGTTGATTTTGTTTAACATTTTAAAAATAATAACTGATCTTGTTTATAGAACTGCAATATAATGTAGTGGCTGGTCTTTGAAATACATCAGGTTGCCTTATAAACAAATATCAGATTGAATGCAAGTTTTAAATTTTGTTTCTCAAAAGAACTTGAAGGACTTTCCTTCATTTGATGAAGTTGCTAAGTGAATTGTTCTGATGTTTTGTCACAGTATGATATAAATAGTTTGGCATGGAGGGATTGAAATGCCTCCAGGCCTTTGGCATGCTGTTGACTCATCTGTTCCTAAAAATAGTTTGTATTTTTAATAATAACTTAATAGTACTTTCTTTTTGTCACTTAATAACTTAATAGTGCTTTCTATATTTAGTGTAATTGGACTTTTTACCTTGAAAAGTTAATCACTGTAAAGGGATATAACTAATGTTCTAATCTTATGAGAAAATTTTAAGACCTATAATGGTTACTTCACAATATAATTGGCCTGCTTTAGTGCGATACGTAATGCAGAAAAATTTAGATAAAAAATGATTTTAAATAAGTACTTGCTCAAATATTTTCTTCAAATATATTTTTGAATTTTTAATCAATTCAGTGTTAAAAAAATAAAATAAAGATTACATAGGAAATATGTAGTAAAAATGCATGCATATACAGCGGCATATTGGTGTTTACTGTTGAAACATACAATAGAACAAGACTATCAATATCTTGCAATTTATGTTCATCCATATTATCTTATGTAATGTACTTCATTACCCAAACCCTCTAGTCCATATTCTCAATACTTTGATTGTGACATGACATCTAAATGCTGATAGTTGTGATAATCATCATTTGATACATTTTCCTTTTCTTCAGCTGGAGGACACCCTTTGGTCAGGGTTGACAGACTCATATGTCCAAATGCCAATGGCCATTACAGCAGAAAACCTGGCAGAACAGTACAAAATCACCAGAGAAGACTGTGATAGATATTCTTTGAAGACACAGCAAAGATGGGCTGCAGGTAATACCACAAAATACATTGAACAAACACTTTGCAGCATAACAGTATGTCCAAAACTTAGTCATGTTGTTGATCTTACTGATTTTGGGGAAATTGCATCCGTTTATAACAGCATTAATCATGCAGGCAGAGGACATGTACTCATTTCCCACTCCTTTTACCTTTTCTCCTAACATTAATGTGATTGGGTAATGTATTTGACAGAGAAAGAAAAATTTGTAATAAATTATGTTTTTCTGAAAATACAGTACATTACAAGTAAAACCTCCCACCCATTTCTGCAAGTGCGAGTATGATATTTCATGGATTGCTCAAGTTAATCATCCAGATTAGTTTGCCACCAAGATGAATAAAGGTATCTAATCTATAAGAGTTGCTTCCCTTTGTCTGTATTATCGTGCCAAAAACTGGTATACAATTTATATGAATATTCTGCTGTAAGTAATGAGGAGATCTAAAAACTAACATGAGAATTGTCATCATATGAAGAAAATAGTTAAGAAACCAAGCAATGTGATGTTATCTTTACAAGTAGCTCCTGAAACCATTCATGATGATTAGTCTGAAAAACCGCTACGGTGGCCTAGTGGTTAGAGCAACCGCCTCAGATGCGGGAGGTCGTGGGTTTGATCCCCGGTCGAGTCATACCAAAGACTTACAAAAATGGTACTAACAGCTGCCTCGCTTGACGTTCAGCATTAAGAGGTTAGTGTTAGGACTGGTCGGCCTGGTGTCTGGATAATGTGACTGGGTGGGACATCATGCTAAATGTCTGCTGCATGATGCCCCAGTGCTAGACATAACTATAAACTGCCACACTGCAGATATCGTAGCAATATGACTGAAAAATTGTTAGGGCTACATTAAAAATTATAAACACCTAAACACCCATGATTAGTCTGACCTTTTCTTATCTCTAGAACATGAATGGGAGACAACTTTGAATTAAGAATTATATCAGAAGACAGTTATAAACATAAGTAGGAATTCTTAACCAATTTTCTCACACAGCATGACAACATGCATCAGTTAAATCTTGGATCAGCATGGTTCTTCTGATCTTTGCAGTTTCTTTACTAAAAAATAAATCATTGTTAATTGGTCCTTGATTTTACCAGGTCTCAGTATTTTTTTGTCATTATTCAACTTATCTGTCTCTGCCAGTTGCAGTGTTAATGTCAGCAGTTAAGGTTTTTGTCAAATTTTTGATTTGCACATATTACATCCTAAACTCCTTGATAGATTTTTGCTGTACATCACATGAATAATCATAAAGCTAAGAAAATTCTTTCAGCAACATATACACATTCCCTTTTGGCTTTGGGATCAAAGTCGCATAGACCATTTGTTGAAGTATTTTCAAATGCTTATATTTAATAAACATTTATAGAGTTTTCTTCATTTGTAGGATGAATCATTATGATGCTAAGACATTTCATTTAGTAAAATGCACACTTGCCCGATTGAACTTGGGGTCAAAGTCACATTGATAGAAAATTTTCAATAAAATTCTAGTTAAGGTTTTTCATTTGCTTATATTTTTTAAATCCCTAGATGTTTTTTTTTTAATACTTGGAAGAAATTATTATGAAGCAAAGACAATTCATTTTATGCACACTTATCTGTTTGACCTGGAAGACTTTTGTAATACTTTTATCCAATTATTACGAAACAAATACAATTCATTTAATACAAACTTGTATGTTTGACCTTGAGGTCAAGGTAACACTCAAAAAATGTGCATTAAGATCTGGGTTAAAGATTTGTTATATTCATTTTCTGAAATCCTGTAATGGTTTTTCTTCCTATTTGGGATGAATATCAAGAACTCTTGTGGTATCTAATTGGCTAAACATGTCAAAACTTTGCAACTCTACATAAGTAGGATTATATTATCAAGATATCTAGTGCCTTTTATTGTTAGAAATATTTTTGTATATTGATGAGTTGGCCTTGCATCTGATTGGATCATATTTTTATCACTTGAGAGATGTTATTCTGATGTGATATTAATCAGATTTAGTAAACAGGTTAATATCATTAAGATAGTACCAAATTAAATCAGTAAATTAAAATTAGATCAATATTGAAATCTTATAATACCCCTTTTGTACTTCCACTACTTTCAGATGGCTTTATTAGTACCATGGATACTTTGATTACAAAATACCTTTCCAGTAGTTGTGTACTGTGTGTGTGTGTGTGTGTGTGTGTGTGTGTAATTTAGATTTTTAACATAGCTTTAACAATTTTTCAGTCATATCTCTATGATGTCTGCAGTGTGACAGTTTATAGTGATGTCCAGCACTGGGTCATCATGCTGCAGACATGTGGCATGATGTCCAACCCAGTCACATTATCCTGACACCAGGTCAACCAATCCTAACACTAACCTCTTAATGCTGAGCACCAAGTGAGGCAGTTGTTAGTACCATTTTTTAAAGTCTTTTTGGCAAGACTCAGCCAGGGTTTGAACCCACAACCTCCTGCATCAGAGGTGGAGGCTCTAACCACTAGGCCACCGGAGCAGTCCTTCAGTACTTTTAGATATATATATTCATTTAAATCAATCATTGTCTAACAAGGAGCCTGAAATATAAATACTGTTTCATATTCAGTATCATGGTTTGATCATTACTTAAAAGATGTGCATAAGGAGATACCTGAAGCAGTATAAAGAGATACCTAAAGCAGTACATAGAGATACCTAAAGCAGAACATGGAGATACCTGAAGCAATACATATAGATATCTAAAGCATTAAATGGAGATAGCTACAGCAGTTAATAGAGATACCTAAAGCAGTACATATACAGATAACTAAAATATTACATAGATATACCTAAAGCAGTACAGAGATACCTAAAACCATATATAGAGATAAGTAAAGCAGCACAAAGAAATACCTAAAATAGTATATAGAGATAACTAAAGTAGTTCATACAGATATCTAAAGCAGAACATAGAACTACCTAAAGCAGTACATAAAGATACCTAAAGCCGTATATAGAGATAAGTAAAGCAGCACATAGAGATATCTAAAGCAGAACATAGAACTACCTAAAGCAGTACATAAAGATACCTAAAGCAATACATAGAGATACTAAAGCATTATGTCAAAATATACCTGAAACATCCTAAAGCTGTAAATGGCAATATCTAAAGCAGTACATAGAGCGATAAGTAAAGCAGTACATAGATATACCTTAAGTAGTGCATAGAGAGACCCAAAGTAGTACATGGAAATACCTAAAGCAGAACATAGAACTAAAACAGTACTGTTACGTATCGGCCAGTTCAAAGTAATACAAAGAAAAAGTGAAGGCAACAAGCTTTGTAATTTTAACAAAAATAATTTATTTTCCTAGAAAACATGAATAAATGTAAATATGTAAATCAAGACTTACGATTTATGAAAACAATCCAAAATGTTTGTTCTAAAGATAAACATAAGTCCTGTAAAAGTTCTAAACACAGTCTGAAGTTCAGTTCTGATCCAAAATGGTGGATGATGATGTCAGACAAAAGCTAACAGAAAAATCCAGAATTTACACAGTAAAGCACAGTTTGTATTGTTCTGTTCCAATTTAGAATATTTTTGGAAAATGTCTTTGTCCAAACCAGTAATGTTTTTTTCCAGGAAAACAATTATTAAAAAAAAAACGAAGTAAAATTAGTTTTACTAACTAGACACATGTTGTTCTATGTAGACATACAAACAGACAACTTCTAGTACAAAAATACCTTTTTGAAGGTAATAGAAGTTGTTACAATAAACTCCATCTCTGACTCTATGACTGTAAATGACTGAACATCTTACAAAATACCTCAGCATATAAACAAAGATAATTTGTTTGAATTACATGTGCACAGAGGACACATGCAATTTCACAATACATCTGGACATTAGGAAAGCCTGACCAAGTATCAGCCAATCATTTTCATAGCTATTCCTTAATGTTTATTTGTAATGAATTTGCCATCATACACAGCACATGCCCACATGAGTCACATTTATGACTCAAGTAAACACGATGTTTTTCAACAACTTATTAGACTGATGCTAATATATTCTTATTAATAATTACATTTAATGAAATAAAACTGAAATAAAAAGATTTATACAGAATTCATTCCTTAAGAAACACACTTAAATTACAGGGTTGTAACAGTACATAAAGCAGTACATAGAGATACCTAAAATAGTACCTAAATATACTAAAGTATTATATAAAGATATACCTAAAGCAATACATATAGATATTAAGGCAGTATATAAAGATATGCCTAAAGCAGTAATTAAAATACCTAAAGTAGTATATAAAGACCAAAAGTAGTACATAAAGATACCTAAAGCAGTACATAAAGGCCAAAAATAGTACAGATACCTAAAGCAGTACATAAATACCTAAAGCATTATATAGAAATCAAAAGTAGTACATAGAGATACCTAATTCAGTACATAAAGAGATACCTAACATAATGAGAAATGAAACATCAGATATATGGTTTACATGTATTATGAAGTACTAGACTGAGTGAACATGAAATTTAAGATTTATGTGAAATTTATGGTTTATGTAATGTGTTGTTGTACTAGTATGAGTAAACGTGATTTCCATTACCTAGATTGAATGGAATAAAACACTTTTTGTATATTAATTATCACATTTTTATTGTTATCATAACTTATATGTTCTGGTGTTTCCTTTCCTTTTCTTTAAAGCACAGAAAGCAGGTGTATACAAGACAGAAATAGTACCAGTGACATTGAAAGGCAAGAAAGGTAAATTTTTATGATAATTTTATATTTTTCTAGCCTCCACATTAAAACAAATCATCTGGCAAAGAATATTTTGCTTTTTAGAATAGTTATTTTTCATGAAAGAGTTTTGTCTAATGAAAGGTAAAGCTTCTTCTGTATAATTTACCTCTTTTAATTGGTCCAATCAAATGAATATTGGAGAAATAATGAGCCATAGAAAAGAAATTCTGTATGAATTTGAAATGTGCACAAATGTTTATGTAGTATACATATTTTTATACAAGCCTTAATATAAAACAGCTAACCATGCTAACAAAAAGTTCTGATGTCCATTGTTAGATAGTTCCAAGGGAAATTTCTGTCATAATTTGAATTATGCTTGTATTGGCTTAGAGGTATTTATCCTTTTAAAGCATGCAGCATGCTGTCTACTCTAAGTTACTATGAACACACCTCTCCTTCAATAATGTGCACATAGCTAGATCCAAAAATACAAGTGCACAGGTTACCGAGGGACAGCTAAAAATTTAAGAAAGGGATGCTATCGAGGCAGGTCATTAACAGTGAGAAGGTGAGATGACGGGGTCTGTTAGATGATTTGATACTCATTTAATAATCATGTTGGGAATAATTGTCAATGAATACTTTTTGTCACTGTTCACTTTTCAGTATAAATTACCTGTTCTTACTTTCAAGTTAAACCAACCTTTGAAAAACATTAGTCTAAGGTTTTGACTTCACATGTACCTCTGAAACTATAGTGTATTACATCATTTCTTTTTATGCATTTGAACATAAATTTATTCAAGTATTATTGTTGATTCACATGAAAAAGGATTGCCTATTTAAAAAACGGGAAAATCTTTAAAAAATATTCTATTAGTACAACATTGATGCTGTGTTTTTACTGAATTGTAAAGTTTATGCTCATCCAGAACATTTTGGGTTTAGTCATTATTTTGGTAAATCAAACTTAGAGATGATGAAATAATTAGGGATGATGTAATAATTACAGATGAAGCAATCTGATGCAACCACTAACAATCACATACTGGATGTAATGTATGAATAATCTGATTGTATATTCAGAATCTACACAAAATTTCCAATATAACTTATGATTTCAAAGCTACTAGCTCATTCAGAAGTAATTTTTTCATGAAATCTTGTCGTTCTCCTTTTTTTCACCATCTTGGATTTTGAATCTTGGGAATAATGAATTACCTGACACAGGGATATAATATATCATTTATCTTGTTTTCGGGGTCACAGAATAAAAAATTTCACATTGGAATATGTCTTCAACTTACCCTGGTTGATTTACAAAAAAAATTACCAAACCTATTTTACAGATATGCCACAAACTGTGAAAAATCAAAACATATTAAGATGACAAGAACCAAGAACAATTTTTTTTGTATGTTGGAGGCATTGAAATGAAGTCAAAATCCCATCAGTTTCAGATTTTTAGGAGGTCATCTATGGGTTTCCATGACCTTGAACAAGATGGAAATTTACAAGTTATTGCTCTAGAACCATCTTTAAGGCAAAAAGAAGTTTAGATAATGTAATGAAGATTTGGGTCATCCTTCAACATGTACTTAAAAAAAATAATTTGTACAGATTTTTTTTGGAGGGAGTTGAATTCCCAGCTTTCCAAAATCTAGCTCACTTGATGTTTTTGTCCACACATTTCATGACGTTAGGAACCAACATAATGGTTAATGTGTCATGTGCATCTGGAAACAGTCCAGTAGCAATATTCATCTAAGGATTAACAAAGCAAAGTGTATAGTACATGTTTTCATCACTATCAATTAGGTTGCATTGCATTAAAAAGTTTTCCTCTGTTTTAAAATGGACACAATAAAAAACCAAAACATTTACATCATTGTTCATACAGCCCTAGAATTTTTTTTTCACATTTTTCAGGGAGTACTTTGTCTTATAGAAATTGAACTATCTCTTTATGTTACCTGACATACCATGGCATAAAAAGGTATAGAAGGAGAAAAAAAACCTACATAATTTGTGTGCCAGCTTCTTATAGGTGCCTACATGTCATATGTGATTGTGATTTGATCCACTCTGTTCTATTCCCTCACATAATTTTAAGAATTTCAGCAGTTTTTTCAAGGATTTTTCCAGTCTGTACTGCCACATTGCCAAGTGTACTAAATGCAAATTTGTATCCACAAGGTTTTCAACAAAATAAAGAGATTTTATTAATCTTGATGGAATTTGGTGGCAAAACAATGGATTTTAGCTGTAAGGAAAATGTTCATTATAACTGACTGTATTCTATTTTTAAGCCATATGAAATGAGTTTGTAATCATTTTTGTTGTAGGTCCTGAGGATTTTGCAGTAGATGAACATCCTCGTCCAGAGACTACAATGGAAATACTTACAAAGCTTCCTCCGGTTTTTAAAAAGAATGGAACTGTAACAGCAGGGAATGCTTCCGTAAGCTTCAGTTATGATGTGCCTTGAAAAATCTAGGACAAGATATTGAATATACAGTTATCCTATTCTTCATGAATATTCACAAAATGTATTGTCTCAACTTTGAAGCATACAGGGTTCAAGCTAGACTTAAATTTTAGGGAGAAGTGACTTCTCCTTTTGGTCAGAACAGAGAGAAGTGGGAGCTAAACAGGGAGAAGTGGGAGTTAATCAGGGAGAAGTGAGACCGAAACAATAAACACGATATAGATTATTTATATATATATATATATATATATATATATATATATATATATATATATATATATATATATATATATATATATATATATATATATATATATACACATACACACACACATACAGAGAGAGAGATGCATTATCTTATTTTAATGATGTGCTTTATTTCTCAGTATGCTTTTAACAGTTTTAAGCAATGCCTTATTTTCAAGTTGAAAAATATTTGTTATTTGTGAGTATCAATATATTTTGTAGGCATATAAAAAATTATATTCATACCCATTCTATTCATACTTAGTATATGTTTTTGAATTGAAGTAAATGCAGTTTATTTTGGCAGTATGACTTAAAAATCACATATGAAGCTATACATTGCAATTAATTTTCAATGATGTAACAAGTTTAGAGCCTTGTAAATGCAAGTTGGTAAAAATGCTTAATAAACTACCACTTGATTATTTTATTTTTCTTAAGTTTTGTGTGCAGTTGCAGTCAAAAAGAGCTCTAGCATTCTTTGAAACAGCCCCTAATACATGTACATAGGAATAAATGCACAGGTGACTACAAACCACACTGTTTGTCCTGATTTCATTTTTCCGTATAAAACAATAATGTAACTATTCATAAACAACACACTAAAGCACTAAAGTCGATATATAACTAAACTGGACCTTATTTGTTTTAACCCCAACCAAAAATCCAAGAATTGGTCTTGCACAGAGCGAGTGCATCTATTTTTAGACCGGGTGTGTGTGTCGAACTACACACTATCTTGCTTCGTTACAAAAACCCATTAAAAGTTCTGCATATTTATGGTTTGTCTACCAACTGGTAATAATGACATGGATTGGTTAAATATTATTTGCTTCATTACTATATATATTTTTCGTATTTTCACAGTTTAATGAAGTGGTATATCAAATACACAGTGATGTCTGCCATTAAAATTTAATTTACAGTTTCAAACTGATTTTATACAGAAAATATGTGAATATGGCTGTTAAAATCTCCATTTATTAAAAATAGGATATAAATTAGAAAACGCTCTTCACTGATCATATTTTTAAAAGCAAATTACTATTTGCATATTGATAATTAAATTTTGAAACAGAATTTGGCATCTTTTCGTCATAGCACAGTAGGCCCAACTTCATGAAATCAAGCAGTGATATCTTGCTCCGGAAAAGGGTTAATGGTCAGTTAGCTATTAAAACTTGCATGTGAATATGCAAGAATTTCTTTGTCGCCATAAGTTGATTGGTATCAACACCACGTAAATACATTTGGCATTGGGTTACAGCAGTGCCAGAACTTACTGGCTACAGCGAGAGGGCATCTCAAAGTCGTAATCTACAGTCATATTACGTCTGAAAAATCAGAGGGCGAAGTCATTTTCGCTTTCATAACAGAAGAAGGCACAGTTTACGTCTCTCAGGCGACTTTTTCACCCACTTCGCCTGGTAGCGTGACCCCTGAGCATAGTTGAGACATATGTAACACTTTTTTAACTACATTGCTTATACTGTTGGCTGTTAGCTTTGTTTCTCAGAAATATTATATGCAATGATGAAATTTAATGAAAACTACTTACAACACAGAAAAAGTCAGGCTAAGTAACCTACTTTTGAGGTTAGTGTTAGGGGTCTGGCTTTAGGATCATGCCTCAGTGGAGCTGAAAAATACAGCATTCTGCAGATGTCTGCTGAACTGGAAGTGAACTGTTCTTAAGTAAGATCAACAAAGTTATAAAATTGACATAATAAAGTATTTGATGATTTGGTGCCATTTTGAATTAGCTTCACTTCTTTGAAATTTTCTTATCCAGTCACAAAAATTAATGGATGCCATCTCACCTCTGTCTGCGTGGATTCGAATCTAAGATTTGACGCATGTGGATATGTGAGAAAGCCTCCAGTAGCTTCTCGTCGGTCGGTGGTTCTTTCTGCGGAATTCCCCATTTCTTCCTCCACCATTAATAAAGGCTGCCATGTATAGCCTATCTTGTGCTAAAAAATGGCATTAGGCCCCACAACAACAACAACAACAACATCAATGTATGAATGTATCTTCATCAAAATACCATTCTCCAAGTGTTTTATAACATGTACAATTTCACAAAGTGCTAAGCCAATGAATTTTGGACTGCAGAACCTTTAGTCACTTAAGTTGTAATTGTGATATTTTGAAACTAGCATTATTATGTTGTGCAGTATCTCAATCCAACATAGCTCTGTTGACTTCGGGATTATCATTATAATGTAACTGAACCCTTTAGATAATGGAACAAGCAAAACGTTTACCAATAAACTAACTTTATCAGTAGCACTTCTTTGAAAGAAAACAAACCAATTGGTGAAAAACAGCAAAGTTTGATTGTATTTCTTCTATAATATTCTATATAGCAGACATAACGAAAATATTAGAGTGTCAAAAAAAACCCCAGTAAATACCAGGTTTCACCAACAAAGATTCAGTTGAGGTTTTTTTCTTCAAAGGAACATTTATTTTGGTTTTTTTTAGGGTGTATGTGATGGTGCTGCTGCTCTTATCCTTGCCAGTGAAGAAGCTGTGAAGAAGAACAAATTGACCCCTCTTGCCAGACTAGTGGCCTATGGTATATCAGGTCAGTTGTCTTCACAATATGCATCATCTTCACAAGAAACAATATTAAAAGTTTATCAGTTTTTATTTTCACCAAATCATAATCAACACTCAAATCAACACCATCAATATTTATAACAACCTAATTATTGTCTGGGTCAGACTGGTCGACCATGATACTGTATAATTCCCTGTGGTGGGTTTGAGAACCAAGACGTCATAAAAGCATGAGTTTCAAAGGAAGTTTAGGTTTCAATTCAAACAATGCTCATATTCTCCAACTCGTTCCCATTTTGTAAAGATTGTTTAAGATGCTTCAGAATCCTCACTTCACACACCAGTGGTCTCTTGTTCAATCCTTATGTTGTCACCCATATAGGATGACTGGTTTCATCTGGGTCGCCCTTTTCCAACCCAGAAAATGAGCATTGAATTCTTCATGACATTGTAACCTGGTTTAAAGCAGTCTGTGCTTAAAGACCTTATACTGCCAAATACTGAAGGTTCTTAAACTGTAGTGTGGAACTGTAATGCATGGAACATTTTGTCATCATCATTTTATTATACAAAATAAATAAGACAAAAATTGTTACGTTGCAAACCTGAAAAAAAAAGCACAAAACTGGTCAATACTCCTGGTGCCATTATGCTGCAAAACCTGGCATATGTGATGAAGTAAGAGTCAACATGCCCAATGATTTGCAGATGGGGACAGTTACTTAAGAACAAGTCTGTATCAATGAAGTAATTTTAATTCATCAAATTACTTCACAGAAAACTAGTTTGTGTTATTTTTTAATATGTACTGCAATGAAAATTTAAATCATTTATAAACAATCACTAACTTATCATCATAATTGCATGAGTAAGTAAAAGCAATGATGAGCACTAAAATAGAGATTTAGAGAGATGCATCATGATCATACACTATTATGACATGGATGCATCTTGTAAAAATAGCAACTGACCAATGAAATCCATTATTTCTTTTGGATTGCATTACCACAAAGTCTTGACATTAAATTTTAATATATGTCATATCTTGTAAAATTTATGTTTGAAAAGAATCCGATTTAGAATTATTTGTTGTTCTTCCCATATCAGGATGTGATCCCAAGATTATGGGCATTGGACCAGTGCCCTCCTCTAAGGCTGCCCTGAAAGCTGCAGGAAAGCAACTTAAAGATATGGACATCTGTGAGGTACAGTATCTAATTGTGGTGGAATTCATTTATAAAATTCAAATTGCTTCTGTCAGAAATAAAGAATATTTGTATTAAAGTCAGGTAAATCATGTATATCAGAGACCAGACATATCCAAGGCCATTTATAAATATTAAAGCACCTGTCAGTATTTTCCAAGTCTTTAATAGCATGGTATTTTCTTCTAATATTTTTTTGAGAATTCCAGTATAAGGGATTTTTACCTTACCTGGGCATAAGTATGACCCTGTGTCTGCCACGCATCATCCATTATTTATTGGACCTTAGAATTTTGCTATTTTCAACATCTTAAAAAGCCTGAACCAATTTCAGCCAAATTTGTTAGAGAGCATTTCTAAGACAAATGTCTTTCAGATTTATACCCATGATGGCAATTCACCATCAAATAATGCCACTTTAACAATACAAAAAAAAAATTATTAAACAACTTCCACTCAAATACCTCTCAACTGAATTTTGATAAAATTTGCAAGAAAGCATCTTGGAACAAACACCTTTCTGGTTTTTACAAATGATGCAAATCTGCCATCAAATATGGCTGCCATTACCAAAAATAGAAAACTCACTGCTCAACAGAATTTGACCAAATTTGACTAAAAGCATCTTGGCATTATTGCCTGTAAATTTTGTTCATATTATTGCAAACTAAAAAAATAGATAACATTTCTGTGAAAAGAAACAATGTTTAAAACAACCTCCTAAAGTATTCTCTTAATTTCTTTTTTAGAAAAAACAATAGAATTATACCAAACTTGTAGGAAAGCATTTTTATACCAAATATGCTGATCTGCCATTACACATGGAGGCCATTACAAAGAACTTAAAAACCTTAAAATTAAATATAAAAAAAATCACTTAACAGAATTGGACCAAATATGGCAGAATAACTTACTGCATTATGGCCTTTATATTTTATGTCAATGATTCCAATCCACCATAAAAAATGACCACTTGTAAAACCAACAACTTTTTAATAACCACTCAACTGAATTTGCCCAAATTTGACAGCATCTTTGTATGAAGTTATTTTAAGTTTGTATAAATACTGCTGATCTATCATGGCTGTTGTTACTAAAACTTGAAAAACCTTTCCACCATATCTCAAAACCATCATATTTTGATAAAATTTTACAAACATCATCTTGAGTAGAAAGCTGCTCTGTTGTCACATAAGGCTAAAGAGAAACTTAAGATATTGTTTGTTTTTTAATAACCAGCCAACAGAATTTAAAGACATTTCAACACAAGACTCTCTCCTAGCCCAGATCTTTCTTGCAAATTACACAATGTCATGTATATGTCATTTAGGTAAGTGATTTCAGGAACTCCTGTTTTAGCATTTGTTGAACTTCACCCTATGACAAAAATGGTTGAAATATGTATTGGTACACATTCATTGATGCTGTCAGGCTAAATTAGCACATTAATTACACAAAATTGACCATCTGTCACACGATTTAAAATTAGTTATATGTAAGAACTTGCACAATGAAACCAATCTCTTGCAAACAGAAATGATGCATAATCTGAATAAAGCCTGGCCCTGCTTTGACATGTGTAAGCTTATCTGCTTTAGTCTTGATTATCAAGGTGATTGTTTTGTGTGTGCGCTTGTGTCTTGCATCCTTTCAGTGCATCTTTTACACCACCTGATAATGCACAACCAGAAATCCAATTTGGGTGTGTTCAGGATAATGGCTGGTCATAAGTTGATATGGAATTACTTTAAAGTTTCCTCTGCCAAGCCATCTGACCTTGATCTTGTTATGAAGTGTGTGTGTGTGTTAAGAAATGAATTCTGTATAAATCTTTTTACTTCATTTTTATTTCATTAAATGTAATTTATAATAAAAATATATTAGCATCAGTCTAATATGTTGCTAAAAACATGTTTACTTGAGTTGTAAATGTGAGTCATGTGAGCACATGCTGTATGATGGCAAATTTATTACAAGTAAACATTCAGGAACCGCTATGAAAACGATTGGCTGATACTTGGTCAGGCTTACCTAATGTCCAGATCTATTGTGAAATTATGTGTACTCCATGCACTTGTAAATGAATAGACGTATTAGCTTCGTTTATATGCTTAGGTATTTTGTAAGTTCAGTTAGATCGGAGTTAGAGTAACAGCCAAAATAAAGAACAGCGTCGTAGCCTATTGTAATATCTTAGAGTTACACAACTTCTATTACCTTAAAAAAGGTATTTTTGTGCTAGAAGTTGTCTGTTCATATGTCTACGTAGAACATGTGTTTTCTTAGTGGAGCTAATTTAAATTGTTTTTCTGAAAAAATGTTTTCTTGGAGAACAACACTATTGGTTTGGACAAAGACATATTCTGAAAATATTCTAAATTGGAATGGAAAAATACAAACTGTGCTTTACTGTGTAAATTCTGGATTTTTCTGTTAGCCTATGTCTGACATCATCATCTGCCATTTTGGATCGGAACTGTTCTTCAGACTGGGTTTTTTAGAACTTTTTACAGGACTTATGATTATCTTCAGAACAAACAATTTGGATTGTTTCCAAAATCGTAAGTCTTGTTTTACATGTTTACAGATTTTCATGTTTTCAAGGAAAAAAATTATTTTTGTTAAAATTTACAAAGCTTGTTGCCTTCACTCTTTCTTTGTGTTACTTTGAACGAGCCAATACGTAACAATCTGGATATACTGAATTCATTGAAGACTGTCAATACTTCAGGTGCACCTTTGGGGACCTCAGATTGAATGGAATTAATTCAAGTGTTTCAGGATCTCTTGCTTCAGATTATCAGGAAAAGTTCCCAAAGAACAAGAAAAAATTTCAAGTTATTGTCAAACTGGTCAAGCATGTCCCTCTCCAAACTAAAGATCTTGGGAAGGGGTTTATCTGCAGATATTAATTTCACGCTGCAATCAGAAATAGATTATCTTCTGAAAATGTCAACAGAATAATGCTAATGCTTCTCTTGGGTTGTTTCATATGACAATTTTGATTGAGAACTGGATATATGGAAGGGAAAAAGGAATGCATGTGTTCAGGTGTAAAGGGTAAGATTTATACCTCCCTGTAATTTTCTTTACTTGATCCCTTTTTAATAAGGTATGGGAGGACTCCACCAGTACAGCTAAAATACTGGTCCCTTCACTGCTTCAGTAATTAAGCTGTAGTTCAGAATGACAAATATTGAACCTTCCAAAAAGTAAACTGAAAGACAACCCATGAGCTTGCCTGACAAGAATTTTAGCATGTTTTTCATGATCTTGTCAGCCTCTCTGGGATAATTTGTTTAGGACTATCAAACTGACATTCAATCATATTCCATCTTCCTTTGACTATATACATACCTGTATGCAGTCGGTAACAATTAAAGTCCATTGTATGTGGATTGTGTATCCATTCTTCCAATTCCAGAACCTTGAATTTCTTCAACATTTTTAGCCAAAAATACTATAGTTTTCTCCAGAAATAGCCTTCATTGTCCATTGCTATAATCATTTTTCACCTATGTAGTCAAATCAGTTAATATCGGAAATTTTTTTTAGATTACGAAGCTATATACTGTATACCAAAATGTTACACTTGTGCTGGAGTACTTTAATCCTTTCTGTGCCCATATGTAAAACTCATGTTGAAAACTTTATAGTTCTTTTTTTTTTCATTTTCCAGAATTTTATAACTATAATTTAAATTGCAGAATTGTAACTAGAAACTAGTAATAATTCTGCAGATTTAGATTTATTTGACTCTTTTTACCATCCATACATTTTTGTTTTAACCCATTAACCCCTGGATGTTTTTGTCATTTCGCCTAAAATGCGAGTAGGAAATCCATTTTGGGAGATATTTCTGAATGCATCCTAATACATCGACCTCCAAGAGATTTTGGTTAAGCTAATGCATACTTGTGTTAGAAAGATGGTTTTTCATTGGCTCTTTCGCCTGAGCATGGGCAGAAAGGTAAAAATTGGACTTTTTTTTGCTTAACGGATCCATCATTTTCGTGTCGAGACCACTCTTCATTCTAAATGCCCATCTTATCCTACTTTTTGCAATGGTTCACCTGTCTGTGTGCAAATCAGACTTTTCTGTCTTAGCTCTGAGGCCAGAAAGTCTAAAATCCAGACACACAAACCAGATTCTGACCTAGAGTGAATTTCAGCTGGAAAAAACTCAGGTCCAAAAAGTGATGTTTTTCCCTCTATATTATGTAATACAACTAGAATATCCATTATTATTTGGTATCATCATTACGCTACATCTGTCTACCTTTCTATAATACCAACCACTTTATTGTGTCTTACATGACCTTAATGCTACAGAGCTCAAAAGTAGGCTACCACCTCCTGCCCCATAAACGTGGCACCAGGGGTAAACGAGTTAATTTGACATAAGCCAACATGTTTATCTCAATCTTAAAAGCATGCATGTATGATTTACATCATTATGAAATGAAAGGGCTGAAATGCAAAATGTTTCTCTTAAATATAATGTACAATAACACTTTTATTTTAGGTGAATGAGGCTTTTGCTCCACAGTACCTGGCAGTGGAGAAGGAACTGGGCTTGAATCCTGAGATCACCAACATGAATGGAGGGGCCATTGCCCTTGGACATCCTTTAGCTGCATCAGGGGCTAGGATCACAGGACACCTAGTTCATGAATTGAAGTAAGAATTTGATCTCCCACATAAAAAAGCAGGGACCCATTTCAGTACACATGCAAAAAATATATTACACAAAGTAATATTGTAAATTGTGCACATTAGGAAAATGATAAAATCACGACAATCACACTTAATGCTAATGCAAATCTTTGGTATGTGCAGTTTATGACATGAGAGCTGAATGAACTTGCAGTAATACAAGTAATGTATTAATTGTTATTATGGTTGTAAATATATTTGATGATCAGTGCCAGATATAGGACAAATGAGGCTCTATGCTAGTTAAGTTAGAAGGCCCCATACTTGGGCCCTGAAGGAGGTAAGCCCAGTAGGCCTACACAGGTAGTCAGGCATATATACTTGGGAAATTTAGTAGTTAAAATAGCCACAGAACTGTATAAAATTCATCTTAAATTATTTTTTGGCCAAGGAGATGGGCTCCCTGGCCAACAGGGGCCCTGTGCTTAAGGACACCTAAGCACAATGATAAATCCGGTACTAATGATGATATTGTAGCAGTTACTGTTTGTGGTGTAACATGAATTTTTAAACAGTGGTTTACAATTCATTTCATCTCAATGTGACTTTTCTAATTGATTTTAGGCGCCAAGGCAAGAAGTATGCATTAGGCTCAGCCTGTATTGGAGGAGGTCAGGGAATGGCTGTTATTGTGGAAAGAGTGTAAAGAACACAGGAGAAACTACAGTTATCATTGCAAGAGAAAGACAGTGACAATCATTTAAAAGAAAATGCTTAATCTTCTGTAAACTTTGTGACATTTGTGGTCTTCATTGCAATCAGTACTTTTTTAAAGACTGTTTAATGTCCAAGAAATTGACTAAATTGACTGTTATTCTGTGGTCTAGTTACACAAATTCTGAATTCATTATGAACAATGAATGTCCAACTGCAAATGTCTCTGGGAGACATTTATTGGTGTCTTTAATTTTTATGTATTAATTAAAATGGCAGTCTTTATGGTAAATGTACCCATTACATTATACCGTATCACAAGGTATAAAAGTTGTTTTTGATTCAGAAAATTACATTGAACATAAACAAACACACATACATATATACACAATACATTCACTCTGAAAAAAAATTTTTAAAATTTATTTACTATTTCAGAAATCAGCCCACAGGCCTTTGAAACTCTATCAGTGTAGTAAGAAATCTTGGAAATGGGAAAATATTCTTTCATCATCCTAATTACATATCTGTACAAGAGTTATTATTTTATTATTTACAATATATCATCCTCCACATTTTCTATCTTAAGATATCTTTCTATCTTGCCAAGTTTCCTAATGAAATAGCTTATCTTTTATTTTAATATGACACTCTGCTTTAATGCTTTAGACATTTCCTTAATGACTGATCAATGGATCATTTTGCTATACAACAACAGGAAACAATTCAATCAGAATACCATCTTAGTTTGTGTGATACTCCAACAGCTCTCCATCATAAATGTGCTTGTATTCAACTAATATACTTCATTTAAATAGATTTAATTAGGATCATGGAATAAAAGAGACAAGAATGATCTGATCAACCTATTTTAAAAAACAAAAAAATTAAAAAGTTGCATTGTTTAGTCTTTCCTCCCTTGGGTTTTAAAAGTTGTATGACTTGTAATAATTTTCCTGAGAACTCTCCAGCTTGACAGTATCTCTGTAAATGTTTTGCAGAATGAAATTATTTTTGACAGTTTTTTATTATTTATTGTAAGCTATCAAAATCTGAGGAGTTTCACCAATACAGCATCTGGAGCTCGGTCAATAATGAACTGGAAATAAAGATATTACCCCCAAACTTTTCAATAGTTTGCAATGCAGCAGTTACTATTTTTAATTATGAGCAGCTTATACAAGTTAAGTTTTCATTAAGAATATTTTTTTGTTTTCTTCATTTAAATAAGCATATTTTCTCAATATACTGTGATACACCATTACCTATTGTTTTTACAATACAAATTGTTTTTTACAGTGAAATAGCAGATGCTTTTTAATTGTAATATTTTTTTTAAAGGGTAATTGTGAAAACTTATCAAAAGTGTGACAAATTCATCAGATTGGCAAACATTAATGAATGTCAGTAGAAACACATTTTTACATTAGTCTCAATAAAATTTGTGCAATTACATGACCAATCATAGAAACCACATGTCAAGGGAGCATTCATTTCTTGAATTAATATAAATTATTTTTTTTGAAAGAATTGTTGTATAAATACATTTATCAAGATGAATAATAAAATGGGGATATTGTATTGCTTTGCATGAAAGTCCTTAATACTGATTGTTCATTTAAAATTGTATAATCATTAATAAAACTGAAAGCAGATGGTTTGGCACTTGATTAATTTATTTTGGAATTTCATTCAGAATTAGGAATAATCAATAAATATGTAAATTTCCATCTTAATATTTATTTACAAGAAAACTTAAGCTAAAAGGTCTGATTGAATCTTTCACTGACAAGCATTGTCAGTGATCAAGGAAATCAGACACTTCTATGGCAGGAGTCTGTATTTTAAAGCAATTGCTGAAAAATTTTGCTCTGACACACCAGTAAAAAAGAAACCAAACTTGGCTTTTCAGTTGGCCCATGTGGTATTTTGAAAAAATATCAGCACACTTAAAAGAATGCAAAGTCATCTTCAGAGGTCGGCTTGGTTTGTAATAAAATAACCTTTGTATTGATATCCTGTTGGTATGGTCAAACAGTTTACTGATCACTGTCAGTTGTATTTATTCACCACCAATGATTCTATCTGCTTGCATGTACGTCTGCAAGGTAAATGGTACAGACAGCAATAATTTACTTTAATAATATTTTTGTAACTCATGTGTGCAAAAGACTGTCATTTACACTCAATGAATATATTTTCATAGTGATTTTTATTTGAGATAGTGTCATGCAGTTAACCTGGATATAAATAATGTTATTTTGCACCTTACACCATGCGTGAATGACGGGTTCCTCAAGCAATCAATTGATATTTCCCTCTCTTGTTTCTAATTTTGTTGGATCCACTTTTCTGTCTAATAGCGCATTCAAACTTTGGAGTACAACCAAACACGAATCATTTCTCTATATTCACGTCAATTAACAATATGTTTGTTATCTGATGAGCGATATACACTGCATGGTGGATGTATATACAACATATATGGAGTTTGTGGATGTTTTTTTCTTTAATACATTACTCATGATGAACAGATGAATATATGACAATATATTTTCTTTCACTTTATTGTCAAATAAGCATTCTGTTATTGCAACATGCATTGGGGGGTGCAAATTAAACACAAATTTATTTCATTAAGTGTTGGGACACATGACCTAGATGAAAAGAAGTTTCACCATAAGCTGTGGGACATGAAAAAAATTATTGTGTCCCAATATATACAGTAAGTATGGTAGCTAACAAAACGTGATTATATTGCATGTCCCCAAGTGAAAAATGGCAATACCTGTATAAAATCACAGTAATCTGTCAATAAGGATATATTTAGATGATTGCCATAATTTGTACCCAGTTTCACAGCAATCCATAAAAACTTTTTAAAGACAAGATACATTCACATGATGTTTCATAATGCATTCAGCTGCAGAATAAAATGGGCATTAACTCTAGCATGATCAAATGGGCAACAACTCTAGCATTAATTTAAAGTTCATAGAAATATGCATCTTCAAATGATGGTCATCAAAGTACAAAGTTTCTTGGTGATCCACTGAAAATTGAGACCGGTTGCATTTACAAGATTTTGACAGGCACTACATACAGCTACAAGTCACAAGAAACAATAACTATCACAAGAGTCTCTCTAAAGGATGTGCTCTGCTGGCTGACAAGAATTTCCAGGAATCCCAATATGCCTATTTCTCTTGTATTTTTTTTAAAATACTTTTTAACTACTGAGTACTGAAACTATTTTTAATATTCTTAAGAAATTTCAACAAGCTAAAGCTACTAGCAAATAATTGTTTTATTTTTATACACGTTCACAAGATACATCCAGGTGGGGTACAGAATTCTTTGTAATGGTCATAGATCTTGCATCTGGCAACATGGATAGATTACTAAATTTGTTTCAAACCATGTTAATACGGTGTGACCTTGCAATAACATGGTAGTTGGGAGCCATAGAACCTGACTGTGTTATGAAACGAACCATGTTATATGCAACCATGTACAGTACCAACAAATATGCAGGGTTATCGGGGGTGGGGGTAATAGAAGCGGGTGCAAAAATGTGTGCTTCATTGGCACAACAGTTAGCATTTTAAATTGATATATATTAAATGAGAAAAACACCTGCAGTGATAACAGAATTTTTGCATATATATTTACTTTATTCAGAGATCCATACATTGGTGCATACACATTTATAGTTTATGTATACATATCTAAATATATTTTAAATATTAAGTAATTCTGTCACAGATTGGTATGCAAAAAATATAGCAAATAGTATGTAACGAATGATGAAACAGTATGTCCAAAGGTTGAATAACGGTGTCTTTATAAATTTCATACTGCTAAATTTTCTCATCCGTGATTTGTAATACTTTATTATTGTTTGAAAGACTGTAATTTTCAGCTACTTTCAGACTACAACAATAAACAAGGGGGTTATATTTGTAGGGAATGAACGACATTATTCACTGGTCAACTGATTGCATAAAACAACACTGCCAAGCCATGTGCACATGTTAGTGGCTTGTGTGTGTTTGATGTTTTATAAATTGTTGACCCATAATTTGAACAAGTTTAGCCCATCAATTGACTTTGATGATGAGCAATGTACTTAAATTAAATGATTTATAAATTCTGGTGGGAATCTTTTATCAACCGCCACATTGCTTGTTGCTTAGTTGTGAAGGCAGTTTATAGAACATATGTCCGATATTGTTTGAGCAATGAATGTATAGGGAATACATTGAAGACAAAGTAGACTTGAGGGCTTCATTGCTCATAGACCAGTAATAATATTAACACTTATGAACTGTCATCTTTCAACAATAAACAAAGATCAAAGTTCTCAAAATGCCCACCTATGGGTTTAGATACTCAAATTTCCAATATTTATTTTGGCACAAAACTTTCAGAAATTTGTTAAATTTAAAAATTTTAGGAGTCATGCATCGATCTATTAGAATTCATAAGTGGTTTCCTCCCCAAAATGATAATAAACTTTATACACCTTTTTTTTTGCACTTTTAAGAAGTAATGTTTTCCATATATGAGAATAATGCATGTATATGGTATTTTGGGAACCACACCACACTTGTATTCAAATTTATAAGCAATCTCTTTTCCAAAATGATAACAAAACTTTGCATAATTTACTTTTTGTACTTAATTTTTTTCTTCTGTTTACAATACCAGTAATAAGGTAAATGAAATTTCAGGAGCCGTGCCATGATTCTTTTATACTAGAATCCATATGTGATAAACTTTCTACATATTATATTTTGCACTTTTAAAAAGAAATATTCTCCATGTACAAGAATAATACATGTGTACAATATTTCAGGAGCCACGCCACAAACGTCTTATATTCAAATTTATAAGCAATCTCTTTTAATGTATGATAACAAAACTTTATGTAATTTACTTTTTGTACTTAATTTTTTTTTTATGAGGAAAATACTGGTAATAAGTAAAATTGTAGGAGCCCTGCCATAACCGTGTTATATCCGACTTCATGTTATAACGGAGCACATTATAGTGGGGTCGCACTGTATGACCACATGCCAAGATGCTTAAATGTTTAAGTAATATTGTTTTATTAAAAAAAGTAAAATAACTGGAATGGTATCGTTCAAGTTATTCTCCAGATTCATGTACATCCACAAACCGGGTCTGATAAATTAATGCAGAGGGAACTTGTAACAACATAAACAGGAAATATAATTCTTCCACAATGTAAATCCATAAGGTTTTGGGTTCTGACGTGTCCCTCAAATTTCTCAACTGATTAATTGTTAGTCCTGTCTTTTCTGCCTGCTTAGTACTACATTGCATTCACACCCCAGGACAGATGTAAACACTCCCAAGTTTGGGGGTGGGGGTAAAGTAAAGCACTTTTAATTTGAGATGGCCATCATGGTAGTGTATTAGATAAGGGATCAGAAGCATTTTGTGTTTGTTCGTTCTACTGCTACAATGTTTGCAGTGTGGTAGTTTATAGTGATGTCTAGCATTGGAATATCCTGCTTCAAACATGTATCATATTCCACCCAGTCACATTATCCTGATACCTGGCTGGTAAGTCCTAACTCTTAATTCTGAGTGCCAAGCAAGGCAGCTGCTTGTACCATTTTTACGAGCTTTTCAGAAGCCTTATTTATTACCAACAAGCATGTTAAGGATTTGATGGGAGTGAAAACCCTAGGTCACCATGGCCATCTGTTCAGTAGTAACAAGATTTGGCAGTCAGATATCTACCATTTTCAGTTGGAACCAAGGGCAATAACTGCAATATAAATAGAAGAAGCAATGATTTGTCAATATTTGCATCATCACATGATCATAGCATTTATGTTTCACAAAGATTATTTGAAAAATGTTAGATTAGTTGATTATATACTGCATTCACCCACAAGTAAGAAGGGTGAATAACAGTTGATTATTCTCACATCCTGCTAATTATGAAAATTTACCAAAGTTTCTCGGTAATCCATCAAAACTGCTGGATTAGTTGTGTGCATGTAAGATTATCATTTCCTCCCATCGCATGGTTGTATCGACATGGGGGTTTTCACCAAATTCTACTTTATGTTGCTGGTTAAAAATAAAAATGATACCAATGTGATCTTCCAACAATATGAAAAATCTAGACATCTCCTTCTGCTATTTTGCTGGTCATACCAATTTCTTTTCTTTAAGAACATTGCTTTCTTGCAATATGGCTATTTTCAATAAAACACTTCCAATATTCAATTGGATCTGAATGAAAATGGTGCTTATCTGATGACCAACATATCTCGTTTTGTTTTGGAAGGAATTTTGATAAACCTAATCAACATTGGAGTCCAGTCAAACTCATTGTTTGCAATTTTGTACATATCTGAGCTCATGAATATGTTGACATGGTTTTGCTTATGAAATTTAATGTGACTTTGCATTTAGCTGCATTTCAATGAGCAAGTGAATAGTCAATACTCAAACACTGAATTAAAGGTCAACAGTCTTGATTTATTTTTTTTAATCTTACTGCTCATGAGCATAATGCATTAAAAAGCATATGAATGGATTTTTATCAAATCTAGTTAGTGGACAGATCTTAAGAATCTTAATATTAATATTGATATTGATAGGTTCAAATAAACTCAGCACATGGGTATGTCTTGACAATGAGACAATATGAATGTTTTTCTATTAGTGACATGTAGAAGGTCAATGCATACATGACCTGCCATAAACACAATGTGTCGCACAAAAACAGCATTTTTGATGTAAAAGAACACGAATTTAGACTCCCAAAGATGTTTAAATATTCCAATTTGTGTAGCCATTTTGTTTGATCCTTCCTCACATTAATGCAGATACGGAAAGATTTTCCAGGCTGAGAAAAGTTGAAAAGATCTAATATGGGACATGCCCTGGTTTATCTGTTAATTTACATCATAGAGTTTGGTGATAAAAATCATTTATATGGCCTGCACCCTGGAAGAAGTTGCCCATGCCTGATTTAATCTCTGATGGTTGCAAAAAGGAACTCAAATAATAGTTTTATCACTTTCAAATCCCCCAGTAAACTAATTAAAGCAGCAACAACTGCATTTAGTTAGGACTATTCCACTGTCCAATGGATTTTCAAAAGAAACTGTTCCATTAAATTTAATGTGGTTATGATTAACTGCACATGCATGCATTTGGTTATGATATTTCACAGTACCAAGTCTTTATGTAATTTAACCATTTTCTATCTGAACGTAATTAAATGCTTCAAAGAAAACATGTTCTTTCATTCAAATTTGAATTTCCAGTCATTTTCTACAGGCTTGTATCAAGTAGGAGACTTGAATTTCCATTTCTTTTAAGTTGCATGCACTGCCCCCAAGCCCCCTTCAAAGCACACAGTAAACATATAAAAAAAAGCCAAACATTCTCTGGGATATTGGCAGGTTATGTTAATGGCTATGCAAGAAAACATTCTTGTTACCAAATTTGATATGCTGGAGTTTTCTGAGAATATCTGAGATGATTTCAATATTCAACAGTTAATGGGTGAAGTTTGACGATATCATCAAATTTGAATATTCCTTGTGCATCAACAGTGAACATAAATTACAAAATTAGCAGTTCCTTGACAATTTGTAAGCAATGTTCAAAACGTTACCTCATTAACCCCTGGCGCAACGTTCGTGCATCAGGAGGTAGTACAATACTTTTAAGCTTTGTAGTTGTAGTGACAAGGTCATTTAGAATACACCAAAATGTGGCATTATGGAAAATTTGAAAAATGTAGCTTATCAATGATACCAAATAATCTGGATTTTCTACTCGCATTACAAAATGGGAGGAAAATTTTATTTTTGAGACCCAATTTTTTTGCAACAAAACATTGCTTGTCATCAGAATCTTTTTGTCTTCAGTTCAAAGCAGACCAGTCTCTGAATTGTACACAGACAGGTGAACCTTTGCAAAAAGAAGAATAAGTTGGGGATTTGAAGTAAAAAGTGGCAATGACGCAAAAATTATGAGTCCATTAAGCAATAAATAAGAAACAAAAAAAAGGAAAACTACCTTTTTGCACATGCACAAGCAAAATAGTGAATGAAAAATGACGTTTCTAACACAACCAGGCAGCATGAAAAATGACATTTCTAACACAACCAGGCAGCATATCAAATCATCTGGATGCTGATTTTTTTTTGTATTCAGAATCGTCCCAAAATGTGTTTCCTACTCATATTTCAGGCAAAAATCTCCTGGGCTTAATGAGTTAAAAAGAAGAAATAATTTCTGAAACTACTGTTTGCCCAGAAATAGCGCCAGTCCCTTTAAGGAACTGTTTGTATTCAATGTCCTTCTCATGCTTATATGGATATTTTCCTTAAGCACAACTTTCTTAAATCTGGTACACAACAAATGTATTTATTGTTAACAGATCAATCAAAATTATGTCCATTTCAATGTGTGTATTGATAAGACAATATTATCCTTTATGCGGCTGTCAGTAATATGGTAACAAACAGGTTCCCATGTTTCTGTTATATTGCTTGCAGCTGCCAAATTTCCTTTAAAAATTGTATGATTGATTCAACACTAAATTTTATCATGTTCCCTTTCCATATATGCATTTTCAACAAAATCGTGTTAATGCTATGTAGATACATTTAAAAAATGTATGATTCGAAATACAATTTGTTTTTAATATTAAGTGACAAACGTGACCAGCATCAAACAAAACTTAGAGCTTTGTTGCATTTATGTGAACATGTAATTTTATGATTTTGCTATGACTGATACAATGTATGAAGATTTTGTCTTCACTGCATCTCCTTACCTTCTCAACTATTTATCTTGTAAACGTGTGTATGTAGTCCTTTCAGTTCTCAATCTTGTATATAATGGTAATGCACATCCCCTCTTTCAATTTATTATCTACTTTCCCTTTTCCACTTTTATATCTTATCTAGCTATCTTTTACCGTAGATCCTGTCTGTATTTTTCTAAACTACATAAAATCTCTACATAACTTGATATAAAACAGCATTCTCTCTTGCTGTATGCCAAAACTTTGCAATATTCACATTCACTCATCCAAAATGTCACACCAATAAATTACTTGATTACTTTTATACAAGCTTATAAGTAAAATGGCATGTTAATTTGATTCATTGTGAATTTGTAATATTGCTGGAATCTTGCAGTCTTGACCAATTCTTTTGAACTAATGAATACCATCAGCCAAGCTGCAACTTTTTATTCTTTAAAATATTGTAGGTAAATCATTAGATGTGTACACTCATTCACACAATCTGAATGTAATGAACATTCAAGCTTCAAAACTCGCACCTTGTTCATAATTCAACTTTACTTGTTTGTTCAAAATGAAAAATATGACATATTTTCTAGGCAGTATCCAACTAATGAGTTTGATCAGCAATCATTTCCTGTAATAATTAATTAATGTCATTCAACAAAAAACACTAAATATTCATCTCTATAAATGCAAACAAAAATAACAAAAAGTAGTTAGGTCATTAAGCATATAAAATGTACATGTAAGCATGCAATATTTAATAAAGAAATTCATTTACATGTGAGTGGAATGAAAGGATAAACATAGCAAAAATATAACATCTAACATTTTTTAGCTGCTTAATCTTCAATAAAATGTTATCAGATTTAAAAATTTCTAACAAGATTGCTTGCTTTCTTTATAATAATCAATTTAAAACAAGAATTTCTAAAATAATAGCACAAAAGACAATGCCCCCACATTACAATATAAGAAACAAAATGCATGAAACACTCTTCAGTCACATCTAATAAGAATACTCAACTAATTAAACTAAAACATCTACAGATGCAAGCATGCTAATTATTTTAAGAATCGGAATTGAACATAAAATAATTAGGAATCTTGTGTATTATACACAAACAAATGCATTTCTTTCTTTCTCAACTTCTTCATATTGAATGATAAACTATTTTCATAAACCAATGTTTCAATCTAAATGTATGCAAAAGCATCTGTAGAAAATATAGTGCAAAATATTTTTTGTTTATCCTCAGCACACAAAGAAACAGTACTTAAAAATAGATAAGTCTTGCCTTCACATAATTGTCTTTAATGTTCCTCAACTGATCAAAGTATCTACTGAACTATGCTACTTCTATTTGCCATTCTGATGGGTAATAATCCTTCCAAAATGTTTTGCTCTGTATTAATTGGGAAGTTGATAAAGATGCTGAATCATCCTGTGTAGTCATGCACCAGCAAGGCATGGTTGTCTCTGTAGATTATTAACCAATGGGTCTCAATGACCCAGATCAAGATGTGTGGTTGGGAACTAAATTAACTGTGGAGGAACTATTATCTTCTTGCTACACTCACCATGAATTTGATCTCTGACTTCAGAAGCTTTTGGTTTCTATATTACCCTAAGTACAACTGAACTACAAAGTTTGGTAAAGGAACTTGCACTAGAACAGTGACCATGACCTTCAATCAACTGAACAAAAATCAATAGACTTCTTAACTTCACATGCAAACCATCCACATAGTCTGGTCCAGGTCTGTGATGCAGAACTAATGTTAAGTGTGCAAAAACAATATTTCTTCTTTCAGTCACAGCAATCTTGTTCTTTGATCCCAACATCATAAGTTTCTTTCTTACTCCAAGTGCAAGCTATCCACAAAATTTGCTAGGTGTATAAGTGTAACTAATGTTACTGTGCAAAACACATTTATCCTTTTAGTCATAGTAACTATGACCTCTGAACCCAAAAATGATAGTACTTCTTCATTTAAATAATGCAAATTATCCACAAAGTTTGTTCCATATACACATGAAAGGTGAAAATCCTGTTATTGTGTGGAAACCATTTGTGATAGTGATCTTAACCTATGACCTCAAAATCGATAGTTCTTATTTAACCCAGGCAAAAACTAGTCAACAAATCATAATGTTTTGGTACTTTTTTTTTTTTAATAAATAATGAATACTGATTGCAATTTGGTAATTTGGAGTGGGGGTGGGGATCCATACATCCTGCCATTAAGAAAAGTGTGCACAATTGTCAGGTTGAGCTAGATGCAAGTTTCCATCTGATTTATCTTTTCCAGTGTGAATGTGTTATGCAAAGGGTTTAAAAGCATATCATCACAAAGATGGTTCTACAGAGTTGAATAAGTTTAGGAATTCCAACAAAGATACATAAAACAGATGAAGCAAAAAATGGGGAATATCCTTAAATTACAAATTATTCTTTTCTAAATACACATCCCCAACCAGTTTTAAAAAGTCCAAGACAATTTCAGCTATAATTATCATCACAGGATGTATGCCAGGCCAAACAGTTGCCTCTGTAAGTTTCCTCTTACAACATGCAGGTGCTGGGTGCAATGTATATCTTTTTCTAAAGGCATGACATCCATTTTTTATGTGCACCCATCAAATCAATGGCAATGATAAAAGGAACTGATGAGTCTCAGTCCTGAAAATTTAGAGACCTCTACATATAATGAAATTATAGTTAAATTCTGTTGCAGCATGTGTTGAAAATAAAATTATTTTACAATTCTCTACCTATTTTAGATTCTTTCACACAACATTGCAAATGATATGCCAAACTGATATGTTCTAAAGTAATTCTGTGTCAAATGTATAGAAAATTGCATGCAAATTTCAAATAGGTAAGTATATGATTTTAGGAATTTCAAACAATGAGCCCATAGGAGTCTACAGAATCACATGAAACACAAGGAGAGTTGGTAGAAAATTCAGCAATAATTTCAAACTCTGTTGAACTAGCATTACTTCTCATAGATGGAGATCTCCAGCAATTCTGCAGAGGTCCTCCATAGTTTATTTCTTGATGTCCATCAGACAGCAACACATCCCTCACCCTATGTACTGGAGACTTCCAATAATTCTGAATTGGTTGCCCAACTGGATGTGGAAAACTCTGAGACACATCACAATTTTCCAAAATTTTCTCATTAAAGGTGTCTCCCACTCTCAGTGGATATCCCATGAAATAAATCTTTGAGGTCTGTTGTGGAGACAATATGTATGGCTCCTCAAAAGTGGAGGTCCAATTTACTAATGGAGAGTTATCTCCCTTGGAAATATTGCCTATGCTACCAATTGGGCTGTCTCGGACAAAATCGTCAGATCTTTGTGCATATTTTGGACTTGGAAGAGGAGTTCCAAGTTGAAGACTTCTTTGTACAACATCCGTAGGAAGGGAACTGTCATCTATATTTATGAGGCTTGGTGTAGAACTGAAGCAATCTTTATTGAACATTCTATTACTCTGAAGACATTGGTCACGGAACAAGCTGTAGGCTTTTGTACCTAAATAATAATAATAATAATAATAATAATAATAATAATAATAATAATAATAATAATAATAATAATAATAATAGAATAATAATAATGGGAAATTTTATGGTAACCAATTTTGTGAAGTAAGAAAGCTTCTCTCATGCTCCATATGCTACCTGAATTGAATTTGGAAGCCTATGCTTCTAGTGTCCCTGCAGTGAAACATCTAACATTAAATTTTCTGACTGGTGGTTATTATTTGTTCCATCCCTGGGTAAAGAATAACCACCACTCAGATCTGAATGTAGCTGATTCACTGACATACCAGAAGTATTACATATCCAGATTTAATCCAAGTTGATTCAAAGCAACAGAAAAACTTCACATAAAACTGACTATTAAATGAGCAATTAAAGCACTTAAATCATACATGGAAAAGAAGTTTGGAATGTCGTCCTTACAATGAAACATGTTATCAGTGACTGAACATACAAATGTGATAAAAAGTTAGCACAGAATTGGTAAAAGGGTAGATTTTGAACCCACAAGTTAGTCACCTTGTGTTAATTTGTAGAAGGGGAGTGGGTCTTATAAATTTTCTTTCTTAGAGAGGTTGAGCACAGCAACAGCAGGTTACATCATATAGAATAGTATAGAATAATGTTACAGCAGGTTGCACCCTCTCATTATGGAGATTTCTCCCTCCCATTTGAGAGGTAAAGCATTGCAACACATTTTTTGTTTCTCTCTGTGGCCCATTGTTATTGTACAATATGTGCTCAGGAAGCCATGAACATTCTATAGATGGACCTCTCTATCCATGTTGTGTACATGTCAATTTCTGTTTCTGATCAATTTGATGAAAGCATCAGCCTATTCACTTGACTGATAAATTCAGCTATGCAATAATGGCAGGATAAGTAATTGCAACTATTAATATGTAGGGGTGAGGTTGGGCAAAACTTAATTTTAATAATGCAATACTTAACCTGCTGCTATTGTCCAATAACCTCCTCCCACCCTGCTCTGATTTATTGCATAATTGTCATCTATGAAAAGATGACGGGTAATATCTAACTTCTGCACATTATAATGTGACATAGAGAGTGGTGTGCAAAAAGAAGTTTTGCTTTGAAAACTGAAATTTTTTTCTTTATGTTCATGAGAAGAAGCAATGGCAAAATTTGCAAGATGGATGCTATGGTGGCAATGTCTCCAAGTGGCATCATCATAAGTAGTCTTGCAATGAAAGCCCAATAAATCAATCAAATGTTCCATTCATAAGGAATGGCAAATATAAGAGTTTCAAAGTGGAGATTGTGCCAGCCATATTCTGATGTCTGAATGGCACCATTTATTTAGGATTAAGAAGACCATGGGATGAATGTGCTTGTATGTAAACTTGTATGGCAAGACAGAAAATGGACAACGACCATCCCATATGCTCTTCTGGTTATTATGACTCTATGGTCTTAGAATAAGTAATGTAAAAAAGTGAGACCCATCAAGTTTTGTAACATTCAACAAATACTTTATTTCACTAAAATAAAAAGTAATAATGTAAAAATAATTGATGGTATTGTGAATTCAATCCCAAAATAAGCATAACATTTCGAAGACAAGTCATAATCATTTAAGTTCTGCGTAAACTATTGGTATTCCAAAAATTAATCCAATGCCAGAAATGATGATTTGCTTGTTGTGGCCTGTGTTGTAATGATGTGCCAACAGTTTTTGTTGAATCACTACAATATATATATATATATATATATATATATATATATATATATATATATATATATATATATATATCCTTATTTGAACTTCACAATCCAAGTCTGTATGTCCAAGAACATCATTTCTGAGTACTTTGTATTTCCAGTGAAGAAAAACTTTAGATAATTTGATTTAACACTGGACAAAACATTAATACAACTGATTCTGTTCAGATCTTACTGCACAAATGAATAATTTCTAGATAAGCAATATTATACAGTCCTCTACTTGACCTCAGATCACAATTAGCATTTTCTAAAAAAAAATATATGTGATTAAAAACATGTACACCAAGTGTCATTTTTCTACCTGCTATATTTTCATTAAACTGTAGACAAAGTTTTTGTAATTAAAAAATATATAATAAAAAAATGTCCAGGTCAAAATGTGTATTTTGAAAGAAACAGAATAATTGCTGTTATGATCTGAAAATCTAAATGGTGCATTTGCATAATAATACAAATAAGACTACCAAATTCCCTTGTCTCCCTTGAGTGATTTTTGCACAAACATATTAAGAAAGATTTTGTCTAATAAATTACATATTCCAAAAAATTTAAAATCTGTAATTTAGATGATTAAAATACCCCAAAATCTTATAAGGTCATCTTCATATTACAAAAATACCTACCAATTTTAATTGTAAAAGTTAATTTGGTCCAAGTCCAAAAATATTCAAAATCTAAAAACAAAAACAGGAGAAAAAGAAGAGACAAATTGCTACAACTGCCTGAAAATCTAACTAGATATTTTATAAAAAATAAATATTACAAATATGCATACCATATTTTTCCACCTCAAGTAATTTTTGAACATATCCACAAAATTCTAAGCCCAAAATTATTTTTTAAAAACTGTGTATACAACTGAAAAATGTCAGTCACCAGAAACTATAATCAGGTCTTGGGTATCACGCAAGTATTTTTATTTCATAAATATCAAATTTTCAAAGTGGTTCTGGCATGTCTCGATAGAGATTCAACTGTCTTGCTAACAGAATTATGTGAAGGATAGACAACACAAAACATTCAAAATATGCACATTTTGAGCTAGAGAGAGGCAGACAGACGGACAGAAATACAATGTAACAGCAACTTGCCCACAATTTTCAATCATCATGAACTGACTATTTGACAGCTTAAGCTAGCTCCAATGAATGTAATATTATTCCGAATGTTTTTTTAAAATAAGTTTTTGCTACCAAGGTGGGATACTTCTGTCACAAAGAACATTTGATTTTTACTCAACTCAAATGATCTTAACTCAATGATTTTTTGCTGATGGATCTAGTCATGATTTCTTTCTACACTTAACTTCTTTTGAAAGAGATCTAATTATGAGGTCTTTCTACACTCATTCATTTGTTGCTTATGATAGATCCAACTGTGACGTCTTTAATGCAATTATCTTATAGCTCATAGATCCAATTATGATGTCTTTCTAAATTCAACTCAATCATCTGTTGTTGATGGATCAGCTGTTATGTCTTTCAACACTCAAGCATCAGTTGTTGATGGATCCAATTATAGTGTCTTTCTACACTCAATTCAATCATCTGTTGCCTGATGGATCAAATTATGAGGTCTTTCTACACACAACTCAATCATGTGTTGCCTTATGGATCCAATTATGATCTTTCTATACTCAACTAAATCACATGTTGCCTGATGGATCAAATTATGGTGTCTTTCTACACACAATGATCTGTTTCCTGACGGTTCCAATTATGATGTCTTTCTACACTCAACCATCTGTTGCCTGATGGATTCAATTATGATCTTTCTACACAAAACTAAATCATCCACTGCCTGATGGATCTACAATGTCTTTCTACACACAACTCAATGATCTGTTGTTGAAGGGATCCAGTTGTGATGTGTCTGGTGACTCAGTACATGGAGAGAATTGTTTAGACATGCATCTTAGAGGTCATAAAAGTGCAGTTTCCAAATGTGATTTGACTGACTTGCTGACATGGTGCCAACCAACAGTTGCATGCATTTATGTTATACTGTGGCTGATTGACAAGTTTCACAACTTCCAAAAGTTCTGGTAATTTAACTCAATATATTAAATTCATTATCCAACATAATTTTTCTGCAATCAGCACCAAAAGCTATAAATAGGAACTGACCTAAATAAATACAGACTTGCACTGACAAAATATTTTCTCTCTCTCTCCAACACATCAATGCATTAACTAAAAATATTTTTGAAGGTCTTTTATTTATTTTGCAATTTAATAATGAGTTCACTGTTACTATAAGAATACAAGTTAACTTCTTGACAACATGGGCTAATATTGATACATGCTATTTATCAATAACTAATACCCATAATACCCATAATACATGTTCAGACCATCTTAATCATTCTGCCATCATAACACACCATAATTGCTACAAAGAAGCACGACCACTGAGACTTTATCATTTCAGCTATCTCTCTTTCTCTGTACTTTGTTCACTAATAATAACGAAAGACTTTTAGTACTTTTACATTCATTGTAAACCACTCCCTCAACAACTCATGCCCTGACAGTAACTCACAAACCCCACTTATAATGCAGGATAAGTCGTGATTCCCATATTTATCAATAGAAAGTACTAAAAATCTGATCCCTATTTGTTGAAAATGAAGAAAATCTCCATCAAATTTGGTAAACTGAAATTGAAACCTTGATATATTGCTTGTTTTATCATCAAAAACTATTTATATGACCTGGAAATCTGAATCAACATTCATAAGTTTTCAAGGGAGTAGAATAACTGGATTCTAGAGTTTAGAGCAAAATGAGACAACAAATTTCATGAGGTTTTTTTTGTATGTCATAACATCAGTCCCAAACCAAAATGCATGCTTATGACAAGCTTGCACAAGCTTGCAAGAGAAATATTTCAAAGTCTGCAAGCTTGTACAAGCTTGCAAAAGGAATTTTTCACAGTCTACAAGCTTGCAAAAGAAATTTTTCAAAGTCTGCAAGCTTGCAAAAGGAATTTTTCAAAGTCTGCAAGCTTGCAAAAAATTTTTTTTAAAGTCTGCAAGCTTGCAAAATCTAAAGTACTTGATGTAAGTTTGCACATGCTTGCAATAATCAGTTGTGAAATTTAAGGGCAGTTCTGCATGAGATCAGTACTTCTTGAAATGTTGAATATATGTTGTGACTAGATCAAATACTCTGTATAGGAAACTACACTATCAAATTAAAAGATGTTACTTGCAATCTAGTTTTTATTTATATCGTCTTTTCAGTATTGCAAAATGCTAAGAACTTGTATTACTTGTGCTTACCTGGTACATAAATAAAATCTATTATTCCAACATTTCTCTATGGTTAAATTAACTATGAACATTATTAATATATGTCAAAATAAACTGAATTATTTCTTGAGCATGGCAAAATATGAAATAGTACTTTTTCTACAAATGTCTTTTTCTCC
Organism: Potamilus streckersoni; assembly: GCA_016746295.1. Classification (NCBI taxonomy): domain Eukaryota; kingdom Metazoa; phylum Mollusca; class Bivalvia; order Unionida; family Unionidae; genus Potamilus; species Potamilus streckersoni. The sequence continues at coordinate 4,907,585 of JAEAOA010001897.1, forward strand.
TTTTCAATTTTTACATATACAGTATTGTACATGTTAGAGAATAAAATGAGCCTTTTGGCATAAAGGAAATTTTTTAAGTGATGAACACTCAATTAGCTATGCAGTAATTTTGTGATGTAATGGAAGAGTGGGTAAAGATTCCATCTAGTAAAATCCTGGAAAACATGAAGACATAGTGCTGATTGCAAAGTTAATTGCTGACTAACTTGATACAGCAAGATATTTGATAACAAGTACTTGTAAATATATTTACCAATAATGTATGCACCATCAAATAAAGTTTCAGTAAATCTTATAATATTAACTTCTGGCATTTAAGTTTATGAAAGAACTGTCATATATTTGCTTCAATGACAATCTGCTGCCAGAAGAAAAGAAATAATTGTCAGTTATTTAATTACTAAATAAAATTTACAAATATAAAGTTTATGTTTTTCTTTGAGAGAGAGGTGCATCCCATTCTGCCAGCATTCTATAAATAAATGAGCTTTGTGAATTTTGCTTGTTTGAAAAGAAATCAAATAAAAGCATGCAAGGTGAAGTGTGGCTTGCCGCGACAGAGACTTAATTTGGTTTAGAGTCATAAAAAGCGGTTATGTCCCCTGTTTACATTTTTTTTTTTTAGTAGACTGGTTTACGAACTGTAAATATACACGTATCATATTTAAGTCAAAAGAACATAATACAACCATTGTAGCATCCCGTTTATGCAGGCGCAATTTTCAAGGTTGATCCTTAACAATTTACCTATTTAATTTGGTAAATTTCATTGCCCGCTGAACTATTATATGTGCAGTAACCGATCAATCAGAGAGATCATCTGAAATCATGGAGTTACAATATCGGTAAGTAAATTCAAAATTGTGTCGTACTTTGCCAGTTTTTCGTGACTTATGTTCGGCGGTAGCGTTTTTCACTTTTATAATTTAAATATGTTAAAATATGACTTTGTAATGTTGCTTCACCCAATGATTGAGATGCCAATGCTGCAGATAATTATCATTTATTGCTACACTTGCCAAATCGATGAAGTGCTATCAGTTATTGACAATAGGGTTACGGGATTAAATGCATGCTTGGGAATCTCATTTCCGTTATTCTTAGGGTATATTTCCTCGCATATCAAATCAACAATTGTTCAGAGGTTGTTATATTTAATTCTTTTCCTCCTCAAAGAAGATGGCTGTTATTTTATTTCAAAATGTCTTAAGGTACGTAATCAGTTTCATCAGATTTTTGTTGTTCAAAACTCACAAGTGCCATTCATCTGACATGTGCCATTGACCTTTCAAAGTGATTAGTAAAACTAGAATTTTATGCTCATTAAAAGATGTTCTTGAAAAACACTGACGATTCCTTGACTTGTTAAGTGATTTTGGAATAATGAATAAAATTGAAATGCTTTTGCTGCAGCAGATACTGCACCCAAGAAATACATATGGGAGGAAAACATTACGGTATTTTGTTCATGTTAGCTAAAAGTTTCAGTCAGCCAATGCACACCACTTTTTTTTGTCAAGTTCATTTTGGTTAATTGGCCTTGATAAGGTGCGACTTTCTCAAATTATTTTCAAATTTAAACTTTTGCTAGAGCATTATAAAATATAGCATTATTCATAACATTGCACAGTAGCGTTTAAACTCATTTAACCTGTTTGAAATTTTATATTCATTTTTTTTTCTTTGCTTTTGAAGAACCCTCTTTAATCTAATTTTTTTCGACAAATTAGAATAGGTCTGTCAATGCCTTATGCATGACAAGAAAATGTAATGCTTTTTCCAACCTTAGAAGAAAACAATTGCTAAAATCATTAATTTTCTCTTTTTTTTCAGAGCACTGGAGTGAAAAAATTTTGTTTGGTTGAAAATATAGACTGTTTTGTGACTCCACCACAACTTTCCCAAGCCCTTCATATCAGGACTCAACCAAGGAAACTAGTAATTTCTCTTCTAGACACTCTGTTCACTAAGGAACAGTTGGCCAAATCAAATGCGACAGAGACTCAAACTACCTACAATTCATCAGTGAAAACAAGTGCCTTGCCAAATTTGGCAATACAAGCAATAATGGGATTTGTTCTGAAACAGTTCAAGAAAGACAATGGCGAACCCTGTCTTTCTGAGGCAATATTAATGATGTCATAAACAGTAAATGTGCCACAGCCAGAAGAAGTATAAAACAATAAATGAACTTGTGGATCTGAAGAATTTCTTCACATCTAGCTATAGTTTTGTCAATTTCTATAACAACACTTACTGCTTTACATTTTTATATTTTTGAACTGAATATTAAATTATTTGATGGCTACTCATTGATTGTGAAAGTGATTTTGTTCCGATTACTTTATGGCATATATTAACATTTTACTTTTAATTCAGAAAGCTTGCAATTGGCAAGATTGCGCAAGCTAGCCACGTTTTAAAATCTAAGCTTGCAATTGGGCAAGCTTGCGATAAGCTTGCAATTGGGCAAGCTTGCGCTAAGCTTGCAATTGGGCAAGCTTGCGCAAGCTAGCCACGGTTTCAAATCTAAGCTTGCAATTGGGCAAGCTTGCGATAAGCTTGCGCAAGCTTGCAATTGGGCAAATTTGAACAAGTTAGCCGCGGTTTCAAATCTAAGCTTGCTGCAAGCTTACAAAACTAGCTTGCAGCAAGCTTGCTGCAACCTTTAAAATAAGCTTGCGATTTTGGTTTGGGATACCATTAGCTTGTCGAATATAGTATATTCCATAGACCGTTTATGTACAATCCATTTATATTTAATATAGTCAGTACCGCAAAGTAATAATTATTTTTTTTAAATATAATTTTTCACTCTTGTATGAGTATGAAGCAATGCCATGACAATTTTCCTCCCTATTACTCTGGTCATATTTTATACACAGAGGTCCCATCTACCTTCCACCATAAGTCCTCTCATATCCAAATCACTTGTCAACAGATTATTCACACACAGAGCTTCTGTCCTTCCACCATCAATATTTGCAGTTTATCACCCAGATCTTGAAGCAATATTTCTTTATTTCACTCTCTGTAGTAAAGCAATCAAAATCTTTCAATTCTTTTCAGGGATTTTGCCACTTTAGAATACATTTTTTAAGTGCTTATTAAAAATACTTTAATATATTAAGTGCCACCTCCTTCTCTTGAATTTTATTTCAAGCAAAATGAAAAGTTCTAGTGAAAAATATGTTAATTTGTGGATTTCTTTAAGTTTTTCCCTTTAAATTTTAATGGAGAATACACATGCTTAGATATCTGGTAAACAAAAAGCAATGGGGTGTTTTTTGTGCAGTTTTTTTTTACAGCACAGAAATAGGCTTTTCAATTCTGAGGCAATTGAAGAAAAGTATATTGACCAAGGATACACAATTTTAGCCAACCCTGGCTAATTAGATGGTAGGAATTCAAACCAGAACAAAATTACTGAGCCACCCTGACTCATAGTGTAGAAACTATAGGTTGGAAATTTTCCACAATATGTATCTCTTCAATTGTCCATATTGCTTCTCCTTCATATTTGACCAGCTATTCCTGCTCATCCAGGGTTTGGGTGGATGGGTGGGTGACCTCAGTGTTATCAAATAAATTAAGTCATAGTAGAAAATTACAGTTTATATGCACACTTCATATAAATTTCCAGTCACTCTCCTTAGAGATACCATACCACAATCTAGCTACATTCTTTTATGAAAACTGTCTCACTCCTCTATTTACTCTCATTACTCTCTCTGACCACACCAACAGAAAATTATACTCTCTCTTTCTCTCTAAATATATATATATATATATATATATATATATATATATATATATATATATATATATATATATATATATATATATATATATATAAAGAATACAAATCATATGGCGAATAAAAATCCTTTCAAGTGCACTGGATTCACCAAGGGATCATGTGTGTTAGGGATTGATTAAGATAGATGCAATAAACTGATGACCATCAGTGTGAAACTAGTAACACTAGCCTAAGCGCTTTCGACTCTTAATGAGTCTTTTTCAAAGGCAAATACAAAACATATATAAAACAAACAAATAAACACAAAAACATTGTGTTTGTAAACCTCTACATGGCTGTCTCCACGTACGTTTTTGTGTTTATTTGTTTGTTTTATATATGTTTTGTATTTGCCTTTCAAAAAGACTCATTAAGAGTCGGAAGCACTCAGGCTAGTTAGTTACTAGTTTCGCACTGTTCGTTGTCAGTTTATTGCATCTATATATATATATATATATATATATATATATATATATATATATATATATATATATATATATATATATATATATATACATACACACGCAGGACAACAAAACATGTGACAAAACATTTTTTTCAATTACATTTGATTTTGACACAATTATTCCAATGCACATCTCCTTTAGGACCATGTATTTTTCTTTTTGTATCAAATAAAACAGTTTGCAATTTATTAGAGATTTCCTGGATACAATATGTTTTAAAAAAAAAAGTTTCTACAGCAAAATATTAATTACCTAGATGCCAATTATCTAGATTATTCATTCAAACAATCACCAGAATGTTTACTTATTACAATGTGCACATATCTATTAAAAATTTCTGTTGATCACAACAAAAAGAAATGAGAAAAAGAAAACTGATACACCATCAAATATAGAGATTACAATACTATTACAATAGTTTCATGCATTGCAAAATTATCTTTTTAAAGTAAAACTAAAACACAATGAACAATGAGGAAAGAAAACAATCAGATACAAACAGAGAAAGTTTATTCTCACTCCTGATTGTCACTTAAAAAGTGCCAATATGCAATTTCTCATCAAGAAATTCAAAGCTATTCAAGTATGGTTGAAGACTCCCAATGGTCTGATTAAATGCATTCTGTATCCAAATCCTATCTGACAGTGATCAATGATGAGTGATGACTTATTGGCTGACAAGCTAAAACTAACAGGCATATGTCTATCAGAATCCATGTCATCTGAGGTTACCTTGATCAATGCCCATTGCCATTTCAGCTGACAAGACTGCATATTAAGTGATTACAGGATGCAGGCCAGATCAGTGATTTTCAAAGCCATATACGGAATGATGCAAATAAATGGATACAACCATGTTGCTGGCCATAGATCACACATGCCTGCATTAAATTGATACAGTTCTAATTTTTGACTAAAATTTAAATGTCCAGACATCCAATTATCTAGATGAAATCTATGTTCCTGGACTGGTAAAAAAAAAAGATTTGACTGTATTCGGTCAAATCTGAATGATCAGAGAATTCTCACAAAATATAGAATGTCAAGAACCTTAAAAGACAAGTTAAAAACATGTAAGTGGGTATATCTCTTCACTCTACTGGCACAAAATTTCACCAAATTCTAATGACAACTACAAACCCTGACTTCTGACACTCCAAGTTATTCTACCCGTACAAAATATTTAGGCAGATTCTGCCTGGAGTTTAGGTGGATTCAGGGTGGATTCCGCCTAAAAACACCAAATTTCAGACAGACTTTAGGCGGACATGGAATGCAGCTAAGGTGATAGACTAAATCCGTCTAATAGTTAAGCGTACTATTTCTTATATTCCTCCTAAAGGATAACTGTTAGGCGGAAAAGTTCTGCTTGTCCAGTTCATTTTCCTACTTTAAGAAGGATTTTGGACTTAGACTGATTTTGGCAGAAATATTAGGCGTAACTTTGAACTTTATCAAAAGAACTACATTAGCATAGAATCTTTGGACTTAGAAAATTTAGTTCAAGGTGGATTTTGGACTTGATCTGATGTTTACTCTAAAAAAAGTTTTTTAACTTCCTATTAAAATATGTTCAACAACAATTATACCCTAGTGAAAAGGTGACTGAAGTTTTAGCAAAATCAGAGTGAAGATTTTTTTGACATTCACTCATATATTGTAATTTTTTTCACTAAATTTATTATATTTTAGATTTTATGAAAATTTTTGAAAAAAACAGTCAAATTTTGTTATTGAAATTTCACTGAGTGCCAACGTTTCCAAAAATATCAAGAAGAATTTATGATTGAAATATCACTGACACTTTGCCTAAAATTCTGAAAATAGTGATATTTTATGATTGTAATATCACTCACATTTCAATAAAAAAAATATCACTAAAGATATAATAAAATTTATTTTTTGTTTCTTAAACAATTTGAATGATTTTCAGCAACATTTTTATTTCCTATTTTTGATAATTGTAATTTATTGTTCATTTTGGGAATAACTTCTTTCCAAATATTTCCTTTTATTTGTTTTGAAAAATTTTTTTTTTTAAATTTTCAGCTGAATTAAACTGAATCTGATTTTCCTCAATATGGACCCTTTCTTAAATATTGTCTCTGAATTTTAAATGCTCTATCCGGTTGCTTTCCGCAACGAGCTTTCTATTAAGTATTTGTTCCTTATATTATGTAACAGATGATCGCTATAAAAAGCTTTTTGATTGGTTAAAAGTTTGTACTTGCCCAATGAATCGTCGTGTAAAGTAAACTGATGGGAATGAGCATGCTTCCTAAACATGGCGATTCGAATTTTCGAGCGGTATACAAGTTGAATAACCATTTGAATTTGAAAAATGTGCGGCAGTGAAAATAGTTTGAATGCATAACTGGTCAATCTGTTTGAAATCTGAATGCCAGGACTAGCATTTTGCTTTTGTGCCAAAAGAGCTTAACAGTCGCAGCTAGCAAGGAATTGGACCAGGATGATCATTTCGAGGTTTTATAACTCCAAGCAGAATTTAAGGTGGGACATTGTAATTAGATCACTGGTGGGAATTGTTTATATTCTTGCGATTCAAATTTTCGAGTGGGATACGAGTTGAATAACTATTTGAATATGTGCGGCAATGACAATAGCTTGAACACAGTTGATGGTCAATCTGTATGAAAACTGAATGCCAGGACTGGCATTTTGCTTTTTGTGCCATAAAGAGCTTAACAGTAGCAGCTAGCAAGCTAAATATGATAAGGAATCGAACCAGGATGATCATTTCGAGGTGTTATAATTCGAAACAGAATTTAAGGAGGGACAACATAGATCACGGGAAAGAATTGTTTATATTGTTGCCAGATACCCATGCCAAAAAAAAGTCATATCTTGGAGGAGTTTTCACAAATAGAATCATTCTTCAAATTTTTTATATTGTCAAAATATTTTAAATTGTGTTAGAATTATTTGTAAAATAAGAGTAATTATATAATGAAAAATTTTTGTCACCACTGCTTATGGAAAAAAATGACTAAATCAAGAGACCACAGTGACATAAGGCAGGCTCCTTGCATTTCTTTTCTTAATCAGTGTCATTTTGCATCATTTTCACAGTTGAATTTTCAATGCAAGATACAATTTTATATATGTTTTATGTTTTTACATATGCCTGTCCATATGTTCCAGGCTTGATAGTTTGATTTTTTAAAATCATTTCCGTTAATCATTTAATTATTTAGTGTCTAGCCTGATTCATCACATCATGTTGTATATACTATATATAATATATTGTGTATAACATGCATCAAGGTAGATAATTTTGTAACTAAGTAAGTTACCTTCTTAAAATAAAGTCTTTATCATTATTATTATTATTATTATTATTATTATTATTATTATTATTATTATTAACTCCCATATCTTATGGATGTCATATAATTAAGAGATCTGTATAATTTTGTTTCATGTACTCCGAAATATCACATTGATTAATAGGTACTGTTTAATTCATATCCAGTACCACTTTGATGGCCTATTGGTTAGAGCATCCACCTTGGATGTGGGAGGTTGTGGTTCGATTCCCAGCTAAGTCATACCAAAGACTTACCAAAATGGTACTAACAGCTGCCTCGCTTGGTGCAAAGCAATAAGAGGTTAGTGTTAGGATTGGTTGGCCTGTGTCAGGATAATGTGATAATGGTTGGGACATCATGTGGCATGATGCCCAAGTGCTGCTAGTCATTAGAACAGATCAAATTGTGTTCATTCTGGTCTTAATTTCACAGTAGTAGATGAAATCTTTTTACACGCTGAAGGCTTTGCATGCAGCTCTAGGTGGAGATTATTTCTGGGCAAAATTTCTGGAAGGTGGACAAACATTTTGCCATTTTCATTACTGTATGGGTTTCTGCAGGTATTTCCATCTAATTAGAAGAAAAGATTCCACCTGGTAACAGTAATTTGAATATTTCAAGCCATATTCCATCATGAATCTGCCTGAAAGGGGAATCTAGGATAAATAAGTGAAATAAACAAATTCCACATAGTAGTAGTAGGCGAAATAAACAGATTCCTTCTAGAGCAATTTGCATATTTCGATCTATATTCCACCCTGAGTCTGCCCTGAATCTTCCTTAAAAATGATAAGCGGAATCTAGGCTAAATAAGCGGAATAAACAGATTTCGCCTAGTAGGCGGAATAAATGGATTCTGCCTAGTAGGCAGAATAAACGGATTCTGCCTAGTAGGCGGAATAAACAGATTCCGCCTACTAGGCAGAATAAACTGATTCTGCCTAGTAGACGGAATAAACAGATTCCTGCTAATAATAGACGGAGTAATTTGCATATTTCAGGCCATATTCCACCCTGAATCCACCTAAAATTTATAATAAGTGGAATCTAAGGTTTTAGGTGAAATCCGCTTTAATATTCCACCTGGAATCTGGTTAAAGTCAGGGCAGAATTTTTCGTACAGGTAATTAGGTAAATGAATTTCAAAGTTAGAAGCATGACTTCTAATAGACTTATTGATCTATGCAACAAAACTTCCAGCACAAATCAGGATCATCTTTATTGTGGTCATTCTTCTGCAAGGAATAGTAGAATGGAATGTTAAAGGCTCAAGCTCACCTTTGGAAATTATGACATTTTGTGGAATACACGTGGCCAGGATAGGGTCAGGTTCTTTGACAGGAGAAGGGACATGTTTGTTACTGTCTGCTGAAGGCAGGGAGATCCCATATTCTTTTGCTATGGACATGATATCCTGAAAAAGAAGATTCCATGTATTACTTAAGTGAAGCTGAATATCTGTGAGATGAAAAACAATTTTTTCAGAAAATATGGTTTGAATTTCAGCAACACAAGCAAGTTATTTGGTGCCGAGGTAATATGAGTGAAATGCCCTGCCCAAGGACATACCACAGTAATCGACCTAGGAAAATATGAAACCACACCCTTTCAGTCACAAGTCTGGGGTGTTGACAACTGTGCTACCATAACCCTGAGCCTCTATCTGTCATCTCTTTTGACAGTCAAGTGGGTGCATCATACCTGAGTCTCTATCCCCAAGCCCACAGGTGGTTTCTAATGAAAGACTGATGAAGTGTAATGTATACTATCTATTACCTGGCATACCTTTTAAATTTAATTCACTCTTAATTCATAACAATATACAGTGTGACCCATCTATAACAAGGTAGTTGGGGTCTGACCATGCTATATGTTGATTGGTTAGTTAAATTTATATGGTGCATCAGCACAATGAAGCCACTCAGCGCCATACAAAAGGTTATATCTTTCTTTTTTAAAGTGGTAAAAGGTTTTGTATCGACCAGTCATATGAAACCAAACAGTTGAAGGTAAAAACGATAAAATAGTAACCGTGATAAATAAAGTTTCCCGATCAACGGGGAGTACAAATGATGTACGACAACAAAAAAAGATAATTAAAATCAAGCGACGGTATATATAGTACATTCAACTGTTCAAGATGATGGCATGAAAGCTATAACTTATGATAAATATTTACTTCCTTCTGGAAGTTTATAATATAAGAAATGCTAACTGCATCAAAGAACTCCCTGTCTAGCACACTGTAATAATGATTATGCATAGGTTGAAGGTCAAAAAACACTCCAACATAAAATGCTTAAAAGTGACTGGTTCATTGGAATATATGCACTCTGGTGGGTCTTCTCATTTTAGTATGTTAAGGAGTGGGTTAAATAAGTATGGCCGATTTGGTTTCTTGCAATGACTAACTCCTCCCTACAGATGGCTCTGTTGTAATAAGTCCATTCTCCTAGGGTTGACTTGATGGCATGAAGTTTGTTATTCAATGCATCATTCCATGATATCTGCCATTTCTGATGTAACCAGTTTTTGATACAACGTTTAAAATCTGTATAGTGTTTTAAAATCAGATGGTTCTAGTGATAGGGCCATTTTAGCAGTGCAGTCTGCTTTGTCATTACCTTTAATTCTAATATGACCAGGTAACCAACAATATACTATATTTTGTGAGGTACTCAGCTCAGTATGTTAAAGGAGAACATTAGCTAATAATGGATTCTCCAGTTTTCTATTATATAGTGACTGAAGTACTGATAGTGAATCAGTAGTTGGGGTCTGACCATGATATAGTGTTATAACTGTGTTATAACCAACCAAGTCAGTTATGTAAAAAACAAAAATGACACATTTACCTAAAGAGGGGGGCTGGAAGAAGGTAAAGTGGGCACAAAATACATGCTTTTGGTTAAATGAAACTAGTCTGAAAAACATTTGCATATTGACAACTTACATTTGTGAAGTATACTCTATGATCATTAAGTATTGTATTGTACAGTGTGATTCCGCTATAGCATGCTGTTATAACACAAATTTGGATATAACACGGTCATGGTGTGGCTAACAACAATTTCATGTTAAATGTATTTTTTTTGTACATGAAAAAAATTTTTTTTTTAAAAGTATAACCCCCCCAAAAAATTAACATTTTAGGGAAGTGATGGTGTACGAATATTACAAGATTAGTGTGATGTGGCAACTAAAATTCTATATGCATTGTTCTCATATATGAAAAAAAAGTTTTCTTCTTAAAAGTACAAAAAAATAACGTAAAAATTTATTCAGAAATCGTGCAAGGCTTTGCCAATGCGGCAAATTGTGATTTTTTTACCCTTATTGGCAGGAAAATATACCATCTGGCAATTTTTTATTGGCGATATTGTTGGCTTTTTCAATTTGTATATACAACCATTGGCTTGGAGTGGAGAAACTCAGAGGCCACATGAAAAGAAGCCATAAATTGGAAATACAATGCACTGAAATTTATCTATTGTGTACAAATTCTTTGTCCATATTGAAAAACCATATTAACAGTGCATTGTTATATCATAATCCACTTATGTTGACATCTAGAATGAATTCTGTATGTTTTGAAATACCCACTTTTTTTTTTCAAATTTACAGTTCTGTTAGCGGAGATCAACCAGACGAGGCATTATATCTCTACGTGGTTTTGTTGACCAAACTCCTAGAAAATGAAAGTGATTGAAAAGAACAGATTTTAAACTATTACTGAAAAGGTGCTCACTGAAAACAAGATAATTTTCATACTATGGGAATTAAACTAGATTTAAGTCCAAAGTAATTTGCTAAATTTTATGGAATCTTTTAAATTTTATCATAAAGTTAGGGATCCGACAAGAAACGCATGTCACTCAGCAACTTTTCTTGATGATATTATACAACAGTAATCTTGAAAATGTAACAAATATCTCTGGTCCCGACAAAGACAACCACACCATTTAATATATGATGAGCCAGTCAAGGCCATTGACAACTGGATTAAATAATTCTTATATACAGCTTATCAAAACTTGATTGTGAAAACTCAAATAGAAGTATGCGCACCAACAAGAATGGCTGATAACAGAGATTCATGAATCTATGAGAACTTGAGATAGTGGTGAAGCCAGGTTCATGAAGGAGATTTACAAGTTATGGGGCAATCAAGTTACAAATTTCAGTTAAATAGCTAAGAAAACTTACTGCCAGAAAATTAAAGAGAATGAGAAGGCGGATCCCAGCTTCATTTGGAAAATGTTCACAAAGTATGGAGCTGGTATTAGAGTGATAAATTGACTGCTGTTAAAAATATTTCACAGTTTGGATAGGATATAGCTGATTCTTATCAGACTGATATTTTTAATGACTTTCTGAAAATGAACCAACTAAATTAAATGGGCCATTTAAACTGATACAAATTTGTACATATGCTAATCCAAGAGCTATCTAGGAATTAAAGTTTCTTTAAGGACATATATCTAGGAATTAAATCAAAATGTCTACACATTGGGCATACAGGGTATATGTATATGTGTGTATGTGTATGTGTGTGTATATATATATATATATATATATATATATATATATATATATATATATATATATATATATGTATCAAGGTATATATAACATGTATGAACTGAATTTATTATCATCTTTGATCAATAATGTCCATATTCTGGGTTTGCCAGTAGCTTCTAGTGGGTCGGTGGTTCTTTATGCGGATTTCCGGTTTCTTCCTCTACCATTAATACTGGCTGCCATGTATCACCTATTGTGTGCTGAAAAATGGCATTAAGCTCCACAACATTTTCTGGGTTTAACAGAAACAAAGTTAATTGATGATCATGCAAATGACTTGTTTATTGATAGTTATGTCACACCAATCAAAAAGTACAGAGGTTCAGGGCTAGATTGTATTTAAGTAATGGTTCATTAGTTGAAAGGAGAAATGATCTAGAAACAGATAGTAGTGAAACAATACAGATCCAGGTAAATCAAATACAAAGCCATTACTAGTGGACTCTGTCTCTAGGTCACCTTCAGTGACAGTTGAATGGAATGGGCCTTTTGAAAAGCAATTAGATAAAGTGACTGATGACTAAAATGGTATAAATGTTAGGTAACTTCAATAAAGACCTTATGAATGATCAAATTAACAAAAATTGGCTAAATTTCATAGAAACATTTGGTCTAAGCCAATCAGTGGACAAGCCAACACAAGACACTGACACAAACAATTCTAATAGACCATATACACACAAATATGAAAGAAAATAAGACAAAAATATATATTCCAAAAATAGGCCTTAGTGTTCACTTCCCTATTTTCCTAACCAGAAAATCTGGCTTGAAATTAGATGTAAAATCAAAAACATAACACATAGGTCGTTTAAGCATTATGATGAAGGCAATTTTTGGACAATTTCAGTAATGTTCCTTGGAGTACAGTATCTATGTTTGAATATGGATGATGTTCTTAATATATAGATAAACCTTTTTATACAGGTGGTTGATAAACATGTACTTTTGAAATGCTACAGAATAAAATTGGACTTACAGCCAGATTGGTTGACTCCAGGCATTATAGATGCCATGACAACCAATAAATATTAAACTATGGTGATCAACAAGCACAATACAGAACACAGAAAAATAAAATAATCAAAATCATCAATTAGCAAAAGAATGCAATTGCTATCAGTCTGTATAGGGGCCCCGAGTGGCCGAGTGGTCTAAAGCGCTGTCCGTTACGGATCACTGCCATCTCACCTCTGTCTGCGTGTGTTCGAGTCTAGGATTCGGCTAATGTAGATATGTGAGAAAGCTTGCCAGTAGCTTCTCGTGGGTCGGTGGTTCTTTCCGGTGATTTCCCGGTTTCTTCCTCCACCATTAATACTGGCCGCTATGAATAGCCTATCTTGTGCTGAAAAATGGCATTAAGCCCAACAACGACATCAGTCTGTATTAGAAAATAATTGCAATAAAATGTGTGGGAAGGTTTTAATAAAATAGGTGCAGATAAGAGTTCCACAATGTCATTTAAAATCCAACAACTTAACCAGGAAGGACAGATTATTGATGAAGATGTTGAAATGGCAAATACATTCAATGAATATTGTGTCAACATAGCCTCAAGAATTAAGGAACCCATTGTCAACTCTGATCAAAATAAATTTAAAGAAAAATATTCACATGACACAAAATTTATTATTTCTGCAATAACAAATGAAAAGATTTTGAAATTTCTGCAAACTATTGCAGCAAGGAAATGAACAGGTCAATATAATACTGGATGACATCTCCTGAGGGTTGCTGCAGATATAATATCTGAGACTGACAGCATAGGTTACACATGTAATCTGCACTTATCCACTCAAGTGTTTCCCAAGACATAGAAATTGGCAAAAATTACCCCTATTCACAAATGTGGCATCAAAGATGTTATTAACTACAGATGCATACGTCAAACACTTACTGCACAAAAACAAACAAGCATTCTGGATGAAGGACCTAGTTGTTTTAGACAGCCATTGGCTGATGGCTGATGTCCCTCATTCTACAAACACTTTCAAAATTAATAGAAAAACAGAAATAAAAACATGTACATTACTGTTCAATGGATTTCTTCGCAACAAAATGAAAATAAGGATTTTGGCACAATTACTATCTTGTGAAATGCTTTAATATAAATGGTAGATAAATGGCCAAAGCCCTATATTTGGGCACATTTCTGGGACAATCTTTGTCAATTTCAAAAAAGTATTTAACATAGTTAACCATCAAAGCCTTCTGACAAAATTACAATTAATGAATTTGGACTGGTTTTATCTCACAGTGAGGTACCAACCAACCCACAAAAAAAAACAGTAAACAGGGTACTCTCAAATGATCAACTTGTATATTACAGTATTCCACAGGGTTCAATGCTAGATCCTCCCTTGTGTTTAATCTTTATCCATCAAATATATGCCTCATTTATATACAGTACAAAACAATGTTTCTACTATAGATCTCTGTGATGATACTACACTTTCTGATGTGCAGTGTTCTTTAGCTGTACAAATCTGCAACAGTGTCAAACATAACAAGGTCCTTCAGATGTGCCTGATTCATAACAACTTAGTATGTAATAAAAATATCAGACATTTAATGAAAAAAGGTACCACCTGCACTATGGTTGCTCTCACAGAGTTAGATTTAATAACAGCAAAGTTCATCACTAATTTGATATTTATAATGTGATATGGGTAAACTATTGCCATGCATATTTGACTAAAGTGTACATACTCCAGAAACAAGCACTTAAGATAACTAGGTGAAAAAGTTTCCTTTTTACATGAAAAACATTTATGCTTATGAGCTCTACCAATTGTGCTTAAAACTCAATCTTTTACTGACTTTGGATGTACTGAAAAGTAAATGTGCTTCATCATTTGTTATGTGATTGTGCTATTTTGTCCCACTGAATTCAGACCTATATGACCTGTGACAAAATTATTGACTATCTGAAATCTCTGTGCGTGCATATTTTTGATGGAATTACTTGCAGTCTGGATTCGATGTATCTGATGTGATTCATGATGAGTACATTGTTGATACATTTTTCATTACATTAGACATTTATATATAAACAGTATATGCATATGTGTACTAATGTGTGGTTCTCTGAATAAAGGAAAATACTATATATGCCTTCTGTTTTAACTACAGGTGTAATTCTCATTTATTATGCATGGATTTAAGATGACATCTGTGCCAGTGAACCACATAATTTTGCACCTGCATTTATTACATACACCCCCACCTTGCACATTTTTTTGAGTACATGCATCAGATAACTGACCTTGTTGCTTATAATACAGCTCGGACTATAACACTGTCGGGTTCTATGACTCAACTACCATGTTATAGTGGGGTCACACTGTATAAGCATAATTTTTGCTAAATGATTAAAATGCATAATCTAAGCATAAAAGTATAACCTATAAATTACTAATATTAGTACCCCTACTTTGTTAAATCTTCAACATCATAACTAATATATTATATGCCATAATTAAGGTACACTATATGAAAAATATACATTTATTTATACTACTCACATCCTCGTCTGCAGCCAAAATACAATGCAAAAATTCATGTGCATTTGAACTATAATACAAACACAAAATAAAGTGAAAACTTATTTAGTTTAACTAGTCTACATGTCTAACTTCTTCCAAATTTACTTCTTTCTTATTTACTTTAACTAGTCTACATGTCTAACTTCTTCCAAATGATCATGAAGTTAACAAACATTTATATTCTTCTTTACAAATTTGAAAAGGGTCCCCGAGTGGTCTAAAGCACTCTCTATTATGGATCACTGTCATCTCACCTCTGTCTCACTGGCCTGGCTGTACTTTTTCCAGAGTATATGCTAGAAAAGGATGGAATACCATGGAAAAACATTGAAAACCGTGGAAAACCATGGAAAATTGAAATATTCTGCAGAATTTAGCATGGAAACCCTGGACATTGTGCATGGAAAATGATGGACATGCTGGACATTTTGGACTTTGATTTTTTTGTAGCATGGAAAATCCTGGAAAATGTTGAACAGCTTGGACTTGGAATTTTTTGGATAAATTTCAGCATGGGAAACCCTGGAAAAGAACTTAGTCAATTTTCAAGATTGGTACTTAAAATTAGTTTTAATTCTTTCTGGTCAACTGATTAGAGTTTGTCCTATCCTTCAACTATCAAGATCCATGTACCTAAAGAATGAGCAATCATAACTAGACTTAGCTATAACACAGATTTTTCAACTTGAAACTATACAGTTATTTCAAACCTATGATACATATATACTCTGAAAGAGGACACATTTTAAACAATTAAATGAAATCACATGCTCACACACATTTGACCCTGGCTTTAACAAGACAAACCACAAGTGTAGAAGTAACAAACCATTTGTTGAATGCACAAACATATGTAATTAAATGTTCATGATCAAAAAACATCATAATACATAAATGTTGGTGTAATACAAACTTTATATGTATGAAAAAATATCCTGAAAAATATAGTTAAATCCTGACCATAACATATCCCAAACCAAAATGCATGCTTACAACAAGCTAGGAGAGCTTATGCAAGCAAGTAAGGGTGCAAAAGGAATTTTTCAAAGTCTGCAAGCTTGCAAAATCTAAAGTACTTAATGCAGCTTGTACAAGCTTGAAATAATCAGCTGTGATAGGGCAGTCATGTATGAGATCAGTACTTCTTGAAATGTTGAATACATGTTGTGACCAGATCATATACTCATTATTATAAACTACACTATCAAATTAAAAGATGTTACTTGTAATCTAGTTTTTATTTATATAGCATCTGATAATGCACTTGAGTTAAATAATATACATTTTCAGTGTTGCAAAATGCTAAGAACTTGAATTACTAGTACTTTAAGCTGGTACATAAATAAAATATATTATTCTAACATTTCTCTATGTTTAAATTAACTATGAATATTATTAATATATGTCAAAATAAACTGAATTATTGCTTGAGTAAGGCAAAATATGAAATATTACTTTTTCTACAAATGTCTTTTTTATCATTTTCAATTTTTACAAATATTATAAGGTAGAGAACAATTTAGCTTTTTTGCATAAAGGAAATTTTTTAAGTGATTGAACACTCAATTAGCTTAGTAGTCAGCTTGTCAGGTAATGGAAAAATGTGTAAAGATTCCATTTAGAAAAATCCTCTTAAAAAGTAAATGCTGATTGCAAAGTTAATTACAGACTAACTTAATACAGCAAGATATTTGATGGCAAGTACTTTTAAATCTATTTACCAATAATGTATGCACCATCAAATATAGTCTCAGTAAATCTTGCAATATTAACTTCTGGCATTAGGTTAATGAAAGAACTGTCATATATTTGTTTCAATGACAATCTGCTGCCAGGAGAAAAAATAATTGTCAGTTATTTAATTTCTTTGTTACATCGCTCTTATATGTATATTCTATCTTGAATTTAACAGTTTAATGGAACATTTTTGGGTTCCATTTGAAGTAAAAAGGAGATGGGGTGCCACATCAACACTGAATGAAGAATAAAGCCTGGTTTACAAACATAATGCATGATTTCTAGTAAAATGTTTAGTACAACTTTTTTTTTAAGTGGGCAATCCTCTTTCAAATGAATGTGGGATTTTCCCACATACATTTTCAATCAAACATAGGTGTTGACAAGTGCAAGATACAGGTAGTCGTCGACTTACGACCTATGCAACTTACGACCATTCGACTTTACGACCACAATCGCTAGGTACGACAGTGCATACCAGGTTCCGGCAGCACTACATATATGCGTGTACCATTTCAACTGTAATCCCATCTGTCTTAGATATTTTTCATCAAATCCCTCCCAAGATGTCTACCAAGAGGAAATTGTCTTTGTCTACGCCTCAGCCTGCCAAGAAGGAAAGAAAGGTCATCGATCTCGACACGAAAATGAAGGTAATTAAGCAGTACGAAGGAGGAAAGAAAGTGAATGTGATCACACGTGATATGAAGTTATCACACTCGACTGTGTCGACGATTTTGAAAGATAAAGAAAGAATTTGTGAAGCTGTGAAAGGTTCTGCACCCATGCGATCAACAGTTATAACAAAGCAAAGATGCGGGCACATCCACAAAATGGAGAAATTGTTATATATTTGGATGGAAGAACAAATTCAAAAACGGACACCATTAAGTCTTTTTACTGTGCAGATGAAGGCGAGAAGTCTATTTCAGACTCTGAAGGAGCGTGCTGGAGAAGATTGCAGTCAAGAATTTTTAGCAAGTACTGGCTGGTTCCAGAGATTCAAGAAAAGATTTCAAATGCATAGTGTTCGAGTGACTGGAGAAGCAGCGAGTGCAGATGAGGAAGGAGCACGTACGTTTGTTGATAGTCTGGATAAATTAATTACAGATGAGGGATATCTAACAGAACAGATTTTCAATGTTGATGAAACTGGATTATTTTGGAAACGGATGCCAGCACGCACTTATATTCACAAAGAGGACAAAAGCATGCCAGGATTTAAAGCATATAAGGATAAGCTAACTCTGCTGCTTGGTGGAAACATCGCAGGGTTTTAGCTGAAGCCGTTCTTAATTTATCACTCAGAGAACCCGCGTGCGTTCAAAAATGTTAACAAGCACACACTGCCCGTCTACTTTCGTTCTCAACGTAAAGCATGGATGACACAAGGATTGTTTGAAGACTGGTTTATGAACTGTTTTATTCCTCAAGTTCGAGAATATTGTTTGGAGAAAGATATTCCTTTCAAGATTTTATTGCTACTCGATAATGCGCCTGAACACCCACCACATATAGGCGATCTCAATCCTGATGTAAAATTTGTTTTCCTGCTGCCAAACACGACTCCACTCATCCAGCCTATGGACCAAGGTGCGATTGCTACATTCAAGGCCAACTATCTCCGAACCACCTTCGCTCAAGCAATATCCGCTATAGATGCTGACTCAGAACTAACATTGCGAGATTTTTGGAAACACTACAACATTTTGATGAGTATCAAGAATATCGCTATCGCCTGGGAGGCTGTGACGACAAAGTGCATGAATGGCATCTGGAAAAATTGTGTTAAGCGCTATGTTAATGATTTTGACGGATTTCACAGTGAACATGAAATCGAAACGATTCAGGAAAAAATAGTAAAACTCGCTAAAGACCTTTCTTTGGAGTGTGAAATGGAAGATGTCAAAGAGTTGCTAGACAAAGAATCCGGAGAACTTACAAATGAAGAGCTAATCGAACTGGAAGAAGAAAGAGTGGCGGAAGAAGAAAGAAGAGAAGCAGAGAAAGAAGAGGAGGAGCCAGAAAGAAAGTTCACCACTAAGGGATTATCAGAAGGTTTATCTTTACTGAATAAACTTCTTATACATTTCAGTGCAATGGACCCAAACATCGAACGAATTGCAAGAATTGAACGGATGGCGCATGATGTGTTTCGTCCGTATCGTGAAATTTATGAAGAAAAAAAGAAACAAACAATTCAGACAAAGCTCACCATGTTTATGAAAAAACCAACTCCGGTAACCCCAACTGCTGCCTCAGATGACGACATCAACGATCCGCAGCCAAGCACCAGCGGCCAATAAAATGTTTCATACATGTCTATATATTTGTATATGTTATGTTTTGCAATTGGAAAAATGTTTCCTATGGTATTTTTTAAACCTGTATTTTGTAATTTTGTATGTTTTGCAAATATTAAACCAGTTGTACCAGTTGCACAGTACTGTACTCAACTTACGACCAAATCGTGTTACGACCGATCTGTTGGAACCAATCGTGGTCGTAAGTCGACGACTACCTGTACATTTATTCTGCTACATTCTGGAACCCAAAAATGCAAATGTACTGAAAACACATTACAAGTAAATGGCTTTTACTTTACTGGAAGTATGATATTACAAAAGTGAGTTATTTTAATTCAGTTTTGGTATGTGACATTCATTAAATCCAAGGTATATCTAGAGTTAAGTTCAATGGGTGAAGGAGTATTGAAAAAGCAGCCAGGGTATGAATATTAATAATGTGTGGGTCATAATAACCAGGTTTTATTATGAAACACGTTATCCAAAGAAATCAGCATGCAACTCTTGAAAGAATTATAGTCTTTGTAGTCGGCTAGAAGATGGATTGATCATCCATGAACTGATAAAAGACAATTATATGTTATTCTCATTATTAGCTTGCCAATTTCTTCAGAAATAGGGGCATGTTAAATGAAGACACATTTGAGACTATTTCTTTCATACCACATATAGCCCAGGTTGTTGATCATAATATTTAAACAATCAACAAAAATAAACTGAGAATTGATTCTTCTTTGACATATGCCTTACTGTTTGATCAGAAAGTTGGTCTGGGTCCTCTGTATTAATCTCCTCTTGCTCTTCTTCTCGTAAAAGAGCACACACAGCCTCATGGGTGTCAGGATCAATGTCAAAATCTTCAGGGAACTCATCTTCTGTAGACAATACCAACAAATTTATTATTAGGCAAATTGTTAAAGATATAAGTGAAAATTGATGTCATTATGACAACAAATACCTTTTCATGAATCTAGATATCCATTTATCAATACATACTATTTTCAAAATTTGCAATAATTTTCATCAGCACATAAAATTTCTAAGTAAAAATAGTTGGAACATAAACTAAGGAATGTTTTAGCATTACTCAAAAACAGGTTACTGAATTGTTACAAACAGACCTGGAAACCTCTCTGATTATCCTTATATTTCCTCAGGCCATTGCAGTTTTTCTAAATGTCATAGACTGAAAAGGCTTATTAAATTAGGCATGGGTGCCCAACTATTTTTGGTTAAGGGGAAAAACAGATAAATGCTTCAAGTCAAGGTCATATGAGCAAGAACAGTTCCTTATCACTAATTATGCATGTTAAATAAAATGCATAATTTCAAAAGGACTGCATACATGACCACAAAAAAAGAAGGAATGGGCCACAGACCACGTGTTGGATTTGCTTTGCTTAAAGGATGACCTGTTGTCCATTATCTGTTAATACAAGTTTGGTATCACTTACCCCTATGAAAACAAATTCATGACTTCATGAACAATCATGAACTGTTCATGATCAGTTCATCATTTGAGTTCATGAACAAATAGTCATGAATGTTCATCACTTAAGTTCATGAATATCTATTTTTAGATGGAAGAGTTTTCGTAATGTTACTGCTCCCTTTATATAGCTTCATTACAATTGTCCATTGATAGGATTTCAAATTTATGGTTTATTTATTTGTCTACGTACTTGTAGTAATTTGAGGCATAGGTTAAATAATATATCCTTAGCTGGTTTTTTTACATATTTTAACAAATACAAGTCAGAAAACAACTCTGACCTTGCAAGATTTCTCATGACTTCCACAAAAAAGCATTGTCCCATGTTTCTGATCTACATAATTACATTTTAAAGTTAACCCTTTCATCACAGCAGACCGCATAAGCGGTCCAGAGGAAGTAAGCCCGTAAACACTATGGACAGACTTTTCGGTCTGGGGCAGTCTTTTTTTTTAACGTTATAGTACCCGACTAAATATCTTTCAGGGTACCTCTAATAACTTCCATCTGGTAATGTAGATGTTATATTTGGATGATCTCATGAGTTTAACTTGTATACAACTAGAAATAACGAACAAAGTAGGAACTTTTAACATGTTTTCCGAATGCTGAAATTTGTATCCAAAATGGCAGCATTTGAAGGAATTTTATAGGAGAGTTTTCGGATTTTAATAATTTCGACTTGGTAAATTTGGATGAAAATGAGAGAAGACGTATGGAGAGACAACGGAATGCACTTGTGGTTGACAGTGATGACGATGAAGAGGACTTTGAAGGTTTAGAACCAGAGGAATTGAATGCTCCACGTGTGGTTTTTTTTGGATGAAGCCTGAAAACCAAAGAGATTTGTTTCAGTTTTCTGACAGAGGTGGGCACACCAGAGAGTTAGATGGCTCCAGGAAAGCTTCGGATTATTTTCAAATATTCTATTCAGATGAAGTTTTTGGAAAAATTGTCAGTTAAACAAACTTAAATGCGACGATCAAACGTGGCAGAGACGATAATAGGTGTGTGGACAGATCTCACCTTGGAGATCATTTTGGTTCATTTTATAGAATTTTATATATTATGGACACCATGAAATAAAGACTTGTGTTGCTACTGTGATTATTCACTAGTACATCTAGGGTCAATAGAACAAGTTTTGAGAACTTTCTAAGTTTTCTAAGAGGTAATAAAATAATTACTTGTATTTTACCTGTTGTCTTACCTGTTTGTACCTGCATTTTAACAGTTGTAATAGATATGCAAATTTTTATTGAATTAGTCATAAAATTTGATTTTTAACCTTGATCTTGACACCTAATCCACCCAGATATCTTTAACATTGGCAAAGTTATATTGTTTCAAAGTCCACAAGTCAATTTGCTTTACAACTCCAAAGTTACTTAGTGTTGAGGACTCTATGCCTACAAAGTTACTTAGTGATGAAAGGGTTAAATAATCTTAAATAACATAATATCTAGGCTTTGTTTTCTATGAATTGCATATTTTTCTGAGTATATCTGCCCAATGATTTATGAAAAGAGACAATTGAATAAGTGATGTCTTCCATTATTTCCCAGTTAGGCCTGGTTCACTTACAGTACAGTTTCAAACTAATTTTATAATGAAATAGTGTACCAGAGGCAGTTAAAATATCCAGATTACTGATTCAGTTCTTAAAACTCAAATTGCTATTTACATACTATTGTTAAAGTTTTGAAACAAGCTTGTAAGTGTTTACAGTCAAAGGATTACATGCAGAAATCAGGCAATAATAGTTGCTATATAGATTACTAGGGAAATTTGGTTAATGGTCAATCAGCTATCAAAACACATTCCTGTGATGGTGCAAGAATTTATTTGTCAGCTTAATGGATATCAAAACTAAGCCTAGCTACTGGTGGCTTAATGAATATATTTCACTATAACACAATGCTATAATTAATCTGGCTAAGGTGATGGGGCATCTCCAAAAGTATCGTCCATGAATCTCTAAAAAAAGATCACAGGGCAAAGTCATTGTCATGAAGGCAAACTTTTTACATTTTTTAGTCGCCCACTTCACCTGGTAGCATGATCCCTGATAGCATTAGCTGGCAATGAGTACCTTGACGGGTTGATGCTGTTTTTGTCCATCCAACATGTATATCAAACTCATATTCTTAACACCATTTTGGGGTTCAAAATCACTCAATATCTCTATTAACCATTTACCAGTTCCAATAATCTCATATACTTCCCAACTATAAAAATAAATTGACTTCATTACTAAGATTAGCCATAATATGGTAAACAAAATCAGCATCCAAGAGACAAACCATGCCGAGAATCAGCCATTTTGAGTATCGTAGTCTTTATTACAAATACGCATTTGTAAAACTTTCTTGACACAATATTACAACAAATAGTGAATGTCCAATGTGCTAATCAAATTTAATTTAACAACTGATACCAAGCAGAAGACTGCAGTTGTAAAAAAAATTATGTAAAAATACTCATCAAAAAACAGTATCTGAATAAAACTATGTACAGCACACAGAATATTTTCATTTATGCAACCTGAAACAAATTTATGAGAGTTCTCACTCATTATCTCTTTCCATGTGCACAAATTCATATGAATTTTGACTGCACATCGAGGGATCATCTCTGCATAATGCTGTATTTTGCACTGCTTTAATGTATTCATAGCATAGTAGATAAACAAGTTACCAGTATTTTATTTTCAGTTCTGTGACAGTGCAAAAATTAAACAATCATATAAAATGTAATAAGTTTATTAAAATGAGCTACCAAAGACAAGGTTCTCAAGGTTTGTAAGCATTACTTCTTTCCTAATGAAGGTTTATAACAATGTACTGTTAAAATGCAACAAATTCAATATTTCCCAAGGAGTAAAAGACATGTAGGCAGCTAGTTTCCAAGATCTTCTGGTAAGATCTGGGGAAAAGAACACACACACACACACACACACACACACACACACACACACACACACACACACACACACCTTCCTAAAATCAAGAAAAATGTGCATAAAGGAATATATTTTACATACCAAAATATAATAAATTTTTCTAACTTTGAAAAAATCTTCATAATAGCTCAGTCAGAAGCCATCAACTTTCCCCATATAGAACAAGCCCAAATACAAACAGTGGAGATCCAAATCAGAACATTACATGTCAGCAGATCAGAGTCTATGTATTTCCTTCAAAAAAACATCCTATACCCTGATCAGCCACGACTTTCTGCAACTGCACATGATTTAGTTACCTGAATTTCCTAAGCTATCATTACTCGAACTAAATGGCAGACTCCACTCCTTGGGGCTGTGCTTGTAGTTGATGGCCCAGTAACATCCTTTGCTGTTGATGTAGCTTAAATCAAAAGGGATCTTTCTAAACCATTTCTGATATAGAGCATGCCTGATGGAACTCTGCAACAATTACATGGAAAACATCACAATTAAATACTGTAGGAGTAATCATTTAATATAGATTTGATAAATGAGCAAAAGCCTTCATTTCTATATTCTGTAAGCTGAATTTGCAAATGAAACATTGAAATTATTTACAGCTGATTCAGCTCAACATAAAAAATGATACCAACATCTCTTAGAACCACAGTAAATTTTAATACAAGCATCTCAAAAGTTTTGATTTTAACCATTGTCCGCATAATAGTCAGTGGAATTAATTGAAGCTCCTATCTTAAGAGGTAAGTCAACGATAAACAGAATGAATAACAAAGGTTTGATAGAGCCCGTGGAATTCCAAAAAATTAATATTTTTACTTTAAGAACATTTAATGCTGGAAGACACTCTGATTTATTTAAGGAGTAAACCAGCTTAGGGAGTTTACATTGCACTGATAGATTTTCAGTTTTCAGTTTTTCAAGCAAACTTTCATCATGTACAAAATCAAAAACTTTACAAAACTCAACTATAATGGTGCCTACCTTTTCTCCTTTATCTAATTATTCAGCCATTTATCAGTCATATATATATATATATATATATATATATATATATATATATATATATATATATATATATATATATAAGTGCAGTTTTACAGAAGTCATTCTCTCAGAAGCAGACTAATCATAATGAATAAGATCATAAGTGTACTAACACAAAATTGTATAAATCCCTCTATTTATTAAATACATTAACTCTGGTTTTGTTTTTTGTGTGCAATGATACCCAAGGGTGTTTAATGTATATTGTGCAATATTTTGAAATAGTGAGATAGTGAGTTCGGTTCATCCCTGCTGCATGTGCCAAGTGCTCTCAGTGGGAAAAACAGATTTACATCTAGCACACAGACAATCTATGGCTGCATCATCTGTGTATAAATGCCTCACCACAAGGCAATACCTTCACATTATGGAACGTCTTGTTATTAAGCAGTATACTTTGGGACTTGCACATCTCAGGTGTAGAGGTATATGTTATTTAATTAATTTCTTAACGTATATTATTTCTTATGTATATTGTAAGTTATAGATTTTGTATTACCACATTTTTTTTTGTATATTTTCTATGTAACTTTGGCTTGTGTGGTATAATGCAAATATTTTCTATTCTTGTTGACTTAGCAAGAGATTTGTATTAACAATATGAAGTTGCATTTATAGTACCATAAGTATCTTATCAGACACAGGCTCACTTCTGAACCTGTTTATTGTTTTGTAATGTTGTGAAAATAATGTAATTTGTATAACTTACAGCACATAACATCATTATGTTATCATATATGCTCTGTCATGCACAGCACATGTTGTTAGATGTATTTTCAGCTGATCATAGTGGACCTTGTACCAGCTGTAGAGCTCACCATAAAAGTTGACCATAGCAGCTGTAAAGCTGAACCATAGCAGCCACAGAGCTGAGTGAATGATATTGCTGGTCAAGGAGCAGGTGAAGGGGCATTGCTGAAGGAATTGGTGGGCACTGATTGCCTGATTGACCAAGGAATTGAATAATGGTCAGTGACTACCTATAATGCTGATTGCTTGAGTGACAAGTATGTAATCTTTTAGCCTTGGACTAATTTTGGGGTTTGTTATACCCAGTGTTTTGGGAGTGTAAAGATATATTTTATCTATCCAGTTGTTTTCATCATTTTGCTCTGAGTAAAGTACCTTATTTTTCACTATTTGACTGAATAGTTTTCACTATTTGAGTGAATACCTCATTTTTACTATGAGTAAAACACATCATTCTTTTCACCATGTGAAATTACTGTGAATCGTTCACCTTTATGATTGTACCATGTAAGTAATTTATCTGTATTTATATTTGTTGCACTATTAGGTTCCTGCAGATTATGTTAATTTGTCCAATATCTTGATCTTATACATGCAAGTATTAATCATAATTCTATTGTCATTCATCAATAAACATTGTATTTCTATCACCATTGATAGTGTTTTATTATAAATATGAAATCCAACTTGGTTATCTTGTTACATCTTCAAGTAGTTACGAAAGAATCGTGTACATGTTTTCTTAGTAAGGAAGGACTGAGATGGGTCATTAGTTATTTACATCATCTTTAGTTCCAGCTTTATGCAATGGTGTTACCTTAACAGTTTTCCATATCTGTGGAAATTTATTAGCCCTAACACTTTCATTGCAATTGAAAGCTATACTCCTTAATATAGTGGATGCAGCTAGTTTTAGTAGCCTTGATCCAATCATATTAAGTCTTGTGGCTTTACAAAATGATTATGAGACATTGGTCCAATAAGCAATGTTTTTGGTCTCCATTTTAAAAAAAATTAATTTGTCATGTGCACATAAATTGGAAACAAAGGACTAAGAAATTCACTCCCGCATTGGGAAAACCCAGCAGGTGATGGAATTCTCATGCATGTAGATCCGATCCATATAAGCAAAAAACTGTACAGATTTTTAATGCATGTTCCTGTTTAAGTCTCCTATTTAAGTATGGAACTCCTTACCTAGAATTAAAACAAATGTTAATATGAAACATGGTAGGATCTTTCCTTGTCAACAAGAAAAACAAGATAAGGAAGAGTAAAAAGGGATATTGTCTTCCTTCAAGAAGCAACTAACTTGATTTTAAATAGAATGTTGTCTAGGTAGTTATTCTGCCAACATGGAGGTGGGCTATAGGCCATTTTCTGATCCATCAGTCAGGTGAACCCCATGGAGGGACCTTGATTGGTTGATTGGTCTAAAGCACTCACCATTACAGATCATTGCATCTCATTTCCATCTGTGTGGGTTCAAGTCTCAGATTCAGCCAATGTGGATATGGCAGAAAGCATGCTAGAAGCTTCTCGTCGGTATGTGGTTCTTTCCTAGGTTTTCTCAGGTTCTTACTCCACCAAAGATAATGGCAGTCATGTATAGTC
Source organism: Potamilus streckersoni (assembly GCA_016746295.1). Lineage (NCBI taxonomy): Eukaryota > Metazoa > Mollusca > Bivalvia > Unionida > Unionidae > Potamilus > Potamilus streckersoni. The sequence goes on from JAEAOA010001897.1 coordinate 4,935,217, forward strand.
TATCTTGTGCTAAAAAATGGTGTTAAACCTAACAACTACATCTATCTTCAAGGATTCAAAATTTAATTTGCATTTCATGCCACTGTTGTTAGCGACCAAAAACATGCTTTTTTAATTGCAAAAATAAAACTCTCACTGCAACATAAACATGTTCCAGTAACTTTGGAAAATGCAACAATCAATCAGATTCCATGCTTTAATTTAAATTTGGTGCCAACTTCCTTTTTTCTTCTTTTTTTCTCCTTATGATATTGAAGACTGTATTCACCTTTCTTTGATTTAACGGGTGCAGGTGCAGGTGTTATTTAAGCAACTGATAAAGAACAGCTAATGGAGGACCAAACAGATGTCCGTTTCTTATTGTGGCAGCAACATCAAATAAATTGTATTACACTGAGACTGAATTTCATCTTCTTTTGCTTAGTATTTAAACAGAACGATCGGTGCTTCAAAAGTAATCAGTTTTCTTATAAGTTTCAGGAAAACATTTTTATGTGTACTTTCTGAAAACAAAAGGAATTAAGTCATTTGGTTGATTGTAGCAGTTACTGTTCCTGCCTTCAAAAGTTTGAAGATTGTAATTAGACCCAGTTGCATGACTATTGGATCAACTACAAAGTAGATATTCTTTTTTTGGAAGGGTTTGGGGGGGTGCAGGGGTTTCTTGTTGACATTTCTGGTAGCAAAGTGATGCTGCCTTCCTCGCACATGTCAGATATAAACATCCATTTTGTTCTGACAGAGGTTATTACAGAAAATGTGAGTGTTCTGAAGGATTTAATACTATGAGTGTAAAAATGGGAAATTTTACTTACCATGCAACACAAAGGTCAGTCTAATATATTATTTATTAGCTAGCGGAAGATAGTCAAACACTATTTCATCCGAAAGATCCATTATGATATAGTGCATCATCCGGTTGATCTATGCTACCAGAAATGTTAACCCTTAAAAAGCTAGTCGAGACATTAGTTGTGCTGTCAATTAAGGTCTCATAGCACTGGTCACGACTTAAGTCGTTTTCCAGGCTAGCAACAATGTACTCATCCAATTACTTCAGCCTGCCATGATTGCTTGTAAAACTATATTTAATTGGTTTATTGAGGCCCGGAAAAAGCATTCAATTGTCATTTACTATGTAATTAGCAAAGAAGTTTTACAAATACTCGCTTTTGAGCACATGGTAATTAGAAAAATTTCTAACGGCTGACGCTGAAAACGACGGTGATTTCTTGCAACAAATACTGGCTTCTGATAACAATGACAGTAATTTTGAAGGATTTGAGGAAAATGAAATTATCAGAGCTGGCTAAGTATTGATGGAAATGCCCATGAGTAATTTTGAGCCAGAAATTGACATGGAACTGGAGTCTGATGTACATGATGGCTGGACGAGAAAAGATGGCATGTCTGTCAACTAACCGTTTTAATGCATATATAGTAGAACAAATAAGAACTGAAATTTTTCATGAACATTTATTACTGACTCTGGGGGTCAAAACTTAACTGTAACATTCATGGAGTGGATGCTGATAAAGCTTACCTGTTCTTTACCTGTGATTTTAGCAGTTTAGATATACCATTGTAACAGACATAAAATACATGTACAAAGTTTGAACTACTAAAGAATATAATATTTCTTTGATATATTTGAACCTTTCCATTCAAAAACAAACAAAAATACAGATGAAATACAATGGTAACTTGTCATTTTACATTTGCACTTGTACATGCAAATATGTTAAACTTACACGTTTCTTGAATCTAATATTAAAGTTTAAACATCCAACATCATTTTTCACATAGGGTTTGTGTATATGTTGTGTATATTTATTTAAAATCTATGCAATGTTGTTCTTTATTCTTCATAAACAATTCAGCACTGAGGGATCTTGTACTGCAGAACAGTATAGCACTTTAAGGGTATAACGAATCTTTGGTAATCAATTAGTATGATTATCTATGTGGAATTACCCACTGCACCCACTGTACAGGTCATGCATGTGGAACATGATACACCGCCTGATCTCAACCTTAAATTATGATTAAGACATTTTATAACAAAACAGACACTAAATACATATTCTGCACAAGCTAAGGATATTGACCCTTTCATCACTATGGACCAAAAAATCAGTTCAGGGGAAGTAAGTCCATAAACACTATGGACCGATATTTTGGTCTGGGGCAGTGTTCGTCGTTAACATTATAGTGCCAGACTAAATAAATTTCGGGGTACCTCTAATAACTTCCATCTTGTAATGTAGATGTTATATTTGGATGATCTCATGAGTTTACCTTGTATACAACTAGAAATATCGAACAAAGTAGGAACTTTTAACATGTTTTCCGAATGCTGAAATTTGTATCCAAAATGGCGAAGTATGAAGAAATTTCAGAGGAGAGTTATCAGAGGATTTTAATAATTTTTACCTGGTAAATTTGGATGAAAATGAGAGAAGGCGTATGGAGAGACAATGGAATGCACTTGTGGTTGACAGTGATGACGATGAAGATGACTTTGAAGGTTTTGAACCAGAGGAATTTTACGCTCCACATGATTTTGTTTGGATAAAGCTGGAAAACCAAAGAGATTTGTTTCAGTTTTCTGACAGAGTTGGGCACACCTGAGTGTTAGATGGCTCCAGGAAAGCTTTGGAATATTTTCAAATATTCTATTCAGATGAAGTTTTTGGAAAAATTGTCCGTTGAACAAACTTCAATGCGACGTTCAAACATAGCAGAGGCAATATGTGTGGACAGATCTCACCTTGGAGATCATTTTGGTTCATTTTATAAAATTTTATATATTATGGACACCATAAAAGAAAGACTTGTGCTGCTACTGTAATTATTCACTAGTTCATCTAGGGTCAATTGAACAAGTTTTGAAAACTTTCTAAGTTTTCTAAGAGGTAATAAAATAATTACTTGTATTTTACCTGTTGTCTTACCTGTTTGTACCTGCATTTTAATAGTTGTACTAGATATGCACATTTTAATGAATTAGTCATAAAATTTGATTTTTAACCTTGATTTTGACACCTAATCCAGCCAGATATCTTTAACATTGGCAAAGTTATGTTGTTTCAAAGTCCACAAGTCATTTTGCTTTACAACTCCAAAGTTACTTAGTGTTGAGGACTCTATGCCTACAAAGTTACTTAGTGATGAAAGGGTTAAAACATTTTGCTTCAAAATTTTTCCTCAACAAGTTTGGCAAGTATAGTTTGGCATTCACTCACACAATCCACATCTGACTTGCATTTGGGAGCCAGAGTAGCTCATCCGGTAGAGCAGTAAACATTTAATCCAAAGGTCATTGGTTCAATACCCATCCTGGCCAGATGCCTCAGTGTGACCTTGGGAAAGGTACATAGCTAATTTCTCCACCATGATCCAACAATGTATTTCAAATGCAATAAACCAACAAAACATATACAGTTGACACGTATTTGCAAGCAGGTGAGTGCCAATATTATTCTCTAGGAAAAAATGTTTAAGTCTCACTTAACATATGCTTCAATTCACTATAAAATGGGTCAAATTCTTTCTCCTGAATGTCATAATAGGTAACTACTGGAGGCAGTAGGCAAATGGCTCAATGTTTAGTATGCCAGACTTGCAACCTAAAGGGTGCAGGTTTGAATCCTACAAGCAACTCAGCTTTGGCTGGCTACCATGGCATGTCCTTGGGCAAAGCATTTTACTCCAGATGCCTCAGCACCAAATAAGCTATTTTTGTTGCTGTTCAGCAAAACACGAAACCAAACAAGTGAACATATGGAACTGTGGATGTTACTTTCAAGAAATGCTTCAATTCAGATTTTATTTAGAAATTTTCTAACTTTTGTTTTTAACAGCAATTCATGCAATCAAATTTGCATTTTGATAATCCTTGTTTTTGAATAAAGCACCACCACTACATTCCTCCATGTTAGGATGCAGCAGTCATTAGTGGCATAATTGCAAACTATTAGTGCATGCTACTTTTAATTGAGCAGCGTAAAACTAAACCAAAAATTAATTTTTCCAGAGGTAATTCCCAAATCTGATGTCACTAATACACAATAATTAAATGTTTACTTCAATCAGTGTATTCCCCCAGGAGTGTAAAACTGAGGGTCAAAAAAAAAAAACCTTGGTGCCAAAACTGGGGGTCAAATAAAAAATCTGGGGGTCAAAAATGTACCAACAAATTTTCATCAAATCCATACATTTTCAGCTGGAAAAGAATATTGCAATTTGCACAATATTCTCTCTCTCTCTCTCTCTCTCTCTCTCTCTCTCTCTCTCTCTCTCTCTCTCTCTCTCTCTCTCTCTCTCTCTCTCTCTCTCTCTCTCTCTCTCTCTCTCTCTCTCTCTCTCTCTCTCTCTCTCAAAGTATTCTTTTATTAGTTAATATTCCTTTTAGTGTAAAATCGTATTTTTAACAGTCTCTTTATAATTTATGTAGCAATATGATAGACCAACACATTACATATAAGCCATTACAAAACTCCATATATATCTTATTAACAAAATGACAGTTAATTTACTGCCTGTCATAAAATGTGTATTATCATCGGTTTCATTGTATATCGTCCTAAAACACATTTATTCAAAACTCAGAGGGTAATGATTCATCTTCTCTTTAACAAGTTACACTTGAACTTTCAATCTTTCTTTCGTTTCAGCAAAGTTAGCAAAATCTGCAACAACCCCTTGAATTTGTAATCCAAATAATGAAATTGTCTCTGCAATTACTTATTTCTTTGTTCTGAAAGAATGTTTTAGGTAATAATGTGCTCAAAAGATATCTTGTGGTGATCAAGGGCAGATTTTAAAAATTCTCAAACGATGTCACAAAAGTATTATTCACTTATGTAGTCTTCGCTATCACGATTCACACCGGTAATCCCAATGCCTTGGATGTGCCATATTCTAGTCAAGGGAATATTTTATTCGTTTTTCATTAGAGTCAGATCCACATTTACTCTTTCATGTTCTGCTTCTTTTACATTCTTTGCTAATGATTCTTAGTGCACGCTGTTTTCATCTTGAGATCACATTTCAGTTCAACAAGAATTGAGGTTAAACATCTGGACATCTTGCTGAACTCGATAGAATCGCGTGAGAGCTCGGGAGATCAGGGGGAAGCTACTCTTTCATAATATTGCCTAATGGTAGTCTGGTTCTCTGCTCTGTATGCTCAGTATGACAGTGTACAACACAGAGAGCATACAAAACAGGAAACCAGAAGAAGTATTCACGATGCCACCCCTAATGATGGATAATCGAAGTATACACGATTCCATGTCTAATGCAACGCGTTGGATATTAAATAAATTTTGATTATATTTTGTAAATCCTTTGCATCAAAAAAACGCACAGCAAAAATTTCTGTGCATCAATTTTCTCCAGTGTGCGTCCCTGATGCACAACTGTGCGTAAAGGGAAACACTGACTTCAATCATGCTAAAATATTGTGACTCGCAATACCTGAACCCTTTTCAATTATAATACATTTGTGTACACCAATTAGTTTCAGACTTCTTACCTTCCAACTATTAATGGAAGCACCCTCCATGTATCTGAAATAAGGATATCTGTTCCTGAAGAAAAAAGAAAAAACAAACACTACTTTGATTTTTTTCACTCTTGTATGTAAAATAAGCCTAACAACCAAATCATTATGCTAATGTATTATTGCAGTCAGAGGATGACAATTTCCTAGCCTAAACAACCAGAAACAGGGTTCCTCAAATTATTTTCTCACACAAGAGTTTTCCATGAATAATCATGACAAATTTCTGCCCTTACCTGCACTAAATTCTTCAATGTTAATAAACAAAATGACTTGAAAGGTGGATCTGTACACAGAAAACACCATAAGAAAAATAACTACATATTCAACTTTATTCTGTCAAGATGACCTCCATTTTCCACAAGTCACCCACTCCATCCACTGTAACACTGAAAGCAGACAAGTTATTAAAGGATGTTTTCATTGTTTGTCCAGTTTTCATGGCATTTCCATGACAAAATCTTTTTTAATGCCTTTTCCATGACAAATTTTCCCCAGGATTTTCTATGACCATGTGAACACTGAAAAAAAATTCAGTGTTGTGAAAGTGATTTTATGCATGTGCCCCATTTGTATATTAAAAAGAGTACCATTAACTGTAAATCATTTGCCTGCTTAATATTCTTCTATGCAGGCTGACTCTGTCTCTATGACCTTTGGTCTCAAAATAAATTTTCTGTAAATCATCATTTTTCTCATTAGTTTTCCCTTGATCTTGAACAGTGACCATTATACACCAAAATCTAAAAGTTTCTTTTTTACCCAAAGTGCAAGCCATCCAAACTTTGGTCAAGAAACATACTGCAGAACAAACATTATCACAATGATTGCAATCTTTGATCCCAAAATTAGGCCTCTTTCGTACAAAGTTTGGTCTAAAACTTCAGTTATTATGCAAAAAAGTATTATTCTTTCAGTCAATAAAAAAAAGAGGTGGAATAAATAAAAAAGTTAGGAAAACAAATCTTACATGCACCAGTATCCCTGGTTGTTATGTCAGGTAACTCATTTCAGTTGATCAATCGAACACTATTATCAATGTTATTGTGTACCTAATCTAATTATGCTACCTTAAATTGACCTACTCAATCATAATGTGATTAAAGATAGCAAGGCAATAACCTATATATATATGCCTATTTATACATTCTCAAATGGAGAACCAAGTGAAAGGCATACTGGTGAATTTTAACCATTTACCTCATGCAAGCGCCTTTTGGCGACTCCTCCACATTTTCATACAGGCACATTTTGGCACTTCTACCCGATTCGTAAACATTCGCATTTTGGCACCTCTGCAAACAGCGGCCATTTTGAGTGGGTTTTTATAGTGCAACTTTCGGGGAGGGACCTATTAGATACTACATTCATTGGTGTGAATGATCATTATGTAAGATCACATGGTCACTGTTTATGTTCTGGCTGAAATCTGCTATTTAAAGTAATTTTAATTTTAAGTCATATTCTCCATGCTCCAAAATGGGGATCATGGATTTTGTTTAGTACTTACTTGAGTTTTCATGATTAGAATCACAACTATGAAAGCTTCAACAACTTAGGTAAAGGCTCTGATAATGATGTATTATAGGCAGCAATTAGGTTTTATAAATTAACAAATTCTGATAATTTAGTGATGTATATGCAAAGAACTTGTAAATTTCGAGCATGAAAAATGGCAGCTATGGTTGGTCACGTGGCTTCACTGACTTGACAGTAAACAAGTTCTCTCAAGATTTTAAATCACATACAAAATTCTTCTGTAAAAAAAATTATAAATCTAAAACGATCAGTTTTTACTCTTAAACCTTTCCATTTAAGATATATGTGTGCCAAAAATGTAAAATGGTTAAAATTGCTGTTAAAGGTAACATACACTACACTGCTTAACCCTTTCATCACGGCAGACCGCATATGCGGTCAGGGGAATTTACTCCGTCAACACTATGGACTGAGTTTTCGGTCTAGGGCAGTGTTCATTTTTAACATTATAGTACCTGACTAAATATCTTTCGAGGTACCTCTAATAACTTCCATCTGGTAATGTAGATGTTATATTTGGATTATCTCGTGAGTTTAGCTTGTATACAACTAGAAATAATGAACAAAGTAGGAACTTTTAACGTGTTTTCCGAATGCTAAAATTTGTATCCAAAATGGCGGCGTTTTGAAGGATTTTTAGAGGAGAGTTTTCGGAGGAATTAAATAATTCTAACCTGATAAATTTGTTTGACAATGAGAGAAGATGTATGGAGAGACAATGGAATGCACTTGTGGGTGACAGTGATGACGATGAAGATGACTTTGAAGGTTTGAACCAGAGGAATTGTACGCTCCACGTGGGTTTTTTTTTTGGACGAAGCCCAAAAACCAAAGAGATTTATTTCAGTTTTCTGACAGAGTTGGGCACACCCAAGAGTTATATGGCTCCAAGAAAGCTTCTGATTATTTTCAAATATTCTATTCAGATGAAGTGTTTGGAAAAATTGTCCGTTTAACGAACTTCAATGCGACGATCAAACGTGGCAGAGGCGATATAGGTCACTTAGGTGTGTGGACAGATCTCACCATGGAGATCATTTTGGTTCATTTTATAGAATTTTAAATATTATGGACACCATGAAAGAAAGACTTATATTGTTACTGTGATTATTCACTAGTACATCTAGGGTCAATTGAACAAGTTTTGAGAACATTCTAAGTTTTCTAAGAGGTAATAAAATAATTGTATTTTACCTGTTGTTACCTGTTTGTACCTGTATTTTAACAGTTGTAATAGATATGCACATTTTATTGAATTAGTCATAAAATTTGATTTTTAACCTTGATTTTGACACCTAATCCAGCCAGATATCTTTAATCTTGGCAAAGTTATGTTGTTTCAAAGTCCACAAGTCATTTTGCTTTACATTTCCAAAGTTACTTAGTGTTGAGGACTCTATGCCTACAAAGTTACTTAGTGATGAAAGGGTTAACAGTTAACAGGCAGGCCTATGTGTATGGAGTCAAACAAGTAACAGGTGGTATATTTATAGCATACTGTGCTGGGTAATTTTGCTACATGTATATCGAAAAAAGCCTTACACTCTATGAGGTAAAAGGTTAAAGTCTCCCCGAAAGATTACCATCATTACCAATCATTGAACACTATAGCCTTTATAAGAAATGTTTGATACAAGTTTTCCAGTTTCATATTGTAATATGCAAGTATCTCAGCATCAAAAACTGCAGTCAAATATTATTTTCATTATTAGTGCATGCTTACAGAGTAAAGATTGGTTTTCATTTTCCTTCAAGAGCCAGCACAGACAAAATGTGTTCAAGCTCAAACCAGTCTGACTTTGAGAAAAGGTTCAATTCACTAGAGTCTACCATAATAACCTGGAATTTTTCATGGATGGCAAAAATGCATGAAAACACTAATCAACTCTAACTGGACAATGACCATTATCGATGCATTTAGGCATTCAGTGGGCAACATAATGCATGTATGGGAAATAAAAGAGCATCCATGATATAGCTTTTAATGCTGACCAAGAAGACCTTCAGTAAAGTTATAACATTTAAATAAGTTTCTCAAAGCTAAGGATTAGCAGTTATTTAATTAAATTTAGCAGTTGCTCTTCTGTTTTAGCTAAAAATGGTGCCTTACTGTAGGTATGTGTAAATCTGCTGGACTTGAAGTAAGTTGTCTGGACTTGAATCTATGGCCTTGGCTACCAACTCAACCAGTTTTGTAGATGGCTTGAGCAATCGTGTTCCTGGAAGAAAAAGAACCTTTTCTTATCAACAGAATTTTCATAAAAACATTAATTATGAACAGAAGCTCAAACCCTGTCTTTTGCAAAAGTCTTTTTCTTAAAAGCAGATAAATCTAGAGCAAATCAATCAGTTTTATTGTTAGATGATTATTTATCCAGCAACATAATTCAGCTTTGGTTGCCAGCAGGTAAAACAGCAACAGAGCTAAATTAAGGGCATCATTTTTAACCAATTCAAAATAAACTTGGTTTTGTTTGATCACATAACTTCAGCCTAAGATCCACACACACACACTGTAATTTGTCTTCAAAATTTGTATTTAAAGTAAAAAGTTACAGCATCATCTGCGGCATCGACAGATACATGCATACATAAATGGAAAGAAAGTCAAAGTGAATCATTATATACAGGCACCATCTATTTCTTTAAGGGAAAGGAAAATTTTACCCAAACAATTTGAACATACAGGCCCACCCCACCCACCCCCCAGCCTGCCTTATTTTTCAAACTTTTTCTAGATTATTAAGGTCATTATATCTCAAAAATATAGTGTTCTATGTACCTCTTAAATTTTAGTAGCCATTTAAGAACTTAGTGTTAGGTTACCAAGCCCCTTTAATTTCTGAAGCCAAACTATGAAGCATAAATCAACTGAGTGGAATAATTAATAGCAGGTGACAAAAAGGGAAGATGATATAGTTAAGGCAAATTATGCAAAAAAAATTGATAACAGGGACAAAAATGACATGAAATTGCAAAAGTTGAGGATTTTTTTTTCAAGGTTTGAAATTTTTTTAAGGTTTAAGACCCAAAAGAGTTACAAGATTACAGTAGTCCCCCTCTTATACGGTCACCCCTTTTACACCGGGAAAGTGGCCTTATAAGGCGGGTGGCCTTTCCAGAGGGGGACTAAATTTTTTGTGAGTTTATGTACATAGTAAGAAAGCTTCATTTTTCAAAGCATTTAATATCTTCGTTTAAAAGCAACATTAGATATTGAATGGTTCTTGTGCTATAATAGTTGACTTATTTCAACTGAATATGAATTAATAGTTCTTATTCTTGGTGTTAGCGTGATATGTGAGCGGGTGTTGTCATGCACATTGCAGAACCATTCAAAAACGTCATTTGAATCTTGGTACATACACAATTCTCTTTCCATTTGCTCCATTTTACCACTGCTGCTAAATAACTTATCAGTTACAATGTTATTTATTCGAGTCTTTTCAACATAAAATTGTTTTATTCGAGTCTAAATTTGTTTGACCAGTCCCCCTCCCCACCTCTTCCGATATCGTAGACTATAATAACCGACGTTTTCTGAAATAATCATCTTCGTTTACGTGATGACATGTTATTATTTGGTAATGAGTTATTCCGATGTTGCTAACTGTATGCGATTTAATTATGCAGACACATTTGTTGAGCGGATGAAATTCTTCCTTCGTAAAGAAGCAACAAGTTGTGTTGTCACATGATTTTTCGGTCTTCGTCTAGTACCGTTTTTCTTTTTAGCCAATGCTGACCATGTGATCTTGACATTACGTCCAGTAATAATCATCAAAGTTGCAAGTACAAGACTGATAAAACAATTTTTTTTCCCCTGCATTTAAACAGATGCCGTATATTTTTTAAAGGCAGCGATTAACTCGTGATTCATTAGTCGCAGTCTGGTACCCTATTGTTTTTATTTTTATTTTTTACTTTAAGTGCGAAAAACGGCTTGGATAAGTACACCGATTTGATCTGAACAATAGCACATCGCGGCCGTTAAACTTTACAATTGTTGAGTAATAGCCATTAATTATGTAAGTTCAACATCTTGCAAAGGGAAGCCATAAAGGCTATCAAACCATTTTCGGCGCAGACTTTGGTCTTGTCCATCAATATTGCCACTTCTCCGATGTTACTACTATTACTAAGTGTAATCATAATAATTATCAGTGGATAAACCAGACATAACACGCAGTAAGGATATATGGATTACTTTTATATAAGGAATAAAATATGAGTCTTTCTCAGCTTTAAGGAATAAATGTGGCTTCTCGTGAGGTGCAAAGGATATAATATTAACCTTAGTGGTACCTGTAGAACACTTTTTTGAAGAACGAAAATCCGATGTCGGGAAACAGAAATCGGATTACTTAACACAATTAGAAAAAAAAATTGTTCTAAATACATATTACAAAATAAAATGTGGCCGCTTGTGAGGGGTAAATTTTATGTTTTTGCAAAATATGCTGGCCGCTGGTCGCGTTAGCCGGGTGGCCTTTCGTGAGGGGTAATTTTGAACACAAATTTGTCGGTGTCTTCAGGATCGGGTGGCCGCTGGTGAGGGGGGGGACGTTCAAGAAGGGGACTACTGTATCTCCAAGGTGAGCATATACTTTGCTAAAATTAGATAAAGTATCAAATTGAATCAAATAAAATGACAATGTAATTTGCATAATCCACATGCTTTCTTGACTTTTAAGCTAACCTAACAAAAAACTATGTTCAAAAAAAGCATTTTTTAGGGTATGAGTAGAATTGTTCATTTTTGATTTAGGTTTCTTCAGTTTTTTAAGGCTTTTCTGACCTATCTAAGGTCAAAATTAAATTTTAGGTTTTTCAAAGTTCTTATAGTGTGTGCTTCTTACCCATTGTTATTGTTTTAAAGTATATTATCTATATGTGTCTCACAGTGTATATTCAGATCTGTAAACAGTCATCATCTGCTTCAACCTCATGCCAGCCATTATTTAAAATTCACTTTCTTAAAGTTCTCTAAACACCATTTTAACATTTTGTCTCACTTAAATATCATTGATAAAGAACCTTAATCTTCAATTTGCTGTGATGATAATTTACATTAATAAAGTACCAGCCATATTTACACTAATGGAAGCTCAAATGACAATTTTATCGCCATCTATATTTTCCATATCTATTTCCATATCCACACTGGGAATCAAGTTTTTAAAGATAACAAAGTAGTTACTTAAAAGAGAGACAGGTGGGCTTAAAGATCACTCACCTTTGCTGACATCTGCCTATACTAGACCAACAAAGAGCAGTGAGACAAAAAAATCTGAATCAGCAGAATGCTTTTTGTAAAACTGACTTCAAATGCTGTTAATTGAATATGTCAAGTAAATTGTAAAATCTGATGTCTCCCAATGTTTGTATTGTCATATCTGATGGCAAATCATGATTTGTCTGTTAATGAAAGACCTTTTCGTGCAACTATGTTATTGTTGTGAAGGCAGGTCAAATTCTGTTCAGCAGCTTTTCTTCTGAGATAAAGTTAATGAAATATTTTATCTTTTCATCATAGCAATGGCCATATTTGGCATCATATGTATGTTATTCAAAGCTCTTTATTTCATAATAATTTTGTGTTAAATTTGCTCCAACTCTCGTTTAACCCTTTCCTGCAAGAGTCTGAATTAAGGTTTAACATCCTGATTTGCACAGGATTTTCCCATTAATTCAGTAATTTGACATCTTTTTTCAGTTTACTTCTTATGCAAAAATAATTTTCTTTATAGTGGAAATTTGAAGTGGATACTGCTAGGGTATCGGGTATACTTTATTTCAGCATGCAGGGGATGATATAACTGGTTGCCATGGCAACCAAATCCAGCCTAGAATGTGTGAAAATTGTCATATTTTTAGTATTTATTTATAGTAAAGTTTTTAGTTTCTTGCCCTGGAGTCAGCCATGCTTTGAATTTTTTTATTTTTTGATTCAGGAAAGTGAGATTTTCTAATGACTTGGATTGTCCAAGTTCCACCAAATATAACCATAACACATGTATTGTTTTCAGTAAATGTAAAGACTAAATGAAAACTAAAAATCAATAACATTTTGGCTGTATATTCTGTGTTTTTATTTTTCTAGAATATTTTCAATTGGACTTGACATTTAAAAAATATAAAATCACTCTGGTCTAACATTTATTGAATTTATAGTAAACAGCTTGGTTATTATGGAAACAAAACAAAAATGGGGAGATAATATTATGATGAGATGATTTTATACCAAATCCCCCTAACAGCAATGCCAGTGTTGTAGTTTAAAATACCTGAAAGAAAACTGATGACTAACAAACAATTCATTAAAAACATGAAGGTAAAAGTAACATGATCATTTAAATGCATATTGAGATGCATATTTATTGACATACATCCATGCATATTAAGTACATCCAGACACATGGAATATACCACAAGGACCACTAATGATGAACCAAACTCTTTTGTCCTAAGAATTTTATCATTAAAACTGAGAAGATCAGCTTTCAAATGTGTTAAAAGATTTTCCTGTTGATGCAAACATTAGGTAAATGGAAATTTTTTGTATATACCATGAATTTCTTTTGCATCATCGAAACAAGCAGAATTTATGATGAAAGCCCTTAGTTTATATACAAATAAACAAACTTGAATTTATTGAACAACCCTCAAATCCGAGTGTTCCTGTTTTAAATACATTGTTTATTCATGAAAACTCTACAAAATAAAATTGTCTCTTAACCCATCACACTTTCAGTATGCTACTCTATAATATGTTTTATATGCAGTATTCAACAAACTGCTGGTTAATTACTGTGATAAAATTTGTTATGTACAAAACATGTAAATATGTATGTACTCAAATGTCTGAAAGCAGTTCAAATACTGACCAATACTAGTAATTAAGAGCATATAGGCATATACATTGGCAGATTTAAAGTAATGTGAATTCAAAGATGGACATAAAATGCATCTTTTGGGTATAATTTATACTAACTAGGCAAAAATACAGTACATTTTGGCAATGAGTATCAACTGTGAGTTAAGTATTAATAATATTCTGCCTGTTGCAAAGAATATCATAGGAAATATAATCTGCAATTTGTTTGTAAGTAATTTTTATAGTCATGTTTCACTGATCATAATAGAGAAAAAAGGTGTACTCTATTTACTTTGGATAAAATTAAGCCCCCAAATTTGATAGCTGACAAAAGAAAAAGAGAACTTGACTTGGATCAGTTGCTGAAATAAATTTGCAATAAATTTTGCATTTCAAGAGACAATATTAGTTTTAAGATATCCATATATATATATATATATATATATATATATATATATATATATATATATATATATATACACACACACACATATATATACACACATATATATACACACACACACACACACATATATATATATATATATATATATATATATATATATATATATATATATATATATATTTGTGTATGTGTGTGTGTGTGTGTGTTTTGGGTGTCCTTAATGAACAAACTTTCACTCATTAAGTAATTAAATTAAATAAAACAGTAATGTATGAAGATGAATAGAATGTAGAACAGTTTTAAGAATGTTTTTTAGTGATCTGGCCAAAGTGTAGTTTGCTACAAAGATCAGAGGGAAAAGCATATTTGACAAAAATAGTAGGAACAACAGCTTTATTTAAATGTTATTTTAAGGATTATTAACAATATGAACTGCTCAGATGTATATAAAATTAAGTTAGAAAGTGTCTTCATAAACCATTAAATAGTTCAAAAGATCAATTTCTGAATCACACTACCCAGAAGTAATAAAAGGAACAAATGTAGTACATTCATCATTGATTTCAGTGTAATTTTATGGATAAGGGAAAAAAATAACTCATGTAGTTACCATATGATTAATCTGGCATACAAAATGTTTTATTTATTGAGAATCCATGACCATTTTATTATGAGAAAATAATAGAAAGGATTAATATTATCAATATTGAAATATGTATACACATCAGTAAATAATTTGACATTAGATGAACAGTAAGAAGAATATCGTAACTGAAGACCATCTGTAGTAAGGGAAATACATATCTCTGAAAACGTGACAGCCAAAAAAGTGGAACATATTTTACTAATATAACAGCCATATGAAAAGCATTCAGTTTGTAATTGTACCACCAATTTTCTTAACTTGCCCCATCATTGAAAAGGATGACAAAAAGAACACAACTGGATGCATTGAAACAGTCGTGTTGGCATCCATTAGTCTCGAGAGACGATGGAAATGCGTTCATGAGAGGTGTCCCAGTTGGTAGTTGTACAGTGTCTTCTGTGGCTATGGAGCCCCACACGGGAGTGGCAATCTTATATGCAGTTGCTGCACTTGAAGATTGAGTCAGGTCTGGGTTTTAACTGCATCCTCTTTCTCTGAGATCTTTTCTCATCAGCGAGTAGTCATATCTTTCCTCGATGGCTTTCAGACCAATGAACAGAGCATGTTGCCTGCTGGACTTTTCTAGGGCAAGCTCTTCCCAGGTGTTGACATAGATTCCAAGGGCCAGAGGCAATCTTAGAGTAGAGAAGGTTTTTGGGGATCCATCCAACATCCATCTGACATACATGGCCCAGCCATCTGATGTGACGTGGCGGAGGAGTGTGACCATGCTGGGAATTTTGGCATGTTCAAGCAATTCGTTGTTTGTCAAACGATAGCTCCAAATGATCCAGAGTATGCATCGGAGACAACGCATGTGAAAGGCATTCAGTCTTTATCTGACTCGTATTAAGTGATTTATATTCTTACACTGGTACATTTTCGGAAAGAAAAATATCGAAGATAGGATAGGTTACTGTGGTAAAATGCCTTCCATTAGGCTAACATTTCTAATTATGTGCGCTTAGGTCAATAGAGCAAGATTTATCATTCTTGACCAAAATAATTTTATTAAAATAGCAAGTAATATAAATTGAAATCAATCACAAGTGAAATTTAAATATATTTGTTTAGACATATGTATACATATGATGATATACACAGATATAAAAAAGAAAATGCATATTAATTTTGATAATTAGTGACATGAAATGTAGCTGGTTGTAAATAATCTAATACAGGCATGTTTTCAGTGATAATTATCTACACGAGCATTTTGTGAGTAATAAACACAGCACATATGAATAACATTTATCATCAGCTATGCAGTATATTTACTATAATAAGATGAAAGAAGTTGTTTACCTTGGAAGTTGAGAGGCTAGATCTGAGTTGTGTGATTGGGGATTCACACATAGTTCTAAAGAATTGTGAAGAATATTCAACCAAAAATGTTCAAAAATTTGCATGTCATTTTGCAAATCCTATGTTTTTTTCTCTGTTAAATTCTAAGTTGCTGTGTACAGTGCTTTATTACTGAATAAAGTTGATGCTGCAAAATGATATTTGTGGAGAGCACAAACCTAAAGATATATTTTAAGTGACTTAAAATCAACCTTTTTTTAATTTTGTTTTACAAAAATCCAATAATTATGAGGTATGAAAATAAAGAGAGTTTTGAGATTGAGCATAAAAGTTAATTGATACTACATACATTGCCAAATCAACAGAGCTTGGTACTATTACTTAATTTGCATATATCAGATTGTCAGGAATTATGATCCCATATCAGATGCTTAACTTTGACTTTTTTAAAAATTATTTTGATAGATTATAGTTGAAAAAAGAGTCTAGTGCATGTTACACTGGCAATAAAACAATGCATAAATAACTGGAACAATTCTCAAGGCCCCCAAGCTGAAAAATGGCAACAAGTATGAGTGGCTTTGGAGATTCCAGTAAGTAAACAAAATTCATTGTCGGGAGAAATACACTCAGTAAATCAGGAAGCCACACGTAATTATTCATACCAGCTCTGAGAGATAATCATCCGTGAACAATACACAAAAAAATATAAGAATAACACAAAAAATGAACAGATGTTTTCAAAATGTGAAGTGACATTTGTCAAACATGTCTCAAACTTCAAGTATTATCATATTCTAATTTATGTTATTTTTAATTTGTAGACCCTTTAAATTCATGTTGGTAATGGTTAACCCATGTAAATTTTGTTGTTTTTTTTCCTTCATTTTACTTCTACTGCAATCAAATCTACCCATCATTAGATCGACATTGTTTCTTTGAAATGAGTGTTGATCTTTATGTATAAAAAGTCTACTTTGGATCAAACAATAAAACTAGAATTTATCAACACAAAAAGTGTGATGCAGTACACAATTTGCAAAGTCGTACATGTGTTAAGCAAACGGAAATCTTGTGAAATAGTGTTTTGATAATCTCCTCCTTATACTGTAAGTTATCCTGAAATTAATGTTATTCTGTGAATAAAAAAGTAAACAAAGTGCACCAATATGTAGATACATTTATTCATAGTTAATCTTAGAATGATTGTAGAGTATTCAAGACTACATCTAATGTGCCAAACCATCTACCACTTTTGCTTCTACGCTGATGTATTTGTTAGGTTTTTAATAGATCTCTCGATAACGCTCACCTTGCTTATAATATGGTCAATGTTTTTGGACCCCCATTGTGTGCAAGTTATCGAGGGAGTGGTGCACTTATTCATGCTGTATATGAGATCCATTGTTTGTTCAAAATGAATACATTTTGTGATATACTGTATCAATACCAAATATACAGTGGTCATTGTGACCAGTATGCAGGTTTACATGCCGAAAATTCAGACTGATTTCTTTGTTTCTGTTTTTACTGCAATTAATGACTAGTGATTATCATTTTCTATATTTAGCTGCATCCAGAAGAACAACACCATCGCCATCCCCATCCACTCTAGGGTGGAGAATAAAATGATTTCTCTCTGCCAGCTCCTCTACAATTAGTAAGTATTGAGGATGGGAAAAGATGTACATAAGAATAATGAAACAATACAGATACTGACTTAAATATAATCTTTTATTTCATTTACTACTCTCTAAATATGAGTAAGTAAATTATACACTGTATTCTTGAATTTAATTCTAATCTATGGTAGTAGAACTGTTTGTGTTACAAAATGTTGGGTAATTTATGGCAGTAAAAAAAAATGTGTTTTGCAGCATTTAAAAACAAGGGTCTCACTAGGATTTTAAAACTAGAAGTCCAGGACTCTTAATCTGGTAAAAATAGGAGTCCCACCAGCAAATTAGTTGGCAGTCCCACCAGCCAAAGTTGTACACCCTTCCAGGAGCATGAATTGGCTAAATGTCCATTAAATACCAAGAATAATCACATCAAAACTTTGTCAGTTTTATTTATTGATAATTATCTATTATTCTTTAAAAGAGTATGTATTAAAATTGATATTATGTACAAATATCATATTCTTAACTGCAATATAGTTCAGTTTCATCTATGTTGCATTTCATGCATCCTACTTATCAGTTCTAACAACTTTGGCATAGTTTTGAATCTCTCTGAAATCTTCACAATTTTTCCGTTCAACCCCCAAAAATTTGTCTAAATTTGCAAACGGCATTTTGTCCAAGTATCTTGATTTCGAGTTTGTAGGCCATATGTATGGCTACAATCGGAAATGAAATCAATAACAGTGATCATGCTGGGCTTCACCAATTTTGTTTTCCTATTGGTGAAAAGACATACCATCTGGTGATATTTTTGGCGACATTTTCGGCTGATAAGAACTGTATACACAGACTTGGGTTTGGAGTGGAGAAATTCAAAAGCACCATGAGAGGAAGCTGCAAACTTGAATATAAAAATGCACTGGAATCTATTGTTACACAAACAAATCCTTATTTCTTATTGACAAACCATCCTAACAGTTAATTGTTATGTCACAATCTGCTTATGCTGATAGTCTGGCCTTAGTACTTGTATGCTGTAATATAATCAAAATAGCCATGCAACGGACTAACTACAATCGATCACCTCTGAGGGTGGAAACGTGAAATGACTAGTTGACCACACAACAGCAATTTTTTTAAAAAAACAAAAAAACAAAAAAATAGTTTTGCTGCAACTTTAATGAAAACTAATTACCTCTGAAGAATGATATATACTAAGGAATTTTTTAAAAAATTTTGTCAATGTTAAACAATTGATTTGATGTTGCTGCAAAAGGGTGTTTGTTTTGTCCTTCAAAGGGAGCTTTTAGTGGCACCTTCAATAATACATGCACCTTCATCAAAGCAAGCTGGCAACCTTTGATCAATGAAGTCAGCAACAAACTAAAATAAAAGCATTGCTTCAGTTTTCATTGTGATTAGAACATATTTATTTTGTCACAAAAATTTCCTCCTTGCAACAAAAACATGCCTATGGAGGACTCCCGTGTGGGCAATTTTATGCATCCCAAATCAAATATTTGCATCCAAATATGCATAATTAAGCATTTCCGAGATCACTGTGACTTATAAATATGTAAACAGTGCAGAGATGATATATGACTTTGTTTAAGCATTCAAATTATTTTTTAATTTGCAGGAACCTGAGCAGAAAAACAAACAGACAAACTTTAGAGTGCAGGAGGAGAATGATTCTGATTCCTGAGCTTAATTAAATCTTGAAAATAAGCAAAATGTGATATTAAAATGTTATTTTGTCTCCTTTTTTCATTGTTGCCTCCTAAAATCTAATGTCTGTAAATTCATGGGGATTCCTTATCATGCAAAAGCCATTTAATTACCCACCTAATTTTACTTTACACCCTGCTGCTTAAAAAAAAACAAAAATTAATAATTCCATTTGGGTATGTCCGGCCAAACCCCTGCATACTTTGTCAACTCACCTGACCCACTTAAATCTAATGGAAGACCATGCTGTAAAGCCGGTTTAGAAAAAAGTATTCAGCAACAGGATTTGATAATATAAAGAGAAAGCAATGTTTGCATATAAACCATGTTAGAACATCTACACACTTGCAATAAAACTGATTGCATACTTCAGAATGGACTTATGTATTTTTATTAAATAAGTATCCTTACTAATTTATGTAAGATTCTTTTTCAGGTATGAACAGATAAATAAAAATTCTATATTGTTTAGAGTACATTTGTATATGTATGATTTTGAACTAATCTGTGAGAGCTGACATGCACCATTGCATGCAGGGTGCAAATTTGTACAATGCTGGAACTATTTGTCAAAAATAAAAATGTTGCAGAACTGACATCTAATACGGTGACAATGGCAGTCTTGAAATTCCTGCTATTGCAACTCCTAGATAAATAGTAATGTTGACATTTTTGCAATGTTGGACATTCTTGGCAGCATTGGGGAATGTGCGTTTCAGAAACACAAGTAGCTTTCATCAGATTTCCATATAGGTATTAATTGTTTTGAGAATGTTATAGGAAGGTTATTTTATAATATTAAACAACATTATGTAGCAACATTCCAGCAAGTTCACCAAATCACACTGCCACAATGTTATATGAAAACATGTCCCCAAAACCTTACTGCAACACTGCTGCAACATGGAATTGTTAGCTGTGCAGAGAGTCTGCCTTAAATACAGGAGGTCACAGGTTCAAACTCTTTAATAGTCTTACCAAAGACTTGTAAAAATAGTACTAGCAGCTGCCTCACTTGGTGCTCAGCCTTAAGAGGTCAGTGTTAGGACTGGTTGACATGGTGTCAGGATGTAACTGGGTGTATACATGATATATGCCTGTGGCATGATGCCCCAGTGCCAGACATCACTATGAACTGCTACAAAACACTAAACTGGAAATATCAGATGACATTTTGCATCTTTTGCAAAAAAAATATTCCTTCACTGGCAATGTTTCCCTAACCCTTTCATCACTAAGTAACTTTGTAGGCATAGAGTCCTCAACACTAAGTAACTTTGGAAATGTAAAGCAAAATGACTTGTGGACTTTGAAACAACATAACTTTGCCAAGGTTAAAGATATATGGCTGGATTAAGTGTTAAAATCAAGGTTAAAAATCAAAGTTTATGACTAATTCATTAAAATGTGCATATCTATTACAACTGTTAAAATGCAGGTGCAAACAGGTAAGACAACATATAAAATACAAGTAATTATTTTATTACCTCTTAGAAAACATAGAAAGTTCTCAAAACGTGTTCAATTGACCCTAGATGTACTAGTGAATAATCACAGTAACAATATAAGTCTTTCTTTCATGGTGTCCATAATATTTAAAATTCTATAAAATGATCCAAAATGATCTCCAAGGTGAGATCTGTCCACACACCTATAATGCTCTGCCATGTTTGATCATCGCAAATGAAGTTCGTTAAACGAACAATATTTCCAAAAAACTTCATCTGAATAGAATATTTGAAAATAATAGGAAGCTTTCCTGGAGCCATCTAACACTTGGGTGTGCCCAATTCTGTCAGAAAACTGAAACAAATCTCTTTGGTTTTCCGGCTTCATCCAAACAAAATCATGTGGTGCGCACAATTCCTCTGGTTCAAAACCTTCCAAGTTTTCTTCATCGTCATCACTGTCACCCAAAAGTGCATTTCATTGTCTCTCAAGACATCTTCTCTCATTTTCATCCAAATTTACCAGGTCAAAATTATTCAAATCCTCTGATAACCTGCTCTGAAATTTGTTCAAACTCCACCATTTTGGATACAAATTTCAGCATTCGGAAAACATGTTAAAAGTTCCTACTTTGTTCGTTATTTCTAGTTGTATACAAGGTAAACTCAGGAGATCATCCAAATAGAACATCTACATTACAAGAAGGAAGTTATTAGAGGTACCCCAAAAGTTATTTAGTCAGGTACTATAACGTTAAGGAAGAATACTGCCCTAGACCCAAAACTCAGTCCATAGTGTTTGCGGACTTACTTCCCCATGACCAATTTTTCGGTCTGTAGTGATGAAAGGTTTAAGGCAACCAGATGTCACACTGATGAATGGAACATAACACTTCCTTCTTCACAGAAATTAGCTTTCAGCTTGGTAATTTATCAGTGAAATAATAGTAATTATCAGTGACAAGATCTAAAATCCATGGAACATAGCACTAAAAAATGAGTAGAATACTTACTTCTTTGTATTGGTTAAAGTTAGGTACTTTATCCACATGTCAGAACATTTAAATATTTTGAATTTCAAAATCAATAAATACATAACCAATTTCTATCTTCAATCCCCATTAGATGGCTGGTCATTTAGGCTGAATCTGACACTTTTTGCATTAGTTGCTTTAATAAAATGGCTGTCCTAAAAGGGTAATTTTGAACAGAAACTTGTCAGTGGCAAAAGATTGTGGCCATATAAAGTGGATGACCACTTATTCTAGAGGGGGAAACCAATGAAATGCAACAACTGATTTTGCAAAAGAGAAAAAAGATTTTATCAAACCTGCTGACCCTAATAAGACCAAAAAAGGCAGCTGGTTTTTTTCAAAAGATTGGACCAGTTTTCAGTAAGGTGTAACAAAATATGTACCACTATTTTCAAGCTGGAAAATGTACATTAAAAAGTCCAGATGTGATTCATTATTGATGCAGCAAAGGCAAATATTGCATTCAACTCAAAAGTTTAAAAAGTTTACATGAACCTTAATTATCTCTAGAACTAATTCTCATCTGCAGTTCCAAATTCTATGGCGCTCAATGACTTCCTGATATCTTTTAACTTGACATAATCCTTAAACATAATTAAATCTCTTCATCTTTTGCAACATGTGGCATACTTAAATCAACACATGTCAACTAAATATAATTGTTCCCTTCCTGTTTTTGTCCCCAGAGGAATCTAAATATTCTGTTTCATTTGCCTGTATCATTAAAACTTTATAAAATACAGAAAAAAAATCTTGATTATACAGACATTTTTATTACAAAATATGTGCAGTTTAAAGCATCTGAGGAACTATGGTAAGGTTAACTATTTTTAACTATTCTTTGCTCTTAATGAACATTGTTAAATTCCATCTTCGTATTCTACTTACACATTTGTGGCCTCCATAAGAAAAACATCAGATGTGTCTTCATGAT
This sequence comes from Potamilus streckersoni, assembly GCA_016746295.1. Taxonomy (NCBI): domain Eukaryota; kingdom Metazoa; phylum Mollusca; class Bivalvia; order Unionida; family Unionidae; genus Potamilus; species Potamilus streckersoni. The sequence continues at coordinate 4,958,325 of JAEAOA010001897.1, forward strand.
GCATAGTCTGAGTTTGGTGTGATGATGGTATTAACAAAATACAAGCTGGATGTATCTTGTAGATTTGAGACACACACACATTCCAAATCTGTTCTAACCCAATACAATAAAGAACACCATGTTTTACATAATCATCTATATCCTCAGCATTAGAATGTTTCAACTGACACGTTTGACATACATAAATTGTAAGTCTACATTCAATGGCCATAAAATGAAAGAAAAAAGAATTTTCTGCAAGTTGTAACACTAAGTACCTGATCAAGCATGTATCTCCAGTGCCCATGGTAATACTGTATATACTCACTTATAAGTCAACTCCAACTGCAAACTGCACACACACACACAAATCTCATCACATAATGTGCTAGCAGATTTGGGTCTATCAGTTTGCAAAAATGTAATCACCAGAACAAATATAACACGCAATCATTAGGCTTTTGGCATAATCATTATGCTTTTTTTTCACCGAATTATGTCTTACACTTGCATGAGGATGGATTATGCTTTTCTGATATTTTTAATAAAATAATATAAAAATAAAGCAATAAAATGCTGGGTCTGTCATTTATATTATCATCTTTTTAAATACACTTCTAATAAAAATTTTAGAATATTCTGAGCTCACTGCAAAATCTGTGGAGTTTATGATCATTTTGAAAAAAGTTGGACATGTAGACTAGTTAAAGTGAGTGTTGAATAGAAATAGTATGTTGTGTTTGTATTCTGGTTCAAATCCACATGGATTTTGCTCACTTTTGCCAAGTATTTGACCTGCAGAATACAGGTCAGTAATAAATATAAATCAAGGTTCCCACAGATTTGTAAATTTAAATTTCCAGGTCATTTCCAGGGTTTTTCCAGAATAAAATTAATATTTTCAAGGTTCACATATGACCATTACTGAATAGAATTAAAGAACATTTTAGATTTTAAAACATGCATTTTCTAAATCTAAAGATGTTTCTCTTTCAACAATATCCAGAACATTACAGTCAGAAAAGATGAAATGTATAAAACCACAAAATGTACACACAAAATAAGTTTGATTATTTTCCTATAAAATTGGCATTTAAAGTCATTTCAATATACAGAATAAAACTTCTAACTTTATTTTGCAAATGTGTACTATGTTGCTAAGTGGGAACAACATAATGAACATAAATTAGTTTTGTTTCGTTTCAAACCTTTAATTCTAATGAATTCTATGGTAACACTATATTCATATATATATGCAAATTATAGAAAGATGAAAATAATTGGAATCTTTTCTTGTAACGAAAAGTTTAACCCTGAATTTATCTGTGCCAATAAAATCCCAAACAAGATTTTTCAAACCATCTAATCTCCTCAAGGTGATCTGGTTAAAAAAAGAAATTTCAAAAGGGTTGATTAAATTTTAAAAAAAGACCTTTAAAATTACATATTGTTGTATAAACAAGGACTGCATTTTCTGCAAAATCAACCTGTCTTCTTGTAATTTGTTAAACCAGTCTCCAGACCTATATTGATATAGGGGCTCATATCGTTCTTTTTAATATATAATACAAGGGACAACAATTTCTCATTTCAGCTGAGATGTAACAATTCGAACTACAAATTTGGCTTAAAACAAATAGCAGTCCATTTTCTAATCAAGGTTTCCTCTGAATATTCCCATTCTATTTTTCATATTTGGACATTTAGGTTAGGGTGTGGGGTCATTGCAATTGCATATTGAAAATCTGGAATTTGATGTCACCATGCAGTAGTCGCTTACCAGTGTGCTTAGAAAATTCAAACTTATACTATAATGACTTATACCTGCATGAAATTATTAGTAAAATTATTTATTTTCTCAGAAATGGCAAGTATTATAATCATTATGTCTTTAATCAACTGAGAGGCTAAAACAAAACTACGGTATAGGTGAAACCTGACCCTGTATTTGCCATGTGCATTATACCAGTCACATGACTTAACAAATCTCAAACAATTACAATTCAAGTCCAATAGTCATGTAATATCATCAACAATCTCCTTTTTATGTTGTACACAAATTCAATTCTATTAAAAATAGATATTTTTTGTAAAAATCAGCAATCTGGCCAATCTGATTTATCAAGCAGAGAGCACGTCAACATGGTAGTCAGGTCATACAACAAAACTCCAGAAATTGATCTCAGAATATATAAATATGGAAAATTTTGTGTTCTTTCATTTTTGCATTTTTATTACAACCAGTATTCGACTTTCATTTCATATTTTTTTTAAAAAAAAAATTTTCTACAACATTTGAAAATGTGGATTGTTAGATTTGTGTACTCGTGTAACTAGAAATTCAAATTGCAAGCTCCAGGTCACATTTCATCAACGCCCTAGTTCTATCTGGTCACATAATGATTTTAATGATCACAATTTCTGAGAAAATGAGTAATTTTCATATAAAAAATTGGAAGTCCAATAGTCGCTTGATATCAATAATGACATCGGACGTCCAATAGTCACTCATATCACTTAATCTAACAACGTTCAAAGTTTGCTAGGCCATCCCTTAAACAGCTACACTTTGCATGCAATCACCATGTTGACCTCTTGTGATTCTAGACAGATTTTCCTACTTTCATTGTAAGGAAATATATGGATATTGAGCTGCCTTTGAAAATAAAAGTCTACTAGATGAATTTAATCCACTGAGTGTTTGGATTGACTCAGTATATATGTTTATTGCAAGCACCCAAATGATATATACTGCACCCTCTGAATATTCTGGTTAAAACTCGATAAATTTAACTCACAATCAGTTTAGTTAAAGACTCAATTATTTGATTGTTTCTGTCATTAGGTGGTGGTGGAAAATTCCCAGGTTTTTCCAAACTTTCATTAAAATTTGTGAAATTCAACAACTTTTCATAGTCGGGGAAAAAAAATGTTATCATTTCTCATGACTTTCTCAATTTCCTGGTAGCATGAGAACCCTGATAAATGTACATTATTTATTAAGTGTATTGTAATTATGGCATGCGATATATTAACTACAATGTTGCAGCCTCAACAAGTATTGTTACTAATATTAGTAGTAGTAATATATTGATTACACTTTTTATGCTTAGGTTAAGCTTTGTGCCACTTATATTAGCAAAAGTTACGTTTATACCTTTCTTGGGTTGGCATGTATGCAACATATACCATTATCTGCCAGTTCATTATGTTGTTTGCAGTTGGACTCGACTTACAAAAGAGAATATATGTTGGATCATAAAAATAATAGAAAATATTGTGATAGATTGATATGATGAAAATATAATTGGCAATAATGTAATACAAATTTTATGCTTATGATCATACCACTAGCACACAATGCAGTTTTTTATATTTTCCTTTGAGTATTCTTTATAAACAACTTTTATAAGAAAAAGTTACCAATTGGAAGCATTCTGGGACTATCGAGCACATGATCTTTGTTGTGGGAAGTCACAAAACAGTCATAATTGCCATAGCTTCGTCTTCGTCTTTTCCTTGTCCCACTGGTGGGATATTCTTCATCTCGATTTTCACAATTTGGAATTCTTGGCATGGAATCATTTTCTATGAGGATGTAATATTCAGGGTCAGGTAAGGCAGTTATAGCAAAACTCTCTGCTCTGGTATGGATATCTTCTTCTTCCTCCTAATAATGGTTAAGTGCATTAATTGAGGAATACCACATGACAAAAACTTTGTTTAGTATTCTATTTTGTTGTGGTTACATTCAGTCAGAATGAAATAAGAAAAAACAAGTGTAAAAAATTTTTGTGTTGGAAAACATTATAGTAGTTTCTTCTGATCAAGCGCAAAGTTAAAAACTGGTAAGTACAAAATTACTGATTTCTTTTCATATCAGATATATTTTAATTTGTATGCACTTATTTGAACTTGTGTAAAACAATTACATTTTCACCCCTAACACTGTCTTTCATCGGCATGCTTGACTTCTAGGGCAAAATTGATCATTCTATTTTCTATGAGTAGGGAAAGAGAAGAATTATACATTTTTAACATGTACACCTCCAGAAGATAGAAAAAGTGAATAATCATGTCATAACATTTTCAAGATAATTTTGAATTATCCATAAATTATAGCTTCATTTTTCTTTCTTTTTTGGAATTCATACTACAGTTTTATGTTCCACAAAATAAACTTTCAATGCAATTTTACAGCCAGTCTATCAAACTGCTTTAAGCAACTCCCCTTTCCTCAAACACACACAGAGACAGATACATTTTCAGCAACATTATTCGTAACTGCCAATGATGTACGTTTCAAATTTAATACCTTCCACATTTCCTGGAACTTCTTTGGTATCATTGTCAATTTTGGTTCTTTTTAAGAAACACTTTACAACAGGAAAAAAAATCAACAGCAAATATACCAACTATTACAGCACTCCAAGTACCTATAAAACCTTTTAAAACCATAGAGCAAAGACCTGAAATTTTTAGCATATATGAATCTACTTGGGAGTGTTTTATGGCTATATCAAAAAAGTGGCTATGTGGTGCTATCGAGTCTAGGATTCGGCGAATGTGGATATGTGAGAAAGCTTGCCAGTAGCTTCTCGTGGGTCGGTGGTTCTTTCCGGTGATTTCCCAGTTTCTTCCTCCACCATTAATACTGGCCGCCATGAACAGCCTATCGTGTGCTGAAAAATGGCACTAAGCCCAACAACAAGCTATCAAAAATATAACTTCAAAAATGTAAAAACTAAATAATACAAAATTCAGAGATAAACCCATCCCCCCCAACAGAAAAAAACCATATAAAATTAAGTATAAGATAAAAGATGAAATGTAAAGAAGGTAAAATGTGCATAAATTAACTGTTAAATGTAACCCATGTCCAAAGTCCTTAAAACATAATTAAGATTTGCTGTATGAACAGAAATCTTTTAAAAAGTCAAAGTTAATTTTAGGTGGTACAACCTCATACTGTTTATTGAAGCAGTTCAATTAAAAGCACTTTTTTCTTTAGTGACCATTTTAAATCCTTAGGTTGGCAAGCCATTCACAGTATACACAAGTGGAAGGATACGTATGTTGACACTTAAAACATAGTACCTGATTTCAAAATCATATTTTCTTCTAGCCTCATCATGCTAAAATTGTTTATCTGTTGCAAGTTAACATTAATTCATTTTCAAATCAACAGAAATAGCTCTTTGTACCCAAGAAATCAAATCTGATCCCTTGTAAAAAAAAAAAAACCAGTGATGCCATCAGAGACCTAAATAATAAAAATAAGTGTTGACAATGAATGATACAAGTTACTACACACAATTAATAAATATTTGCCACAGTAACTATGAATGGGTGACAACACCTTGGCAATATATTTATTTGAGAAGACCAGCAAACATAAACACTCAAAAAACAAAATATTCAGTTGATTTGGGAAATAATGTAAAAATCAAACACAAAGCTACTACCGTATTTTCACGTATATAAGATGCATCATATACAAAGTTTTATGTACCCCGCACCCAGGGTGCGTCTTATGTAAAATATTTTTACACAAATCGTTAAACCCCACGTTTTATATACGGATGTCTTATAATTAGACGTGTCTTATATGCGCAAAAATATGGTAAGTATTTATAACACGAACGGTACAGTGTGTGATATTGAAGGACAATTATTGCGGTCAATATTCACATTTCACAATTTTCATTCCTAGTTGTAAAAACAATTGAGTAAGTGTTCAGTAATTACGTGTATGCGGGCCACTTCAAATTTAAAAATCTTTTCGTTTCAATGTTTTGTATACTGTAATTATTGCCGATCTAAGCTTAGAGTAAATGTTTTAAATTTATATAATATAGTATGTTTAAATAGTTTTGTTTATTGTTACTAATTATCACAGCAAAAACTTATGGTAGCTATATTACATGTACATCCAGTTTGGTTGAAAGATACTTAAATTTTTAGTATCTTTAGTGGGTGATTTCGAAAACAAGACTAAATAGTTCTAAAATAAGACCAGAATTTTTTCAATATTGGACTTAAATATGAAAATCAGTTATACCATATATTTTAATTTTTATTAAACACAATATAAACAACTGTTACTAAACAGTATTTAACTTAATTAAAACTCAATGTACCGTATTGTTCTATTCATCTTCATTTTCATCTTCATCAGTTTCAGCTTCAAATCCTCTGAAACTTGAATCAAATTCACTATCGTCATCACAGAATAACTCCATAACCGATGCTAATCGATCCTCATTGGTGTCAGTGGTATCGGATGCAGTTGCATCGTCGTCTGAAGAACTGATATAGCTAGCTGATTCTGGACACATCAAATGACATTGGAATCTCATCCATATTGATGATGTCATCAAGTGCCAACTTCAGTTCACTTATTTCCGTCTGAACCAAGGTATGGAAAATATCCAATTTATTCTTCCAATCATCTGGAAGCTTCTGTCCAACAGTTGTACGTGACCAGACTGCAAGATTGTTCCATTTCATGAACTTGAAAACCCAAATGACTATGCTACCAAGGTCTGTGATCTTCATTTCTATAGCAATAAATCGAACCTTCAATTTGATCGCTATCGTTGAAATGACACGGCTAATGTCATGTAACAATCATGTACAATTTTCTCGCTGCAGCTAAATTCTCTTCCAGCAACTCTGTTGCCACACTCCTTGGCAAATTTGATGAAGTCTAATTTAAAGTTGGCCATATATGATTTTTGCTTCAGCATTGTTACAATTTTAAAATTTTTAAAAATGCTAAGCCAATTGATTTCTTATTTATATATACCGGTAACAAATGACTATTCTCACGTTTATATATGCTAACCGCATACATCGGTCATTTATTGATCTATGTATGGTACTAATCCCACTTGCTGAAAACTTGGCCCTAGATCATGGAAGCCGCCTTTACATCTGGCGTTTATTGCTCTAGAATCTAGATACCAGGTACTCAACCCATCCAATATTAGCTTGACAGCAGATAAAAATAAACAATAATTGTTGCGGTCCTGCCTCAGATAATTCTTTGATCTAAATTAAAAATGGAAAGGAAGCCTTGTTTAAATCAGACGGAGGATGAAACATTTGCCAAATTTTCATTTATTATAAAGGAAAGAAAACCACTGGATATAAATTGCTCATTGCAGCAGATGGCTAGGCCACATGCATTGTGTAATTTTTGTTTACATAAACACCAAAACCCGCGACTTATATATGGGTGCGTCTTATGTCAATTTTTTTTTTATTACATAAATCATGAAATCCAGTGTCTTATATATAGGTGCGTCTTATGTCAATTTTTTTTTACACAAATCATGAAATCCAGCATCTTATATATGGGTGCATCTTATATCTGCGAAAATACAGTAATCTCTTGAGAATTGTAGGGTGATTTGTGCAGTCTTGCAGAGGAATATGTGTACTTAACATATGCTAGTAAAACACTTAAAATGACATTTTAGTATATTCTTTTAATTTACCAGATTTCAAAAGTTGGATTGTATAAGAATAACTTTAACAACATCCCACTTGATTGAAAGATCAAAAATAAATATAATTATATTTGTAACATTCAAAATTAATTTCTAAAAAATACAACTATCTTGTAAAAATAATTTATTTAAAATTTATTTGGACATGAAAAATTAAAAAATGATGTATATCTCATTAAATTTTTAACAAGATTACCCAGTAATTGTCATACACTTCTTATTGACAGAAACTACTGATCTACCAGTACAGTAAATAAATCCTGTAGTACAAACCAATGGAAAAAATACCACTGTATACTATTAACCCTTTCATCACTGCAGACCGCATGACCCGTCAGGGAAAGTAAGTCCGTAAACACTATGGACCAACTTTTCGGTCTGAGGAAGTGTTCTTCTTTAACGTTATAGTACCCGACTAAATATCTTTCGGGGTACCTCTAATAACTTTCATCTTGTAATGTATATGTTATATTTGGATGATCTCATGAGTTTAACTTGTATACAACTAGAAATAATGAACTAAGTAGGAACTTTTAACGTGTTTTCCGAATGCTGAAATTTGTATCCAAAATGGCGGCGTTTAAAGAAATTTTATAGGAGAGTTTTCGGAGGATTTAAATAATTTTGACCTGGTAAATTTGGATGAAAATGAGAGAAGACGTATGGAGAGAAAATGGAATGCACTTGTGGGTGACAGTGACGATGATGAAGAGAAACTTTGAAGGTTTTGAACCAGAGGAATTGTACTCTCATGGGTTTTTTTTTAACGAAGCCGAAAACCAAAGATTGTTTCAGTAGAATTGGGTACACCTGAGTGTTAGATGGCTCCAGGAAAGCTTCAGATTATTTTTAAATATTCTATTTAGATGAAGTTTTTGGAAAAATTGTCTGTTTAACGAACTTAAATGCGACGATCAAACGTGGCAGAGACGATAATAGGTGTGTGGACAGATCTCACCTTGGAGATCATTTTGGTTCATTTTATAGAATCTTATATATTATGGACACCATGAAAGTAAGACTTGTGTTGATACTGTGATTATTCACTAGTACATCTAGGGTCAATTGAACAAGTTTTGAGAACCTTTTAAGTTTTCTAAGAGGTAATAAAATAATTACTTGTATTTTACCTGTTGTGTAACCTGTTTGTACCTGCATTTTAACAGTTGTAATAGGTTTTCCTTTTTTTTTTATTGAATCAGTCATAAAATTTGATTTTTAACCTTGATTTTAACACCTAATCCAGCCAGATATCTTTAACCTTTGCAAAGTTATGTTGTTTCAAAGTCCACAAATCATTTTGCTTTACATTTCCAAAGTTACTTAGTGTTGAGGACTCTATGCCTACAAAATTTACTTAGTGATGAAAGGGTTAATACATTCCACCTCTAGTTAATGGTGAATTGGTAAACTTCATTGCTTGATTACATGACTCACCTGCTCCTTTTTTTGTGTAGCACTAAAAAAATTGTCCATTTCCTTATCAAACACATTCTAAAATTACCATATAAACCTTATCTAACATTTTCCAGTCATTTAACTTTTGTGAGTCGCTTAATATTTTGTGCCATTATTTCCTGTACAGACTGGTCCTCAATCCGAATCTCACTATTAAAATAATCAATCTGCAAATCATGTTTCAAAATGTAAGAAACCATCTACCTGTATTTTCATGGCAATTTGTCACATAGAGCTGTTATAATTAGAACATAATGATAGTGTTTGGAAAGTATGAAAGGCCTTTTTTCTATATTATTGTTAAATTTATATGTCTGGTTTTGAAGAGATGACAAAAAAAACCCAATAAACACTAAAAAAAAACAACTTTTGACTGCTTTATTTGTTTTGTGTACCAAGTAAGTGTAAATTACATGTCAAAATTTTAGGAAACTTCTACTGGGTATTGATAGATACTAATTATAGGTTGGTTTACCAGGTATTCAATCAAAGGGAAATGTATGTTTTGTGAACCTGGCTGCTTTGTTGTAGGTTCATACATACCTTCCCACAAGAGAGGCATAAGTGTAATTATTACTAAGTTGCAAACAAGTGCAATCTGGGCATAAAGATAGCAGTCTGTATACTGTATGCAATAATTACAGAAAACAATGAATAGCATACTTTTTTTTGCTACTAACCTGGAACAGCAGTTAAAATTCTTGACACAAATTGGATAAATACATCTGGATTAGTAGTTACTACGAGAGTATGAACACAAAACAAATGTATAAATTATTTGTGTATAACACACACTTTAACTAGTCAACATGTCTAACTTTTGTGAATGGTTGTAAAGTCTGTATTACACCTGTGTCAAATTCTTTTTCAAGCACTTGTAAAGTTCTATTGACTTTGTCCTTTTTGGGATGCAACATGTTTTTAAGTTTAACAAAATCCCTCTCCTCTAACACTTTTCAGTTAATATAATACACATCATATCAATAAAGCCCATTTATTAAATATATCTGGCACCATTTTTTTCAATAAAGACTGGTCCACTAAAAATGTGTATCCAAGTAGAAGGAATATGTGACATGTGGTTTTACACTCAAAACATCAATCTGTTTTCCCGGAACTGTTTCACTACAGTTACTATACACAGAAAACAAGGAAATTAAAAGGAAATCAAACAATTAATAAATGGACCGCAGCCAATAGTCCCATGATATATTTCCCGAACTGTAATCATTATTCTGTTTCAATGGGCAAATTGTAAGATCAAATTCAATAAAAAAAACAAACCAATGATTATACCAAAGGCATAATGGTTGGCAGATATGTGTGTGTTTGTGATATGAATTTTTAATGTAGCTTTAACAAATTTTCAGTCACATCACTACGTCTGCACTGTGGCAGTTTATAATGATGTCAAACACTGGGGGATCATGCCAGATATAATGTCCGACCCAGTCACATTATATCCTGACACCAGGCCGATCAGTTCTATCACTAACCTTTTAATGCTGAGTGCCTAGCAAGGCAGCTGTTAGTACTATTTTTTTTAAAAAAGTCTTTGTTATGACTCGGCTTGGGTTCAAACCAGTGACCTCTCACATCTCAAAGCAAGCATCCACGTTTGAGAGAGAAGCCAAGTAAAGGGGGTCTGATGATATTTATGATGACCAGACTATGATAATTTACTAAGTGATGGGGGATTTCAAACCTTTATCAGACAAGCGGGACAAGTTCTTGGACTCTGCACCAGATGATGAATAGGTAGTAATATTGTAAATTAAAGAAAAGATGTGGACCTAACTTCAGGTTTATACACATTTAATAAAATTTCCACTTAATTGGGTACCTATGTAACAGATCATTAGGTAGAAGTGTTCTAAAATTTTTACAGTTTTAGTTGAAATCTATATATTGGTAATCTTAAGATTTTAACTACTATGTGCATTATTCTCTTCATAAAATTTTTTTAAAATTTAAGTAGGCCTTTCATGGGAAATAATGGTGGATAATGCTGAAAAAAAGTCTAAATATTATGTTATTGAAGATTTAACCTAAAATGAAACATTTAGGGCAATGCTAAGTTATGGAATTTGAGAAGTACTGCAAGGTAAAAGTTGTTTTTTGACCACCTATTTTTGTGAAAATACAGGGGTAAAAAAGCAGAAAAGCTGATAATATTTAACCAATGCCAGATTTTGGCAGCAGTTTTCAAGACTGATCTGTCATAATTTAGCTCATTAATTTGTGAAATTTGATTGCATGCAGTACCAATATATGTTCAGCAAAAGAATTTAAAATCATGGAGCTATCATGTTGGTGAGTAAAATGATGCATTTTGCTATTTACAAGATTTTTGGCATCAGTTCTGTAGTTTTCAGTGACATGAAAATGCATTCTTTATTTGGAAACTGTATTTGTGCAGTTTGTCTGTGGTATTTTATGAGATCATTCACATGGAATAATAATGCAATCTGTTTTCTATAGTTTTTGTGACATAAAACTGGTTACATCATTTACGTATTTCAGTCAATTTCAGTGCATTATAACTACCCTGTCACTGCATTTTAACTGCAGTCTGACTGAAAACTGCTAAAAATACTGCTATAACAAATACTAGTTTAATCCATTTTATCCTGTTTACCAATTTCATTTGCAGTGCCTGATTCCCGAAGAGCAATTCTAAATACACCACTCCCTCGATAACTCATGAACCTGCTTATAACATGGGGTCAAGTACATGGATCCAATTTTTAAACAAGAAAATGTCCAAAAATTTATCTCTATTTATTGAAGAAAATCATGATCAAAATTAGTAACAGAAACTTTGATATATTGTTTATTTCATCATTGAAACAGTAGATAGAACCTGAAATTTTAACCCTTTCATCACTGCGGACCAGAAAAATGGTCAAAGGGAAGTAAGTTCGTAAACACTATGGACCAACTTTTCGGTCTAGGGCAGTGTTCTTTTATAACGTTATAGTACCCGTCTAAATAACTTTCGGGGTACCTCTAATAAATTCCATCTTGTAATGTAGATATTATTTTTGGATGATCTCGTGAGAAATATCGAACAAAGGAACTTTTAATGTGTTTTCCGAATGCTGAAATTTGTATCCAAAATGGCAGCGTTTGAAAATATTTAAGAGTTATCAGAGGATTTTAATAATTTCGACCTGGTAAATTTGGATGAAAATGAAAAAAGATGTATGGAGAGACAATGGAATGCACTTCTGGGTGACAGTGATGACGATGAAGAAAACTTGGAAGGTTTTGAACCAGAGGAATTGTACGCTCCACATGGTTTTGTTTGGACAAAGCCGAAAAACCAAAGAGATTTGTTTCAGTTTTCTGACAAAATTGGGCACACCCAAGTGTTAGATGGCTCCAGGAAAGCTTCGGAATATTTTCAAATATTCTATTCAGATGAAGTTTTTGGAAAAATTGTCCGTTTAACGAACTTCAATGCGACGATCAAACGTGGCAGAGAGTTATAGGTGTGTGGACAGATTTCACCTTGGAGATCATTTTAATTCATTTTATAGTATTTCATATATTATGGACACCATGAAAGAAAGACTTGTATTGTTACTGTGATTATTCACTAGTACATCTAGGGTCAATTGAACAAGTTTTGAGAACTTTCTATGTTTTCTAAGAGGTCATAAAAAAATTACTTGTATTTTACCTGTTGTGTTACCTGTTTGTACCTGCATTTTAACAGTACTAATAGATATGCACATTTTATTGAATTAGTCATAAAATATGATTTTTAACCTTGATTTTGACACCTAATCCAGCCAGATATCTTTAACATTGGCAATGTTATGTTGTTTCAAAGTCCACAAGTCATTTTGCTTTACAACTCCAAAGTTACTAAGTGTTGAGGACTCTATGCCTACAAAGCTACTTAGTGATGAAAGGGTTAATCAACATTATGAAATATCAAATTTAAAAGTAAGTAATACATATAGTTTTTTTTTTACATTTTCTTTCCTAACAGTTAACAATATGCAAGGTAATTTTGATCAATGAAAATGTCACACATGCCGAGTGGAGGCAGTAATTTAAAAAATACAAATTAAATTTTTTTTTATCAATTTAAATTTATGTTCTAGTTCCATCTTTTAGTTCCTTTTAAGTATAATCATCATAAATGCAATGTGTCCACTTCTAATTAAACATAAAATGTGTCAATCTACCATAACAGCTAGTGAGTGTTTCTCTGCGAACCATATTAGGTGCTGGAAGTATATTGATACCTGATGTGCAGAAGAATTTATTGTATTGTTGCAATGAATTAAAAGCACCTTTGTATTATCACGTTAATTATGTCTTTTGAATCTAATAAAGGTGCTAGAATAAAAGAAAAGTTAAAAGGCATGAAAATCCTACAAACTTAAAATCTAGTGGCCCCAGTTGTATGTTGGATAAACTCACTTCATTTGAGCAATCATTGTTATAAATGTTATGGTGTATATAACATAAACTACATTAAATTAACCGACTCATTAGTAACTGTGATCAAAGATAGCATGGCAATCAAGTAAAATTAATACTTTGTAAAATAAAGAGCTTGGTTTCACAGATATGGTCCATAGTGGGTGAGTTTCACCAAATTGTTGTACTGGCACTTAGAGTCATCTTCAAGGATGATAAGAAGTTTTATTATTACTTCCAATGAAATCATGACATCAATACTATACTAAATGAACAATAAAAAAATTTGAGATTCAACGTAGACGCTTGTCTCATAAAATAATTCTGCTTGTTTTGAAAAAAAAAGGAATCTTGTTTGGTGGTGTATCAATTGTTAGTCTAGTTCCTTACGCTTTTGACTCCCGATTTGGCAGGATACTATTAAATACCACTCTGGAAACCAGATACATAAAAAAAAAAAAAAACCTGTGACGTATTAGACATATTTTTGCAGACACGTGACAGTTGTTGAAACCAGCTGAGACGATCTTTTACATGTTGGACATTTTGAAAATAAATGTTATTTAAACAGAAATATGAATAACTGCATAAAAAAAGCATTATTAAAAATTATTATCGACATGATTGTAAAATAAGCATTCCGTCATTAAATGGAACAGTTCCCTAACCCACCCACCCACATTCACGTTTGCTAATGTTATAATAAAGTTATTTTTTTTAAGTATATAAAACTATGTACTCTGAAAAGGTTATAAAATTTTCAACACAGTGATACATGTTTTGTTATCATGTACCAATGTACATGCTCACAACTTAATTTTGAAATAACTTTAAGAAAGAAAGAAAAAACAAATTAAAAAACTTACCATGATTTCAATGAATCTTTTGCTTATGAAGATGAATGAAATGCTCCAAATAGCATGCAAATAAAATAAAGATAATTCTATTTCTAGTATTTTAGTCCAAATTTGAAGTTTCTAGCACTGTTAGTTCAAAAGTTATAATTTTACTAAAATTGGACAACAAAAAAATCCTGGAACAATCTGTTTACTCCACATTCTAGAACTTATACTTCAGTGACAGCATTGCAGTGAACACCTAATTTTTAAGAATGGCTATATGAACTTTACACATGATTTTTATTCTTCATGACCTATATAGACTAGAGAAATGAGCAAGTCCACTCCTGTGACTGATAATAAAGACAGGAAACATTTAATAATAGGACTGAAAGTGACCACATATTTAAGATAACTTGATCATTGTTGGAGGGGTTCTACCATATCAAGCCTGATTCTATTGTTTACTTTTTCAAATAGAAATGCAGGTTGAAAACTTTGGAAAATCTGGTTTCTATTTGTTTATCATTTTTCTATTTAAAAAAACAAGACTTATTTATAATAGTTTACTGGAGTTTATAAAATTTGGGAAATCAGCATAACTTTGAATTGTTTTCAATGGAACAAGTGCTCTATTTTAGGGAAATTAAGAATAACAAAATGTAAAAATAAAATGTCATTATGAATGATAGTATATTCAAAATCTTATTGCAAAATGACAAGTATATTTTACCTTGGTCAGCAAATGTTCTTGCCTTGTTAATAATTTTCTTTTGATTTCCCTCCTTCTTGCCTCCACCTGCTCCCATGTCTCCTGCGGACATGAAGCAACATCTGCATTAAAAAAACAGAAGTGTTTTCTATAAAATTTCTCAATACAGCTTAGTTTAAGGGTTATGAATATTTTTTTAAACTGCTACAAGGCACAAATGATTTTTGAAGCCTTGTGCATTTCAGTGGACACACATATTGATGCTCTGCTAATCCAACAAGCACATTTTATTCCCTGTGCACCATTTAAATTTTGGTGGCCAGTCGTTTTGTTTAATCTGGTTTTTCCGTGAATGAAAAATGACAACTCACACTAGATGGACATTTGAAATATGAAACAATTACCTATGCACAAGTAAATGAGTAAGGAAAATTTGTATTTGCTGCAGAAAACAGGAAATCCAATATCTAAAATAAAACAGTGCACAGAATTTGACTACAGAACTGAATTTGCTATAATGTCAGTATGGTCATGTAAGTGCAATTATTCATATTAAGATAAATATATAGTTATTCTAATATTAAATACTAAATTTGTTTAACCAATTTATTCAGTCATAACTGTTGAAAGCTTTGCACCTTAAAGGTCATCAATAAACTTCAAGATGAAAACTTTTACAGCAGCAGCTAGGTATTAAACTGGGTACAAAAAAAATGAGGATGCTGGATATATCCAAAAAACAGGTTAGTACAAAGTTTTTCTGATAAGTACTGCTTTCATTGTTACATGAAAGCATAGCATTCATTCTGATTTGTCCTGTGTCACACCTTACATTGCTCGCATCCAAAAAAGATTCATATTTAACATTGATTTTGTTAAATATACTTCTCGAGGCCTAAAAACAAAGACAAAGGAGTATGTATGAGGATTCAAATAAAATAATAAAAGTGAATAAATGCGACTTAAAGGTAAATGTAATACAGTTCTAAAACCTGATATCATTACTGTAATAATGGATTCTGAATTTTCCTGCCTACATGACTGTACAACTTTTGCTACAGAGCATGTAATACATGCTTATCTCTGCTTAAATTTTCTGGCATATTTCCAGTAAAATATACAAGAATTGATTTGTTTATTTAAAGTGAAGGTAGGTGTTTTCAATGCAATATGAAAATGATTTGAATTTACTCTAAAAGACCAATAATGGCAAGATCCAATCTGCATTTTGTGCACTTTTACCTGGCATCATGGTTTGACACTAAGGAGAGTAATTTTGTTGAAGAACTAAAACTATACATTAACTCATTAAAATCTGCCACATCTATAACTCATCTTACTTTTCTTTCCTCATCTCCTGAGTGTCACAATAACATAACACACTTTACCTAGCTTGTTTCCCGAGCACTGAGTCTGAGTGACAGTATTAGTCTATGCCTGTATCCTCCCGTACTATGAGTTAAATTGGCACATGAGGTTAAGTTTGCAAGAAAGATTTCATAAGGAGTTTTTGCGTACATAAAATGAAATTAATTTCATGTGCTGATAATGTTAATCTTTCAGTGTGAATTCATAATTGATTTTTATGGATTATTCTTGGCAAGTGAAACAAATTGGTAAGAAAATCAGTTATATTTTTGCATTTAGCATGAAATTTATACCATTATGTATGTAATTTTATTGAGAACTGTACCAATTTTATTTCAAATGAAGGAACCAAAATAAGAAAATAACATTTATTGCAAAAATCTATCTTGGTAAAAATATGCAAGCCAAGTAATCTCAGCCAGTCACAGGGATACAGGCACTGTTAAGGCTGTCAATGCTCTTGATCTTGATGACCTATCTGCACATATGCTGTAGGGGAATGCCTAGCTATTTGGCTCAGGGGTTAATGAGTTAAAAATGCACATATTTGCATGTAAATGAATATTCAAATACCACTGCTTAATTAACCCTTTAACTACGACTACTGCATCTGAGTGTCGCCTGTAAATAGCTCCTGAACCCCACTGACGCAAATATGCAGTGTCGATAAGCCTTGTTTAAAATCCCAGTGTCGCTTATGAGCGCGTAGTTCTTCTGTACTCAAAACCCCAGTGTCGCAACTATGCGGACATAACTGCTATGTTAACTAAGCGTTGATTGGTTGAAAGTACAGATATTTACTTATTTTTCATTATCATAACTAATGAGAAGACTGGTTACTGAACATTTTGATACCAGTTGGAAAGCTGAGAGGTTTAATTTAGACACGTGGGAAGGAAATTTCCGGCAATGTACAAAACACGTGTAGTTGAGATAAACAAAAATGGATTCCTAGTCAGATATTTGTGACTTTGAAGGGTTCAGTGCAAGCAATATCAAAGAGTTTAATGGATCATTCTTAGTAAATGGATCAGATGATGTTAGTCCCATTTCAACACTAAATGTATGAATCAAATGACAGTTTACATGACGAGGATTTCTTGTCTGATTGTTGTAGGAGTAAATAAAATATATGAATAACAGACACTATACAAGGTAAGCTGCTTTTTATTTCATTGAAATCTAACTTCATTTCACAAAGTTACATAAGCGCCAAGTCTCCCAGATTTTCCTGTAGTCATCTGATATTTACCCAATCTTCTGATCCACCGATTTGCCATCAAAAATTAAAAATGACAAATCTTCCAAACAAAGGTATTTCCAGGTAAAACAACAATCAATAGACAGTTTAGAACTGTTTTAGACTAGTGTAACCTATTATTCAAGTACTTATTGACCTAACAACCAATCAAATCACATCTTGACACATGCTAATGCACTTATTGTACATAAGCAAGTTGTTTTACTGCTCAATATTTCTGTATTGAAAAATGTATCGAGGACAAATGTTTGCAGGCAAACTAAGAAGCACAACAGTTCTTAAACTCTTTGGAAATATAATAATTTTGGTACAATGTTGACATGTATGCTAATGAGTCGAATGAAAATATGCCTTGAAAAAACAAATATGTTCACAACACCATTAGTGCTTGGATAGATGAATGTGTAAAGCATTGTGAAAATAACATATAAGAAAATTAATAAAGCTGAATAACTATTATTCATTGTATTTACTTTACTTAGTTTTGATACAATGTAGACTTCACGCTCAATTTTGACATGTTGTTACACTAATCCCACCAATTTGGACCCAATCTCCCAGACTGAACAATCTCCCCAATTCTGTCCCAGAAAAGTTGGCATATGTAAACTTAGCTTCCACCCCCACAAGAATCTCTTACTACCTTTAGTAACTTTGTTGCTGTCGTTTGTTCCTTTCAAAACTCATGCAAATTTACATAAATTTAAAGGACACTGTTTATGTGTTTAATGCCTTTCTTTTCCTTTTACTACATGATAGGCTATAGGCTCTACATGGCAACCAGATGAAGGAAGAACAAGGGAAAATCACCAGAAGAACCACAAACCCATGTAAGCTACTGGAAAGCTTTCTCACACTACCATATTGGCAGAGCCCAAGACTCAAACTCCCACAGTAGGGAGATGGCAGTGATTGGTAAAAGAGAGCACCTAAAGACTAATCAGTCACCTGGAGAACAGGAGTTTGCAGTTTTATTAATAAAACACTCAAAATTTCTGACAACATGAAATCATCTTAACGGTATTATAAATTAACACAAAGGATGAGTGTCCACAGCCCTCCGCTCAATTCGACTTTTCTCATGTGTCTTTTATCACTTTATAATAACAAGACTGAAAAAACCACACCTATCCATTCAAAACACAGTAACATATCAACTCATCACTTTCAGACGACCATCACATGAATCCAATCCAGCAAATAAACCTTTATTTTCACCATTACAGTCACAAAACCTCAAAAGCACAATCATTACAGAAAATAGCCAATTTCTACTAGTTTCTACCCTGCAGTAAATATGCCTTAGGGTCTAATAATTGTTCCAAACACAGCACTGAATCTATTCTCTTTTAATACTAGGGTCTAATATTTGAATGTGATGATTTCATCAACCGTTATTTGTACTATCAACTCTTTAACTAAATATTTCTATTCTGGAAATTTATGGAAAAATTATTAAAATGATGCAATCTGAAATAAAACAGTTAAACATTTTATCTCATAAAATCAGTTCCATGACGTTATTCAGCCCGAGGTAGAAATGGGCTAATTCATGTAATGATCGCGCTTTTCAGGGTTTGTGACCGTAATGGTGAAAATAAAGGTTAATTCGCCGGATTGGATTCATGCGATGGTCGTCCGAGAGTGATGCGTTGGTACGTTGCTGTTTTTTTGAACGGATATGTGTAGTTTTTCAGTCTTCTAGCGATTCTGAAGCTAAAAAAAAAAAGCGTGAGAAAAGTCAAAACAAGCCGAGGGTTGTGGTCACGCTTGTATTCCTTGTGTTAATTTATAATACCGTTAAAGTGATTTCATGCTGTCAGAAATTTCATCGTGCTTTATTGATAAAACTGCAGACTCGTGCCTGAGAGTCTCTATGCGATATCGATGATTTATTTTTTGGTTTAATTTACCAGCTTTTAACTCTCGATATTTTACAGCAGTTTTAAAATGGTAAAGAAAATTCGCAAACCATATGCAAATATGAATGTATATGGTTTAATCATACCCTATAAGTGTGTTTAAAAGAGACAATAATAAGTGGACAATTACTGCTTTCCACATCACTGTCGTCGCTTATTTCTGCTGGCAACGTCCACCTTTTCTTCCTTCCTTTTTTCCGTTTAGCTTTCTTTCGAAAAACGCACTTTTCTTTCTTCGTGGATTTGTAACAATTATGTCTTTCACCCTGACAACTTTGTTCACTGAATCGGAAGTGTCCATCCGCCAAGTTTATTTGTCCAAGTTTATTTCCTTTGAACAGGTGCTTGTCCTCCGTTTTAGAATCACATACAATCCTCCCATGGAACTGATGTCCAACCGCATGTGAAATTCCATCAAAACGAGATACGTGCGATGAAATCTGCATATCAGTTACTATTTCTTCTGCCATTAAATTTTTTCTTCTCGTTTGTGACATTTTAGCGATGTTTACAAACATGAGAGTAGATCAGATGACAACATGGCCGACATCGTCTGCTGTAGTTCAGCAAACTGCGCGTGCGTACTAAGATGTTAAACTATTATTCATTGGCTTGTTTTATAACACTACGTTTGATTGGCTATTTCTGACAACCCATGAACTTTTAAGCTTAACCGCGATTTTTCAAAACTTAAATGTTCTTCCAGTGGCAATAACGAGCTGACGTAGCAGTTCTCCAGAGCGTCGTTCCATTATATAAATGTGATATTCTTGTTCATTTAGTAACCTCAAATAAAAAGCGTTTTTAGTTTCAAATAGTATCCAATCATGTTTATTCGAACACATTTTGTGTATTGATTAATCTACAAAAAGTTAACAACTGGATTTAGGTGTTACGAAAGATGCATAAGATTATGATGGATGTATCATGTATATCTGAACTCTAACACAATATGACTATTATAGATCGATAAATATTATTTATCTTTATGTCACCTCCTCATTTGATGGGTGTATAAGGTAAACATGGCCTTATCGGATCAAGTGTTGGGAGAGGGTAGCAAAACTTTCAAAAGGTTATCGAATATGGTAGAAAGTGCAACAAAGAAAAGACGTGTATGTTTGCTCAAAGTGTACACAAATATCAATTGAAAAGTGAGCGAACGTGTGTGTTTAGTTTGTTTTGGTGGGTTGGTGGTTAAACACTGGGTGGGGAGTTCGGAACCCCCCACCTCATACAGACCTGATAAACCAGTAAGGAACCAATGGTTTGATTGTCATTTTTTATTTGAGAGGAAAGTGATAAGACCTTGTGAGTTAAGGAAGAAAATAAAAAGAGAAACTTCCTCTGATTCAAAAAAAAAGATACTTTTATTAATTACACTAGTTTTAAAAAAATATATTAAGTAAAATAAATTTTTAATCTGCTTAATATGAAAAATAAAATTCCAGCTACATCACCCTCTCTGGTCAGTACATACCTGTACTAAAAAAAAAGGATTATGGAATAACAGTAGGTAGCCTGTCATGTACATCAATTTAATTCTTTTGACCTGCTATGTTGACGTTTGTCTGAGTAAAGTTTACCACGATAAGTAAGTAAAACAAAACCAAATCATTGCACCATCTTTAAGTCGAGCAAACTGCAAACAACAAAGATCCCGATCTGACGTAGTATAAGGTGACTGCAGATGAGAGTCTGTGTTGCCTGTTCTGCTGACCATTCCTTGCCAACTGCACAGACCAAGATCTGCCTGCGCATAATGCGCTGACGGATCTGGATCTGTGAAGTTTGCATTTGGTTTCGACTTGAAGTGGAATATATACAGTATAGGTTCCAGGCTTACCTTCAAACAAGAAAACTATTGTCAATATCATTAACTCTGATGAAGCGTTTAATCCAAAAGTAATATAATTGTAAAACAATTTCAAACAATTTTTAATAACTTCTAATATCCCCTTACATAACTGAATACATATAAATGAAAAAAAAAAAGAAAAAACACTTTTGTTTTCATTGATTCTGAAGAACTTAAAACTGTATATCATATTGTAGGAGAACCTATACCAGCCGATATTATAATCTTGGAGCTGAAACAGTTGAATAATGGAGAAAAAGTCCTCTAAAGTAATGTTAGGTGATACGAATTTTAGGTGCTTAAGGACAAAGTAGAACATCAGTTAGAGTCTTTTCATACAGTTCAAGCTACTGTAAATTTTAAAAAAAAATATTAGATGGAAAAGACTGTTAGTTCAATGAAAAGATTAATGTGATATTTTAGTAATATACTTTATATTTAAACGTTAGACTAAATAAACATTGTATTTGGTGTATCTTTGTTACAGAGTGATGTGGTGATGAAACGGGCGTCTTTATTGGGTACAAAACCAATTTGAAAAAGTTACAAAATTTATTATTTTTCCAATTATGTTTGGAATTAAACATTAACAATGCCAGGAGTGAGTTGGGATACCTTATGTTCAATGGGACTTCTATGTTAAATTTAGGGGTTGTGCCCTACGGACAAGGGGAATTTAGCATGAGGAATCTTAACGTGGGAAATATAAGAACGATGGATTGGGACTGTCTACAGACAAAGGAATTGACGTCACGGTAATGGACACTGGTAACAAGTTGCAAGTAGCTGACTTCAATCGGGCGGAACACTATGGCAAGGAGTTGACCTGAATACCCGTTACTCTAGATAGGGACAAATATAGAGACACAAATATAGACACGTGATTAGAGACCGGATCAGAGACAGAGACAGAGACATAAGGAAAGAAACAAACAAATATGGCAAGAGAGTTCATCTTTTCGAGGCAACGGAGAGGCTGGGTTTCATCTTATTCTAATTTTTTTCTTTTTCTCCACCAGCACCTTATTTTCTCCATAACATTCTTCTTCTTACTCCTTTTCTTCTCCTTTTCATTCTCCTCTTTTTCCTCCTCATAAATCTCCTCTTTCTTCATATTTTCATTCTCCTCTTCCTTTTCATCTTCTCATTACATATTCTCATTTTCTCTTTGTCCTCAATGTCTTTATTTTCCTGTTTAATCATATCCTTTAATATTTATTTACCTCACTTGAGATTGTGTATCTCCATGCTCAGCATGTGAGAACTATAAGAAACATACTGAATCTTCACCAACACACCCTATACCATATCTAGGTTATCCACTACTTCTTGCAATTGTATCATCTTCTCCAAATGATTACT
Source organism: Potamilus streckersoni (assembly GCA_016746295.1). Classification (NCBI taxonomy): domain Eukaryota; kingdom Metazoa; phylum Mollusca; class Bivalvia; order Unionida; family Unionidae; genus Potamilus; species Potamilus streckersoni. The sequence goes on from JAEAOA010001897.1 coordinate 4,981,035, forward strand.
GTTTTTTTTTTTAAATTTAATGTTGAATGGCGCAAAGCCATTTCCAAGCCAAACAGGAACCAAAAATTGCAAAGGCAATTAAGTTAGCCATAAGAAGGGCTGTTGGGTCGGCGTCATGAAGGTTTTCCTGCGGTATTCTTATATCTTCGCCGCAATAAATGGTTCTTTATATGTTCCATCAGGTATTGTCTCAAACCCACGCGTATTTAGTTCCGGATTAAACAATAGGTAGAGTAGGCACCGTCCTGTGGGCTCAATTCCTTTTAGGGCCTTGCAATAACGGATCAAAATAATATTGAAGTGATTTGATCTTGACGTATTAAGAGATAATTTGCGAATAGGGCACTGAGATTGCGACTGCTTAGGGGCCTCCATAGGGTTTAATCCGGCACAGTACATATTGGCTAGCTCAATGGCTGTTTTAATGAGGGTGCTAAGCGGGCACACATATTACGGCTTGTTGTAATATTTCATGAGGACGAGCAGCCAGAATTGCCATTGCTGTGTTCTGGGTTTATACCTCACAGCACTGGCAAAGTTTTTTCAGCATTTTTCGGGTTGTATAGATTTGTTTCCTATTCCTAGCTGAAGGTAGCACTCCACAAGCTCGTTTTGTCTCTTCATCCTCAGGATTATCACCCTCGTAGTCTACTTCTTTGTCTGAGTCTTGTTCATATCTTGATGGTGTCTCAGTTTCTGCCATTGCCTCTAATTCATCTCGAGTTTGGCCTGTTCAATCGCTATATAGAGTTTCTGAAGTGGTAATATCGGCCCGTGCTTCCACATCCGTCATACTATTCTACTCAGTAATGGTCTGAGTGAATATTTATATTTTCAGCATCTAAGGGCTCTGTATCGGGTCTGGGTGACCCTGTGTGCAAATAAAATTACTAGCCTGCTTATTAGAGTGGTACCCTGCCCTGGTTTGAGAAACTTTCCTCCTCTTGTTTCGTTTCCTTTTGTCATGTTTTAACTGGACATTAGTCTTCCAGTCCATGGAAATTCAGTTCCTCTCCCTTAGTGTTTATATTCCATGTTAAAAGAAGCGTAGTTCTTTTTACTCCAGCTTGCAAACTCCAATTTGAAACGATTGTTTTTTTCCCAGTGCCTTAATGCCCCAAAGGGCTCGTACAGCATAACATTGTAGTTTTAAGTCGCGTATTAATCGATGACTTCTACACGACTGCTTACGATCCCAGGCATGGACCGCAGTCCCTGTAAAAAGGCGCTTGGCCCCAGAGCTGGGATTTCCCTGATCCCTGGCGTAATCAGAGACCTTCAAATGATCTTAATTATTCTCAAAATGCACGCCATCACAACCGGACGCCAAACAGCAGACAACGCAACAGCCCCCGCCCAAACCGCTCCAGTCCCCAAAGCCACCAAAGAAGAAGCCCATAAACGAAGACACCGGCCAGCCACCTCAATACGGTGCAAGCCTCCACCATCCGTGCCTCCCATGATGTTGGTTCTCCTCGCCGTTGTTACAAGTGTCCCAAAATGACTTTCAAAGTCTCCAAAAATGGCTACCCCAATATCACTTTTAGCAATTTGTATCCACTTATTACTATAGATGTTCCTATGCAAGAATTGTGTGAGCTACCTGTGCAGTTGTATCAAAAAGACCTGAGTTGTGAATTGTTAAAAGATGTTATGTTAGAATTTTGTGTATTTAGCGTACTTTTAAAATCTAAATTATTCCATTCTGCTGAATGTATGCCATCCTATGAAATACTATCGGCATATCGAATTATAGTCACGCTTTGCACTGAGTACTTCTGCGACTGCTTATGGCCCCAGACTGGGCCACATTCCCTTTAAGAGGACGCTTGGCCCCGGTTTAGGCCTTTTAGCAACTTTGACCCGTTACTCATAAAATTTTGACACTCTATCGCCCTCAAACTACAAACCAAGCAATCAAGGCTGGTGCAGGTATAACTGCAATAGCTAGAAGCCATCTCAAGCACGGATTTGAAGGAAAACATTCCATTTTACCAACTACCCATATCACCTATCAAATCACCCATTGTGATAAGAGTACTGACATAAAATATTTTTATACTAAATAATATACTATTACCAAACTTTTTGTTAAGTGATTAGTATTTTTGATTATTTTTAAAAACCAAATGTGCGCGTGTACACACACAGACACAGACACACACACACACACACCAATAAACATAAGTCCCCCCACAAACACAAACACACACACAAACAAACAAACAAACAAACGCTCGGATTCAAACACAGATACAAACTAACTAATGTACGCGTATGCATACAAACATGAATACAAAAACAAACACACATCAGTAAAGGAGAAAGTGTTTATAGTAACACTTCTCCATATTCACACAAAATGGCAACTTGATTAGTATCTCTTTACTAGAAATCTAGTTAGCCCTGAGAAGGGCTGTTTTGTATATTCACGCGCAATTGGTTAAAGGTGACATCTGCCAGTCCGGGCACCACACACGCAACGGCGGTTCCAGTTCTGCTTCCAATTTATTTACGTGACTGGTATCGCAGGAGGAAGGGGTGATGACCTTCAGTACCCTAATCTTCAGTTTCTGGAATTCTGAAGAACATTTCCATCTGTCTTATCTTATAATATACCCGGGGTTGATGAGGTCTCCTTATCTCCTGCTGGAGCTGAGGGTTCCACTCTTGCCGCTGTCTATCCAACCCCTCATTCCAGTTTTACATCTGGACGACAGCGGCTCTTGGTGGTAATGGTTGTGGTGCTGTTAGTGGCTATGGAGGTGTTCTCACCATGGGCTTCACCTTACACACTGGCCTAAGCATGAGGTAAGGCAAGATAACTCTTTTCTCCTCTTCTTTCTTTTTCTCCTCCTCTTCTTCCAGCTAAACTGCTTCTGTTATCGCCTCAATAGCCAGCGCGTTCAGCATGTGTCTGGCACACTAAAGGTGCATTTGCAGTTCAAAAAGTTTCGTTAGTCTACTTATATTGAATATTGGCTAGTCAACAACGGGTAGCCAATGACTAATGGACGAATTATAGTTGCGTATTGCTCGATGGCTTTTATAACTGCTCACGATCCTGGGCTGAAACTTATGTCCCTTTAAGAGGGTGCTTGGCCCCAGAGTTGAGCCTTTTATTTCCCAATCCCTGGATGGATCAGAGACATTAGAAGACCTTAAGTGCAAGTAGGACGTACTCCATCACTCCCCGACAACAGACCCAACTTTGTAATTATGGTTGTGTGTTCTGGACGCACCACCAAAGGATCATCTTCTGTTGTGAAATCAAGACCTTGGTTGTGTCCTCACTCTCCTGGAGAGGCATTTATTGCTTATCCGGAATGTGGGTCCGCATGTGGGGTGTCCTGGTCTGTCCCTTGCCATTGCGATACTACGCCCATATGATAGGGTCATCGTAGAAAATCTAAGCCAAGTTCAGGATCTCACCCAGGTAATGCTAGTATTTATTCTCTAGCACCTGTTTGATGTTCCTAGCTTATGTGTTTGTGTGTGAATGAGGGAGGGATATTGTGGAGCTGCAGGCAGAGCATCCTGTACTGCCCCTTGCTTTGATGTTTGTCTGGCAATTTTAACTGAATAGTCGAACCTCTTCTGTAGTGGTAATTTGAACATTAAATCTTTTCTCTGTTGGTAATTTTAATTATTTCATCTGTCCACTGCTAAATTGGAAAGTTATGTTTTAAACTTCCCTCTGTGTATCTTTAATCCCTCTTTTCTGTCCATTGCTGCTTCAGCTTTCTTTTCTATTGCGTCTTCTTTATTATCTTCATCTGTCCTCATTCTCCTTTACTAAGGCTTCTTTAATTCCTGGTGATGCTTTTCCTTTTGATTAAGGGGTGTGTTTGTCATGTCAATCTGTGTTGATGTTTAATTGTTTTTATTTGTAATTAAAGTTTAAATTAAAAAAGTTATCATAAATCAAATAATATAATAAATTAAATAATTGTATTAAATAATTTAGATTAATTAAAGTTAAGATTGCGTCCAAGTCTGGCTGCATGCTTTCTCACCGGATAGGTCTGCTTCCTCGGAAGAGAAGGAGAAGTAGAACTCTACGTGTCTACAAGGCAGTTTACAAAGCCTCTGTCTGGCTCCTGCTGCTGATATTGCTGCTGATGCTGCTGTTCTCTCTTCTGTTATGAAGTCTGTACTTCTCGATACAATCTTCCTGCTCCTTCTTGATTTCAGCTCTGAAGACCTCTTCTATCAGGTCTCGTGCCACTTTAAACACCCTGAAATTTTCTATCTGATCAGGTTTGGATATTAGTTTTGCTTAGCACGATGTAAATTCACGTAGGCATCGATTAGCTTTGCTAGACTTGAACACATCTTCATAGGTTGACGAGTCAACAATAGATTGTCACACTGGACCCCCCATATATATATATATATATATATATATATATATATATATATATATATATATATATATATATATATATGGCTCAAAAGCGGTGGCAATATAAAATATCACTACGATTTTTGAGGTAGGAACGTTGTTATAGATGATCTCATAGTGAGGGATAAAGAGTAGTCAAGGATTATATATTCACAGCGGGTTTTAAAAAAAAACAAACCACCAACACTTTTTTCACAACATTTGTATTTAACTAACAACAAAAATATCATGCAACATGGTTTCAAAACACAATATTTTTATTCAACTAACAACTAACACATCATATAACATTTTTCTAACAACACGTTTTTCACAAGGTTGACAACGTTGTGAAGTCCAGTTAGATTTCCACTGATGGAGGTCATTGGAACATTGATGTGTACTACCTTTTCTAGCTAAAGACAAGAAATTGCCATAACTCACAAAACCATCGATCTATTTTTCTATCGTTTTTCTTGAACAGTCACGATCAAAAAAGTGATTAAATGTTCTAAGGAATATCCAAGACTGCGTTGATGAAGAAAATACACACAACATTGTCTACACACCATGAAATCTGTGCCATGCAATTCACATTATTGAAGCAAGTCGTCTGGGCATTTCTTTTCATAAAGTCGATGATGTCGCCCTCCAAAGGCAGTAATCCATACAAATCAAAATACTCCAAACAAGCATCGTGGGGAAAGTAGACGGCTACCCAGTGGGTTCCTGGTAGATGACTGTCGTCCGTGTTGATGACATAAGCTTGATGTTATTTAGGTTTGCGATGTGAAAGTTCATCTTAAGCACACACAGCACGATTCCAAAAAGCGATATACGAACTGTTATTAAACAGGTAATAAAGTTCCCAGGTATCCATTGTTTATTTCGTTTTTTTTCACAGGTAATGATAAGCCATCAATTCAATTCTGAATTCTTTCCAGAAAATTACTGTTAAGTAATTGTGTCTTCTCGTTCCCTCTCCGTACTCTGAGCCAAGAGAGATTCGACGCGATGGATTTCCAGAGCAGTCAATGGAGGGGAGGAATGATCAAGCAAGTCGTTATACTACCGATGAAACACCGCTTCTTCCGAGATGAGACCGCAAGCATCCTCCATATACTCGTCCAGTTTTTCTTCTTGACTCATCATCAGACATTTATCGTTTTAATTTTGACTGGGATGATAATTTTGACATCCATTGTAATCTTTCTTGGTCAATGCCGTAATAATTTTCGCCAGGTGTTTGGCCAAACAGTAGACTAAATGTTTTTCTTATTCTAGCCATCTGGACATGACCATGTCATCTTTGTCTTTGTCTTTGGGAGCTGCTTCTACCATATCCTTCCATTTCATTTCCATATTTTCTAATAGTCTAAAATGACTTCTCTCAAACTGTTGATTTCTATCGTATTATCGAAGCATTCAAGACGTTCACCATTTTGGTTAAAGCTTCTGCAAACTGAAGTTCCACACACAGCTGCCAAGATTTTATTAGATGAAAATGACCCTCGTCGCTGCCTTGGTCAGGAGTGAAATCAAAGGCCCATAAACGACTGCCTCCTGCATAATCGTCGCACGAAATGCCGTGGATACTGTTGGTCCCTAGCTGTTCCGTGGCTTAGTACTATCTCAAGTAATTCTTCTGGGCAAAGATAGGTTTTGAAGGGTCTGGTACACAAGGTCTTGACGTCGCGACTAACTTAGATCTTGGACACTCTGTAGTGTTTAAACTGGAATGGATTAGCAGTGACATCTCCGTTGAGACCTTCGTTGCTGACAATACTAATGATTAAATGTTTGGGCAACTCTCCTTGGAAACGACGATCTTGGATCTTAGAACTCCTGTTCAACGGCAAAGGTAAAAGTTTTCATTTCCACTGGTTGGTCGTCATTCTTCTCAAAGTGTGGCTGATGTCGCTTCAAACTTTAGGTAACACTTCCATGCGTGGCACGTACAGTCTGGCTTCTTGGATGATGGTTTTGTACTCGTTGGCATTATGCATCAAATGGAAGACGGTACAAATACGATTCAGTTAAAAGTTGAAAGTTGACATCCACTGCGTTCAGATAATACTTGTCTTGTAACTACATGTTCAAATGCAAATAATTCATGACCTCTAATATACGTCCTTGCAGAATTTTCTTTCGACGCTTGTTAAAACCCACATTGTTAGGATCGTCATCTGCTGTCAGGGCTATGTCGTTAAACTTGTCCTAACCTGTTATGAAAGGTTTCCATACCACGCAAACATCCAGATGGGAGTCCTTGACTTCTTTTCAGTACGTCAGAAGATTTTCCAGGTACCCCCGGTGAGGGTAAGTATCCATGTTACTATTAACCAGTTTGTTATTCAAGTACAAAACCACCTGGCTGAACAAGGAATGCATACGATTGTTAACAGGAGCTATTCTAGCATCTGTTCCCCGGGCGGTGTTGTCCGTTTTGATAATTTTACTTTCAATTACAAGTAACTGCTATTCAGATCGGTGTAATCATCGGGCTGTCCTTTGATTTCAAATTCGATGTTGGTTGAAGTCGTCAAAGAGGAGATGGATAAAATTTTACCCATTAGGATTCTTGTTTTGGCATCATAGTGAGTGGCTTTGACAGGTGCAAGACTCTTGGTGCATTATTATTTTTTCTCTCTCTCTCTCTCTCTCTCTCTCTCTCTCTCTCTCTCTCTCTCTCTCTCTCTCTCTCTCTCTCTCTCTCTCTCTCTCTCTCTCTCTCTGTGTTTTTATTATTCAAAAACGTCTAATTCTCTTATGGTTCTTATTGTCTTGGTCTTTCTAGCTCTAGGGGTCTAATGGCCTCTGAGGGGTGTCTTCGTTGTCATCTCTTCCTGCCTTTTCATTGCTGTGGAGTCAAGGAAACAGGAATGTCTGACTGGGCAGCGTCTAGGGCAATTATAGGAGTTTCTCGTCGAACCAAACTATCTTACCCTTTTGACCCAAGACATTTTTGCTAGCTCTCAAGAAAGCTTTTTGGGGGTTTTGTTTGTCAATGATAACATTTTGGAGAAGTTTTTTGCCTTGCATCAAAACGTCATCTTTGAAGGCTTGCAATCCTCGTGTCTTTAGGTGGAGGTGGGGTGGAGTGGGTCGGGTGGGTGGTTGGGGTGGGGTGGGTGGAGGTGGGGTGGGTGGGGGTCTATGTGTGTGTATTCCCACAAGGAATCGTCTAGTAAACGAAATCCTAGAAAGCAAGTCGCTAAGACATACACCACAGGACGACACCAATTCAATTGACATATTTCGCGTAATAAGTGTTGGTAAACCTTCACAGTCTGAATACTATCACTGATTTCTTTCCACGGCAATTGTTGTATCACGAATGATAAAGGTCCTGGCATGGTAGCCAGTTTTATACCTCTTTTTGTCAGAGGTAATAAATGTACTTTTTACAAAGAACTGATCGTACTCCGTCATCGTATCCAAATAGTTTAGTGGCTAGTTAACACACTACACACCGCACAGAATTTTCATCTGCAGACAAAATTTGATAGCGTAAAAGAGTTTGATAATCTTCTAAGACTTCCTCTGGAATTCGGTGAAGTCTGCCTAGCCTATAAGAAGTAAGATGAGTAGCAACGATAACTGGTCCTCGTCCAGTTAAACAATATCTGACCACTGGAACACTTTCAAACGAATCAGTCCTCTTATAGGATAAAGGTACCAGTGGTTCCGGCATTAGTGCCGTAACGAATGCTGTTGTTCTTTGCGTTGGACTTGTATTTTGACCAGCTCATGGTAAATGCGTTCTCTCAACTCCACAAGCAAACCACCAGTGTTTTTTTGTAAAGTATCCATGTAAATATAATTATTCAGGTCGTCCCACTAAAGGTAGGTAGGTACAATGCGGTACCCATCGAACATGTTTCAGGTATGCAGAATCTTTCTGCTCCTACTGGTGAAGTGACACACCGCAACTGAATCACTTGACTTTATCACCGTCGCCCAAGTAGATAAATCCAGCTCTGGCTAATACTTAGGGGGAAGGTCATCATATATATTTAGACCATATTCATTGGAAGTTTTGGTATCGACATTCAAAGTTGCAGTATTCAGGCAAATGCATAGGGAACGAATATTCTTCTTTCACGAGTTCATGTCGAAGATGGTAAGGTGGAATCCGCAGGAGTTTTCCCAGGGTTGGATGGCATCCGTAGGGTGGTAGTCGCATGGTTTCACGTGGAGGATGATATTGACAATGAAAACCAGTAAAGTGAAACGGTGTACGATAACAAATGGCATCGCTTTTTCATCCATCAGGTTTGACACGCACAGCATCACTTTCAGTGGTAGGTATTGTAGCAATATTCATATCAAAGTTCCCATGATGTGGCACTTAATCATTAAGGTCACAGCGTGCGGAATCCCTGACATCACAAGGCACAGCATTGCACTTCTAATGAGAATCATCAAAAGGGAATTTCGTCTGTTTAAAAGTATTCATCGCAAATCCAGTATAAAAATCTAACCTGGGTATTAAATTATTATTTGACTCAATAATTAAATGCACGTCCAGAACACAGAGAATTCTGCTATCGATACCCAGGGCCTGTAGAGTCATTTTTATCTTACAAATCTTTTTGAAATGCATGATGGATAAAAGCTTATAGAAACGTGTTAAAAACAAAGTAAAATACTTCTAAAAATTCTTATCTTGTATTCCAAGATCATAATCCACAGTGGTAAAGATAAAGCATACTCAAGGTCGTCTGCCGTTCATCCGCAATGTCCTCTGTCGTTCATCCTCATTTGTCGTCTGGTGTAAACAATAAAACAAATTAGCAATGGTTATTTATCACATGCCTGATGTCAAGCAAAGTTTAATACGTCTGCATCATGATTTATATTAAATACGCAGTCTGCGTATAAACGGGGGGGGGGGCGCAAAAACCATGGGTACCAGAAGTTTTGAGGTCGTGCAAAAACCATTTCGGGCCATCATTGTCGCCACTTCAAAAAAAAAGCGGATAACAATTTGTTGATCTACTGCCGATATATGCCACAATAGTCGCAGACTATATAACATATGAAACTTACATTTGCAATCCTAAACTCGTTTAAAAAAATTCATCTGATTCTCTTGATCCTTTCCCCACTTTCGATACCTTTTAAGGGTAAAACTATATTCTCCAGTTCTAAATGTAATTTTCAGCGAATCTCCCTCAAACCCCCAAGCAAACCCATTGTCGGTGATGAAAATTAACCCGGTTGACAGTCTTTAAGTAGAAAAACAATGTAACGAAGGAAATGTTTACACAGGTGAAGAAATCTTTTCTTTCCAAGCCAGCAAGCCACTTTTTCCCGTTTGGAATCATGTCATCAATGAATTCAACCATTATGGCATCAACTGTCCCAAATAACCACCGATGTTGTGAACTGAACCAAGTTGTGCTAAGCCACGCGGGCTAAGTAATCTATTGATCGCAAAACCGGTGTTCTCTGGAACATTCCACAAGAGATGAGTATATATTGTTGTATGGGTTTTCTACTTTTATAATTAATAACTCTTCGCTACATGTCATTTTTTCCTATATGCGCCACACGCTTCTGTCCAAAGTATATAATCAGAATTGTCCAGCGTAGCGCGTGCTTTAAGTTTTGAGAGCAATCTTATGAAGAAACCGTTGTCGATAAGACTCAGTCACTTCATCGTTGTGAATGAAGTAAAATCAAGCTATGCAAAAGGTGTCTAGAAATGGTTTAAAAGAGTTAAGATGTGTCAGATAAATGTAGATTGTTTGAAACTGTAACCTGAATTTCCCATGATCAATTGTAATGTTCAGTGAAATAATGACTATATACTTGCATTATTTTGTGACTATGTCAGGACTACCAGTTTCGCTAAGCATCTCATATTTTTCACATGACGTTAAATAGCCACAAAGGACTAAAACATGGCTTTCTCCTAATATGATATTGTTTTACTTGAGAGAAAATATATGAAGGATTTCATCTAAACTGATGCATTCCACATTTTGTATTTCAGGTGAGCTTTGTAAAAATTAAAGAATGGTTTTCAATCCTTGTATCATATATATTTCCCAAAAAGTACTTATATTGTCAGAAATATCAAAAGCAAGATTTAACAAAAATCTCAAGTTTGAAATAAAAATACTTAGCATGCTAATGAACCGAATAAAATCATCATTTTCTCTGAAAATGTCATACAATATTGTTACGACTCTAGGTCTTAAAATAAGCAACAGAAATAATTTGAAACAATTTAAGTGCAATCAACCAGAAATTTATTTCCCTACAATATGCTATGAAAATTCAAAGATACTTACATTATTCTGAATTAATTTGTTTTTAAAATCAATTATGTTCTTTCACAAGTCCAGAAGTCTAGAATGTTCCGAATAAATTCCAATAATCTTAAATGCCCTGATACAACACGATAATGCAAGCCAGAATGTCCTTGAATGAGTTAACAAAAATAAAAGTAATGCATTGATTCAAAAGTCCAATGAGAATTATAGTAATTCCAATGAATAATTCAAACAAATAATTCCTTTCAAATTATATTTAATTTCACCCCCTCCCTACTAATAAAAGGCTCTTTTAACAATACAAAAGATATGCAATATAAAATTTTTAATAGTCTGGACTACCAGTACGGAAATTCTGGGGAATTATTTTTCTTTAAAAATCAAGCACTTTGCAAAGTACGAAACATGTTAACTGCAACAGTAAGCACAAACACTAACAATTGCGCAATATCTTTTCTCTGTTTATTTGCACTCTGTATGATTTACTTAAATTTTCGAGATGTGCACGCAACGTTTTGGGGAGATAGTTAAGTGAGGCGAGAGTTACGGTTGTTGCGAGTGTGCCGAGTCAAAATATATTATTCTCGACCGCATGCGGCTAAATAAGGCTATTACTGGTGATGAACAACTGAAACATCAATTTGAGCAATATATTAGGATAAAATGAAAGTATGGATAGCTGATAATGGAAACAAGTCCATATTTGCTCCAAGAACGAACATCTCAAAGAGGATATTATATTCCATTATCCTGAACGCTTAAGGTCCTGTCACCCATATGCCCGTGTCTAAAGGTATATCCACTGCAAGTGCCGTTTGCGATGTGAAAGCGCCCACTAATATCTGAGGCTCCAATCTCAGACCGGTATTGGAACCAGTGACAGCGAACAATCAGAGCTATTGTCACAAAGTAGTTGCAGGAAAACATATTAAAGTGATAACACATCACCTTGACAGTCGAGACTAGTCTTTATAAAACTTCAGGTTGTCCTCATGCAAATATTTAAAATTAAAAAGTTATATGATAGCCACTCTCAAGTTAGAAATTCGGTTTACAATTGGGGTCCGTAAACACAAGACCTCCACATAATGTATGAGGGTACACTTATGCATATAAGAAGTCCACACACGTTCTCTATTGATATCACTGCTTGTTCCAAAAGGTATTACTCTGTTTCTCTTCTTTGACTGACTGCCCAATGGCCTAATACATTCCGCAATTGTTTCCATTCTGGTGTATCGGACTTTCTCTGCAAAGTTTTAGCTGCTGCTGGCCATAGAACTCAATTAATTTTACTATATAGTCTCTACATTTGTTTCTCAGTACTGAACTTTCCACTGTGTGACCATCAATACAAATCATATGTTAATCTAAAACACCTTCAAAGATGACTTTACGGTGAAGTTCTTGTCAAGGGTTGACCTGCATTTTTTTGAGAGGCTGAATTGTAAACAAAACACCATGCAACGGATTTCACTTCTAAATCATCACCACTGTGCACTGTCGCCGAAATACGCACATACGCACACCATAAGCTCACATTCTTAAGAATAAACAATTGCCTTTAAATCCTTACCAAGAATGGAAAATCTAACTCTTGTATCACCAACAAACAGAGACAAGGGAGAAAAAAAAATGATCTCAAAATAGACTGGGACTACATTCGTGGGTACTGAACCGGATTTTATAATTGTGTATTGATTCCTGCTAACACACGTGATATTGCTCATTGTTAATCTTGACCATACTTCTCTTTGCCGTCAGGAGTCAGATTTATGTTGTGTCGTCTGCTCCCGAAAGCAGGTTTAACGTGTTTTAAATGGAGGGTGACTGTTTCATTCGTTATATCAAACTCATGTTTCCCGTTGCAGACTTATTGAATTTAGTCCAATATTTTGGATGAAATTAACTCAGCATGTGCGCTAGATTTTATACATTCATATTGTAGTGAGTGATACAATCGTAACTGATATTCATCTTCATCAGGGAACTACTGTTTCAACTTATCTATCATATAGATCTTATAGGGATAAATATAGTTATTTCAGGTAATATGGTATTTATATGTTTTAGAAGAGAATATATATTTATATATACAGTTTCTAAATTCTGGCCAAAAATTTAATAATTGTATGTCTATGACACAGAAGTACATCTTTGGTCACTGATAAATTTATATTGTTGTTGTGGGACTTTACGCCATTTTTCAGCACACGATAGGCTATACATAGCGGCTAGTATTAATGGTGGAGGAAGAAATCGGGAAATCTGCGGAAAGAACCACCGACCCACGAGAAGCTTACTGGCAAGCTTTCTCGCATAACCATATTCGCAGCCTTTAAGCATTTCTTCATCAGGTTGCATTGGTCAGCAAAAACGCTTACGTTAATAGGCTGTAGTGGCCATTGAACACTGATGTCAGCAAGTTGCATTAGTCAGCAAAATGCTGACGTCAGCAGGTTCGTCGTAGTTTTAGCAAAAAAAAACTTATAGTCTCGATTTTAAACTTATGCGTAAGGAACCTTAAAAGAAAAAAGGTGGGTAAGTAAGGTAGGTAGGTAGGTAGGTAGAGTTTAAACGACACGTCAACACAATACTGGCTATATGCGTTAAATATAGCTTGTTGATACAAGTGCTGAGTATGCTGAACTTAGTATCCAACATCGTTGATAGATCATGTTATATGACCTTCTTAACATCGATATAAGATGTCTCGATAGTTAATTTGTTTACTCATCAACATAGTGAGGTCTTTTCATATGGTTTGTCTACACATCAACATAGTGAGGTCTTTTCATATGGTTTGTCTACACATCAACATCGTGTGGTATTTTCATATGGTTCGTCTACACATCAATATAGTGAGGTCTTTTATATGGTTCGTCTAAACATCAACATCTATAGTGAGGTCTTTTTATATGGTTTGTCTACACATCAACATAGTAAGGTCTTTTCCTATGGTTGGTCTACACATCAACATAGTGAGGTATTTTTATATGGTTCGTCTACACATCAACATAGTGAGGTCTTTTCATATGGTTCGTCTAAGCATCAACATAGTGAGGTCTTTTCATATGGTTCATCTACACATCAACACAGTAAGGTCTTTTCATATGGTTCGTCTACACATCAACATAGTGAGGTCTTTTCATATGGTTCGTCTACACATCAACATAGTGAGGTCTTTTCATATGGTTCGTCTAAAAACCAACATCGTGAGGTTTTTTCATATGGTTTGTTTACACATCAACATAGTGAGGTCTTTTCATATGGTTCGTTTTCACATCAACATAGTGAGGTCTTTTCATATGGTTTGTCTACACATCAACATTGTGAGGTCTTTTCATATGACTTGTTTACACACCAACCCAGAGAGAATGCATGAAATTGGTATGTATTTTCTCATTATAAATAATTTAGTTTCAATCTTATAAAAATAATTACTGCATAACTTTGGCTATTAGGGATTTCTTTAACAAATCGCTTCATCAACAAGTTTTACAAATTTGCTTCTGGTCTTCCTAAGGCCGGTCATACAACATATGCCCCCAAAACTCCACACGCATTTTAACCTGTTATCATATCGTTTTAATGTTTTGATTCTACCAGTATGAGCAAAAATCATTATGATCAATTCTTAAGAATGTCCCCAATTCTTTACTTTAAATCTGTACACATGTTACTCAACATGCACAGAAGAAAGAATCAGGGGACATCATAATGGTAAATGTTCCTTTCATATTTGGGCGCAAATATGACAGCTTCCTTCTGACGTAGCTAATACACACCCACCCATATATATATATATATATATATATATATATATATATATATATATACACACACACACGGGCCCTCACAAGAAAAGATTGCCGATTGTTTTTCTCGTAAATTTCTTCGATTTTACCAATTACAGGACAGTTTAAAATCGAAAGTGCTTGAAAAGAGAGCTAAAAGAGAATTCTGTCTTTATCGGTACCATTAAAATCAGAAATTTGCTGTTTATGATAGTGTTAGTTATCTTCTTGCTGAAGGAAAAATTGTCGTTACCGCCATCTTCAGAGTGAATGTTTTCATTTAAATTATGTCTCCTAGGGGCCCCGAGTGGCCGAGTGATCTAAAGCGCTGACCGTTACGGAACACTGTCATCTCACCTCTGCGTGAGTTCGAGTCCAAGCTTGGCTAACGTGGGTAAGTGAGAAAGCCTGCCAGTAGTTTCTCATGGGTCGGTGGTTCTTCCCTGGGTTTTCTAGGGTTCTTCCTCCGCCTATTAATACTGGCCGCCATGTATAGCCTATATTGTGCTGAAAAATGGCGTTAAACCCTACAACAATACAATATAAATCATGTCTCCGCATATCTCGTGAGTTTTCGCTCGGTTTTAACGTGTTGATATGCAAATTCGATTAAAAAACTGATCATAATACGTCTTAATAGGGCAGAAATAAATTAAAGTAGATCGTACAAGCAGTCAGACCCATTTTAAGAAGTTTGGGGGCCCAAGGCACAAACACTAAACTGCTAACACAATAGACACGGACATTTTGTTTTTTCGCCGCTGTGGGGTCCCTCGATGCGCAGGGCTCTAGGTACGTGCCTCGCATGTCTATGCCTTACAATGGCACTGCAAGCAGTTATACAGACAGATACATGCAATAACAGCGCTGTAAATCATCAAACATGTTTTACCTGATTAGGTGGCTTGGGCTGATTTGAAGTGCATACTTTGTTACCTTTAGCTGTATCTACACGTTTTTCGCATATCCATCAAGCAATTTTTTTTACGAATAATATTTGCACATTAATTTATTTTGTGATTGAAAATGTAAAAGCAATTAGGAAAATAAGTTCTTGGGAAAGACTAAACCATCTTGATCAAATTTATATCATGCCCTGCTACAATGGTGTCACTAGTGTTGGTGTCACCCAGTGCGGTAACTCATGGTGTAACTCATAATGTCACCCCCATAGTCCTTCATGCACAAAAATTCAAGGATGTTATAGAAAGTCCATCCTATCACACCCCTGGACCCCATTCCTGCACAAAAATTCAAAATATTTATAGACAGTTATGTGCAGTAACTCATGTTGTCACCCCCATGGACTTCCTTCCTGCACAAAAAATTCAACAATTTTGTATTTTATAATTTTGTTGTCACCCCCTCTGATAGTGTCACCCGGTGTGGTCTCAACCCTAGCGTGACGACACTGCTCTGCTCAATATTTCGATCCAAAAGTTTATTTTATTGCATTGGCGTTTTCGTAGTGTTTACCTTTAAACCATCGTGCCATTAAACCACACCCATTCCTCCATCAATCCATCCATCCATCCATCCATCCATCCATCCATCCACCTACCCACCCACCCATCCACCCATCCATCCATCAATACACACAATTTTAAATGTGAACTTACCAAACCATATTTGAAACAAATATCAAAATATTTATTCCTCTTGAATACTTAAACTGAGTATGATATACCTCAAAAGCAAGTCTTTAGGTCATTTTAGATATGTTTTATCACAATTTGTTTGAGTAAGGTTTAGCTCACCGGTCAGCGACCTACGGCACATCAACGGGCTTATGTGGCACGCGATGGGCAGCTAAAACTCTTGATTTTAACAACGGTTCTCTCTTAACGGTAGCACGGAATCGTTCATCTGGTAATTAATCCGAAAAATGTGGCAAACGCTATGTAAAATAGGTCGCCGACCCCTGGTTTAGCTTGTACTCTCTCTCTCTCTCTCTCTCTCTCTCTCTCTCTCTCTCTCTCTCTCTCTCTCTCTCTCTCTCTCTCTCTCTCTCTCTCTCTCTCTCTCTCTCTCTCTCTCTCTCTCTCTCTCTCTCTCTCTCATCCAAACATACGATTTCGTCATACGTCTTTCATTCTTTTCTTTGGTGCTCGTAGCAGTAAATAAAATGAAGTTTAAATCGAAATACGGACGTTATAGCGCCATATAATACCATCTTAGAGTCCAATGTACCCAAAATAAGTGCCAAAATTCTTTTCATTTTTTAACGGCCAGTGTGGCGAAATCAGTGTATTACTCTGTGTTGACATCATTTGAATTTCATACAACTCTAAGAACTACTAAATTCCGTGATCGAATCGCCGTGAATTATCAGAGAGAAAAATTTAGTAAACTTCAGGGCAAAACATTTACAATCAATATTGATTCCAATTGCATTCTGCGTCGTATGGAATCTCTATGGAATAGGTCTTTTTAACAACCATTGTAAATGCTGTACCAATGATAAATATTTGACGCTGCTACTAGGAAATCGATATAAATATTTATATCGCAAATTATACAAAGTAACAAAATTATAGTACTCCAGAATATATAATGCGAAAAAGGCCAGAGGAAAGAATTTTACCAATCAAAATCAGCCTTGTCATCAATCGTGAAATATTATATGAAATCAGTAAACTGCGTCGTACTTTGTCCTCATTCTTGAATTATTAAAGCTTGCAGAAAAAACTCATAAAAGGGACATTGTTTGTCTAGATTATGTAAATTCACGCAACATTGGAACTCATTTAAATAATTTAAGATAAATGAATTATAAATAATTCAGATTATTTACGGTTCTTTTCACAGGAGGTCTGCAAATTTGCAGGTTTTAAAGCTTTGCCAGTAGAACGCAGGCACACAAACAACTATCATTATAAAACAGTCACATGCAAATAGTAGTATAACTGAGGCCCCTTAAGACACAAAACCAAATGTTTTGTTAAAATAACTTTTTCGGAAAACTGCCTTTTGCAGTTACACAGAATAGTCGTTACACACACTTTAAACTGTATTTTATGTCCATTAAAGTAACTATCTAAAGAATAAGATATTAGATTCATAGTTTAGAAAAAATAATATTAGCTACCTAATCTTAGAAATTTTGCTTGTCAACTTCCAAGTTCACTGCGAGCAGACAGTCAGTACCCACAATTTTTTTTTATTTGTGTTCGGTATATAGAGATACAATATTAATATTTCTTTTCCTCACATATCCAACGTTTTCATGTCTGCTCTCTCTCTCTCTCTCTCTCTCTCTCTCTCTCTCTCTCTCTCTCTCTCTCTCTCTCTCTCTCTCTCTCTCTCTCTCTCTCTCTCTCGGTCGAATTAAGATCTTTGGGGGCCATGGGCATAGCCAACATAAGGGCTGCTGTGGGGGTTGTTATGGTTGGGGAGGGGTGCTCCCAACATTTTATTAAACTATTATAGAAGTCATATCCAGGCTAAATTTTGCTTGGAAATTAAATTAGTGAAAGTCAGATGTAAAGCTCCGAGCCCCAAGTCAGCAATGTCGAAATATGGTTAAATATACAAAAAGAGTGATATTTAATGAATAAAAATTTAATAACAATTCAATAATCAAATGATTCAAACTTCCATTTTCCCTTTTTCCGCTCGACCATTTAATAGCTTTTTGCATTACTCAATTAGCCGTGTGAGATCGATTTCCACTTGTCCTTGTGTTCTACTCATCTGTGGTATTCTTATCTCTCCTATTTCTTATAATTCCTTCTCCTCTTCCTCTCAGACTTTATCCAAATTCCATCTCCTCCTCTATTTTCTCTTCCAGACTCCTTTTACTCCTCCTCCACCTTCTATCCACCTTTTCTCCATCGACTAGACTTCTGTTGATTCGACTGTTCGGCTAGTCTCAATTCCGTTTCAATTCCGTTCGGCTAGTCTCAATTCTTCTTGGAGACTCGGGTCTCAGCTGAACCGACAGTTCTCTGTCGCCTATAAAGCTTCATGTGAAAACACAAGGACGGTACAATATTCTTCTGTAGTCCTCTCATCTCATACTACACCCAGCCTATAATCAGATAACGGCTATTAAATTTCTTCGGTTACGCATTCATTCACATCGAGATATCCATACGTTCTTGTATGGTATAACAAATATCATGATACAGCACTGTATCAATTGCTTCTTATACATGCATCAATAAATTACGTCACATTAGTACATAATCCTAATCCCGTTATACTACACAATATCACAATAATCAGACGCATTTCTTTACTTAACAACTCATGCAAAGTACACAAATATTCAAATATCCATGCTCTGATTCATTCATAGATCCATGGTAACTAATCTTACATACTTCAGCCATTCCAAAGTCACATCTCAAACGTGTAAATTCTAACATAACCCATTAATAAAATGCAATTGTTTACTACGAAGTAACCTAATAGCGAATTACAAGATTAATTCTGACCATAACCTAACTTTCTGCATAACTCTCTACATACTTCTCAAGCCCATTTCTCAAATACGCATGTAAATGAAACAATACAAAGGTAATTCTACATACTAAATGATCCCAGTAATTCAGTATACATATAAAAGTAATTATAATGATGATGCTGTAATATTCGGCAAAATCAAGCAAACAACTTATTGACCTTTTCGAACCTTTTTCTTTCCTTAGAATCTACCTCTATGTTTTGCTGCCAAATTACGTGTGGTTCTCTCGGAGTACCACTTTTGCTCTTAGCGATCTTCCTACTAAATCTTCGATTATGAGTTATGCCAGTTACAATTCGAATCTAGTTGTAAACACACCCTCTATCTCAAATCCGATTGGATGTCGCTGTGGACCGATCCAATCAAACTTAGTGGACAATGTCCCTCTCGCTGTCTGTCAACGCAGAGACAGATGAGAACACGCCCCGCTCACCCCGCGGGCTTCCCTCTGATCTCAGGACTAATCTTTAACACCCAGGTGTGAGAACTTCAAGCCTTTGTAAAATGACGTGATCAATTGCCTACGCCAACGCAATTTTCCGATCTCTGGCGGGTCACGATACCCTTGCGTAAGAGATTAACGCTAGCCCGCGGCAAGCTTTAAACATCAAACACAACGCCGCAGTAATATTATAGCTTATACATGACTTTATAGCTGGGGCTTAATAAGCGTGACAGGGGCCCGTAGCTATTCTGCCTTGTCCATAGATACAGTTATAGTACTATTAACAACTGTCGGTGAAATCAGACGATAATATACGGGGCCCCTTGAGTCTCGGGGAAAAGGGGCCTTCCTGTGAAATCAGACGGTAATATACGGGGCCCTTGAGCTTCGGGAGTCCTGGGCAGATTGCCCTCTTTGCCCCATGGATAATACGGCCCTTCTCTCTCTCTCTCTCTCTCTCTCTCTCTCTCTCTCTCTCTCTCTCTCTCTCTCTCTCTCTCTCTCTCTCTCTCTCTCTCTCTCTCACTCACACACACACACACACACACTGTTCAAATTCTAAATTTGATAACACTAGAGAACACCACAGTAACATAATCCATATTTCAAAATGTATATTAACATGCTGCAGATAGCATATAAAATTTCTACTTTAAAAAATATTTTCCGACTTATACTGGATATATTACAGCTTGCAGAGAACAAAGTTGTAATCTACCGCATCTCGCGAATATACAGCAAGTTCAATAAAAAGTTATTAGTTGTAAAATGATCACAGCGCAGTGTTATAAACTACAGTATTTTGCATTTTTCGTAGCATGTTGGTATATTGTGTTCGAAGAATACGTTCTTGATAACAGAATATTCACCGTTAATCTTAAAATACGGATTTTAATAAAGGTTTCCAATGATTATTATGCGAATATAAAATAACGTATTGTCTGTAGAAGGTTATTAACATGTACATGGGGAGTAAATGTGTCAATGTTAATAATGACTAAAGAACGGGACCTTGAGATAAAATCGTTTTCATGAGATGGGAAGTGGGGTGCGGTGGGGTGGGGAGTAACTAACAATTTGGGTTCATGAATTATTTATGCTAGCAGAATTCGAATTAAAAGGATCTGGCCCCTGAACTGATCTAGTCCTAATATGATTTCCTGCTTCTGGGAATGCCTCAAAACGTTGAGCGCTATAATGCAACAGGGTGACTTTAGGTCAAACGGTTTGAATCTACATCATGGAAATCACATACATCACAATGTAGACTTTCAGAACAGAGTGCGACATAAACAACTTCCGTTGCTAGTTGACTTGTCTAGCATAGCCTGCATATTTTAGCATTGTTTCTCCTCAAACGTTTATAGTATCATGGCTGAACATCACGGTAGAAATCCTAGGGTTGAGCACATTTAGAGTGATTTTTTTAAAAATAAAGAAACAGTTTAAGAAAATATGTATTGTTCACTTTTTCAGTAGAATATTTATAAGTAATAACGTCGAAAAAAAGCTATGGAATAATCACTATGTTCCTCACTTTTGTTTTGTACATTATGTAATTAGCATTTTCATTAATAAAACGTTGCTGTTACTCAAAGTTTTCAAACACAGTGTCCAATTTACCTTTGTTGAATTACGAATACATAATATGAGAAAAACAGGTACGTACCTAGGAATAATGGGGCGGGGGTGGGGTAGGGTAAACAAGCCGGCAAGAGGTTTGGAACCCGTGGAGGATTCCGAGTGAGCGAAGTCCCAAAAACCTCTCGCATTTTAAGCATTTGTAGAGCATAATTTTATCTATAAAGCTGTAAAAGGAAACTTACTTTAGAGAACGTTCATGATGTTTTGGGCTCATTTTAGGAGGGGGTAAGGTGGCTCTGCCGGGAAAGAAACATTAAGTACCTGAATTCATTTTAAAAATCAATATAGGACTTTCACATTATTAGCACACGATATGAATCTGGGCGGGTTAAGACATGACAATGCGGTATGCTGCATTCGATGGAGTATTATTCAAGTGAATCGCGTTCATTGAACGAGCAAAATGAGCGAACAAATAAAAGAATAATTGTTTCTGACGAAATACGTTTGGTTTACTTGTTAAAATAGCGAAACAAAAAGAGAGAGCTACAGTGAGGAAAAAGTCGCGAGTTCATGGGTCCGACAGGGTACGTAATACCAAACAATGCTACCAAATAACATTCACATCAGTGAACAAGAATGGTAAACCAATGCCAGAAGTGCATGCTGGACATTGCAAGTGAGTAAATGTATCAATTTACAGGCGGTTGAACTTTTCGTACGTATTTGATGGTTCAACCGTTAACGGTTACTGACTGTAATTGAGTAAATTTGATCAACCATGGAATCAGAGGATATATAGTGACTATGAATCCAAGCAGCCAAAAACTGTTACTGGAATATGTCTCATTTGCAGTCACCAAGTGACAACAAACTCACAAACCCAAGAATATTAGGTCATGGCCTAACCCAGTGCAAGCTGCAAACTCCCCAACCTCCATCCTCAACCCCAACAACAACAACAACCCCCACCCACTCACCCCCCAAAAAACAAAACAAAAGACACTCACCCAGCAACCCCCCTCAAAACAAACAAACAAACAAATAAAAAACAATTTTAAAAAGTGAGTCTTTGCTACAATAATTCAATATTGATCAATGAGAAGATTCGTAATACTATATTGCATGATCGGAAATGTCGCAATGACATCACACATAAGACATCTAAGAAACAAAAAGGCGGCAAGAGTGGCTGTGTATGATATTCTGACCCAAGTCCTGAATTCGGACGCATGCAAAGGCAGGCTGACACAGCATAGGCACGGGAGACATGTAGCTAGGGACCAGCTCAGCTGGTTGCCCTATGGCGGCCTAAAATTATAACACATGTTCGATACGTCAGCTGATCTGTAATGCTGAATATTTTAGACCAGAAATGTTTTTGTTTTTGTTTTAAAATGGAACACAATATATTAATGTATTCAGAGAAACCTAACAAAGCAATAATTACAATAGCTATTATAAAGATAATGGAATGAATTTAATGCAGATGGAATATTTATTCGCATTTGGGTGTAAATATCGTACAATATTCAGATTAATTAACATGCCCAATAACTTTTTGTTTCATTTTGGGGGGGTGTGGGGTGGAAGGGTTTTTCCATCTTTAAACAATCAAAAAAGTATTTCCTCATACACGTTTTATTATTATTATTATTATTATTATTATTATTATTATTATTATTATTATTATTATTATTATTATTATTATTATTATTATTATTATTATTATTATTATGTTTTTGCTTGCCTTGTCCAGTCAAATATAGCTTTACATTCAATCAACCTAATATAATTAATTATTTACATTTCTCGCTGGTTTTCTCAAAACTTGATACATCAAGCATCGGACGGTATGCAATAACTTTCATCATGATTGGGGGGGGGGCTACACTGACACGTTGTAATAACTCCCAAATTTGCTGGAGTCAACATTTCTGATTAACACCAACAAATTCATCTGAAACAGCTTTCTTAAATTTAGTTTAATTCTATATGACTTTCCATGCATCAAATATGTAGGTTTAAAAGATCCAATTATTTCACAGGTTCCGTCCTATTACTTTGGTTCGCTTTTTCAATATTGATCCACGTGACATGATGTGAAATTGCAGACAGGATGATTTTAAGAAGAGACTGTTTGTAAGAATATGCTCTTCAAGAAAATAATAAATGGATAGTCACAAATATTCATATTTGTTGTCTCTATCCATCTGTCACTCTTTCTATCTAAGCACCATTATGTGCTCGTTTTTAACCAGAAGTATGTTTATGTAATATATGTATGCGAACGGGGCTCCGATTGGCCTAGTGATCTAAAGTGCTATCCGTTACAGATCACTGCCATTTCACCTCAGTCTGCGTGAGCTCGAGTCTAAGATTCGGCAAATGTGGATATGTGAGAAAGCTTGCCGGTAGCTTCTCATGGGTCGGTGGTTCTTTCTGCGGATTTCCCGGTTTCTTCCTCCACCATTAATGCTGGTCGTCATGTATAGCCTATCTTGTGCTGAAAAATGGCGTTAAGCCCCAGAACAATAACAACAACAACGTATGCGAACACATTTATTCAACCATATCCATACATATACATACCCATGCATCAGATGAAATGAGACAGACAGACAGACAGACGTATAGACAGACGGGCAGACAGGTGAGAGCTACAAATGTCATATACATAAATAGTGTATATAATATCAATATTTCTCCAAATTGTATTCCAACCGTTCAAGGAAATAAAATTAAAATAATCATCAAAGAGACTCGTACGTACACCTGTTGGTTCAACTGTGGATGACGTGTGTGCATTTTGAAAAATATATCCTTCATAGATATAACTTAAGTTATTTCATGAATAATATAATCATCATTAATAGAAATGTAAGTCTAAATCTGAAATGATTAAAGCTGTAATAAAATATTTTTTATTATTCTTCAAGCGAGATAAATTGCAGTAAAATTCATTTTAAGCAGCAATACACTTTCGCACAATCAAATAATGCAAACTAGAGCATGAGGTAGTAATGGAAAGATAATGAAGTTTGAAATTGGTAGAGAACATTTATTTGAAAGCTAGCAGCAGCGCAAGTTACTGAACAAATAAAGGATGAAATAACAATTGATCAAATATTGATATAATTTCTTTTTAAGATAGTGATATATCGATATTGCTTGCGGAATGTGAGCGGTCTCTCACATTTTCTTGATCTACATCTGACATCTTTACTGACTGAACTAACCGGAAGTGAATTGTACCGAGACGCCCTCTTGTGTTTTCAAGGGGAGATAATAACCGTGATATGGTCTATACCTGTCAACTCACTAGCTTCCAGAGCCCATCTCATCAACTAAACCTCATAGCATATCGCAGGCTTCAGGATGGCACCAAAAAGACGTATGTGGATGAAGACTAGACAGCAAAGGATATATTTGGTGATGATGATAATAAAGATGAAGACGTGACAGCAAAGAATATATTTGGTGATAAGGATAATACAAACAAATCTGACCTAAACGTGACGGTAAAAACGAAAAATGGAAATACAAATACAATGGTCTTCTAAACAACAATTGTAGTGAATACATATTAGTGTAATAGAGAACAATTATAACAAATTCTTGCTTTGAAATAAGGCCATTATTAGATGCAGCAAATCATATAATGTACTAAAGAGATTTATTTTTTTAATGCAATAAATATACCAATTACCTGAAAATATTTTTCACAATAAAAACAAATGATTGAACTAATTATTAATAATCCAAGACATCTTTATCAATTTAATTTTAACCCATCTAAGGATATCATCTACATTTCCTCAAATAATCTATTTAACTCTTTCATTACACGAGTTTTAAAGGCACTACGTTTTAAAAGCATACGTAGATGCATATAAGTGGATAAATGAAAAAAGTGGACGTTAAGAATCAGGAATAAACGAAAGAATATACTAACAAATGAGAGAAACATAAATCAATTTATGAAAAGGGATACATATATGATAATTTCGAAATACATTAATTTACACACAAATGAGAAGAAAATAAATGACCCTTACAACAGTGTAAGACTACAAGATGAGAAAGGACATTTTAAATATAGTGATATCAATACGGGAAATACAGTTGTAAGGAGAAAATTACCAGAATGAACATATATCACTTTTGAAGGATCGTTTAATTTAGTGCTTTTATTATCAAAATAAAATTTAAAAAACTTATCTACTTGTCGTTTACAGATTTATTTTCTCAAGCGAAACCTCACAAATTCTCGCGTCACTTGAAGCACCCTGGGCATGCGCACTGGCACTGTTCAAGCCCACTATTCTGATTAAATAGTTTCCACTCAATTGCGATTTGCAAAAGAAACATTGAAGATGTTATATTAGAGCCCTGCCCCCTAAATGCATGATAAAGTATACAAAATGAGAGAAATTAATGACATTTAAACTACGAAATATAACATTGTGGTTGTATTGGACGCTCTAAAATTATTTTAAAAACTCGTTGTTACTACACGATTGAGAGATATCGACTATTGGACTGACAGCAGCGTTTGTGTTTGCTTTGTAGAGGCTCAACAGCATCTAGTACATTAGCACTTGCCAGTAGCATCTCGTGGGTCTGTGGTTCTTTCTGGATTCTTCTTCCACGCCGCCACGTGAAGCCTTTCAAGTGTGGAAAAATGACGTTAATACCATTAAACCAAAATCAAACATCAAGATTCTTCATTTATGTTAAATATTTGTCACCTTTGTAATAAATCGTTGGCTTGAAAATGCACGTTCTCACTAAAACGGAGCTCATCGAGTGAACAGCCACGGTTTCATTTGTCTATTTTCCGTGGCACAAATGCAGCTGCAGCATCTCTTTATGTGAAACGAAAGTACTAAACGACATGTTTCGATAGCAACATAGAGTCCACGACATGTTTCGATAGCTACATAGCGTTTATATATTACTGCATGGCATGTTTCGATAGCTACATAGCATTCATATAGTACTGCATGACATGTTTCAATAGCTACATAGCGTTTGTATAGTACTGCATGATGTTTCGATACCTTCATAGCGTTCATATAGTACTGCATGACATTTCGATAGCAGCGTTCATATAGTACTGCATGACATGTTTCGATAGCTACATAGCGACCATATAGTACTGCATGACATGTTTCGATTACGTTCATGTAGTACTTTAGCCCAAATATTACAGAAAATAAGCCAGAGCGATACTTCAGTATGTACTGCCTTGTAATACCTGCTGTTCCAAAATAATATTGAATTGATAAAGATAGGTCTTGTTGTTGTTGTTGTTATTGATGATGATGATGGTGGTGGTGGTGATGATGATGATGATGATGATGATGATGATGATGATGATGATGATGATGATGATGATGATGATTTAATTGCCTCATGCAACACTGCAGAGCAGTATTGATCCACAATATAAAGCTGTGGCTAATAGATGAACTTTTTCAAAGAGTTGATTAATTCTTCAATATTATTTCATTTCGAAAATAAAATAGAACTGTGCATACACCCCCAGAGTAAAACAATCGATCAGCAATATATTTTAACTTTTACATGGCCGCAGTTCTTACGGTGCTTTGCTTTAGTTAAAAGCCTTTCCCGGCTTCACATCAGCTTCGTTTATATGTACATTAAATGAAAAGTCGTGCGCTATCTATTGATCTCATCAATATGTCTCTTATCAAAACAGAAAAGAAAAATAAAAGGAAACACCCTGGATATATTTAGCTCTCACTGAACAGGAGGCTTTTTTTTTGGGGAAGGGGATTATCATGGGACTAAGGCATGGTCCATAAAAATGAAAATAATTCCAAATTAAAGATACAAATAGAAACTAACTGGTCAATTTTGAGGAAAGCTTGATTACGATATTTAGTTTAATTCCTTTTACACCAAACTGAAGCTAACCAAAATTCCTTTCTTATAGTGTTAATTTTTCCTTCCGTGACTCAAACAAACAATTTGGACCCTATGCATGATTTAAAACCATAGTAATCATACCAAATTGGCATTAGCGCTCAACCATCTCTATTTTAAGATATCAGACACACATAAACACCAAAATCAAGTTGGCCGTTCATTTGAAACCCAAGTTACATATTTGATCTCTTGTACAAGTATGTAAAGGTAATCACCAAATGAACCAATTTATTTTTAAGTCTAATTCAAATTAAATTTAAACTAAGTTAGATATTTAGTTTACGTGTGAATTAATGATCACAAGGCTCATACTTATTAGGCTCATTCTCTCTACCTTAAAAATTAACTGAGAGGAGAGGTTGTCTAAATACGAAACTATCGAGTGCGACTTTAGCTCCTATCCGTCTATTTTTTTTTACTGTTACTAGTTATTGAGTGGTATATTCTATCCTGCCACCTTCATTTGATTTTGGATATAGTCTAGTTACACCTCCAACTGGGGTTAGGGTACTTATAAGTTGTAGTATACCTGTCTAATTACGAAAACCAGTTGTAACCTAATATATAGAAGGAAGCAACTATTTTATATACTTCTCTCTCTCTCTCTTTCTCTCTCTCTCTCTCTCTCTCTCTCTCTCTCTCTCTCTCTCTCTCTCTGACAATTTATCAAAACGTAAAACTGAATCACACACACACACGCACGCACACACACACACACATACACACACACAAACAACACACTGACAAGGGACAGTGCAAAACTAGGTCTAAGCACTGTCGAATATGAGTCTTTTTCAAAGGCAATCACAAAACAAAGATAAGACAAATCATAAAAACTAAAACAGCCCCGTCCCCACCCGTGTTAATACTCCAGTGACTGAAGATGTTTTACATTAGCTTATATTGCCATCTCTTGTTTTTTGAAAATGTGCTCCGAAAATTATATCCCCAATATGCAATTATTTTAGTAGCAATTATAGGTAAGTGGCTAATGAACTAAATTAAACAATTGTCTAAATGAAAATGTGCTGGCTTTAAATAAGTGTTTGTCTGGTGCTTTGTTTCTTTGTTTAAAGGTGGTGTGTCCAGTAAGATTCCTATCCTTTCCTGGTTCCGGAACTCAGTTTGGGGTTGTGAATATTGCATTTAGTTTTGTATCACTAAACTTATCGCAAGGGAAGTATTCTACAACTGGACTTTTCTCCAGCTTATTTATCATCCAATCAAGTCTGTGAAGATGGATCCTTTAGTGCAGGTTTTCCTTTTTTCCGACGTAATTAAGGCCACGTATATTATATGTGATACCTGACAATGTACAACATTATTAGTCAAGTTGAAGCCAAGTAGTCAAAACATCAAACATTTTCAAGATTTTATTCCAGCGGAAATTGCTACGTAAATATTTATATTTTCAACATTTTTGTTTATTGTTTGTCTTGACTGTTTTGCATTTGCCTTTGGAAAAGATAAATTTAGAGTCACACACACACAAACACACACACACACACACACACACACACACACACACACAAATATATATATATATATATATATATATATATATATATATATATATATATATATATATATATATATATATATATACACACACACACAGATGTGCATGTATATTTATGGATGCATGCATGCGAACATGTACGAACGTTCAGTTTTACATAAATACATCTCAAAATTTACCATAATGACTGATAACCAAATGATAGTGGAATAATTCGATCTCTGGTAGATAGATTTTTATGAGTGGAGGGGTTGCTCACCGAAACATAATCCTACACGAGGACAATTTGTTATTGACACAAAAGCATTTTAATCGAGCACAAAGCCAGCACTATTTTCGCGTGAATGAGAAACTAATATTAATAATGAAAAGGAAAGCCCAAAGGACGTGAAATATGTTAATGAAAGGTAATAATCAGATGACGTCAAACACTCGACACTCTTATATAAAAGTAAAATCTTTAAAGAGCACACAGCAGAATCTGTTGCAGAAAAGTATTGGGTTTCGACACTAAACAGATATGTAATTGGATTTTAAAGCTGGAACTATAAGCACCGAATAGCAAGAAAGTACACCCATAAACACTGATTCAGAATAGACGTAGTCGTTGATTTTTGAGGGGTTTTCATTATCATCGGAAAGCTTGTTTCTTATTCGTAGCTGCATATAATTCATTATCATGTGAAATTCCTACGTCATGAGATATTCTTTTACACTAATAATGGGACTAAAATTCGATAATATTCGCCTTGACGGAATATTCAAGATACTTTGGTATTTCCTTTTAACCGGCATGGTCGCAACAGTGGAATTGAGGTTCTCTGTGACACATCCTTTAAACGAACTTCAATCATCTATTTTGGAGGACAATAACATAAGTTCTAAAAACCAAGAAACGACGCCCATCCTTAATGTAATGATGGAACACAGCAATGTTTTAAAGTCACTTAGCATTTGTCTTGACCTTTACACGCAGAAGTTTCACCAGATCTCGATGGAACTACATGAATTGGCATCGTGTATGGCAGACCAATTCCCGGAAACAAAAAAGAGTGCAGAGGCGCTTCTGCTCTTGGATGGAATTGTGTTCGACGTACAGGGACTATTCATGGGAAGTGAGGAAAAATTTAGCATCTCTTCAACTTTGAGCTTTGATATGTCCAAGACAAAAGTTGTCATCTCCCCGACTTTGAAAACAGATATCATGTCAACAGCTGAAGTCGAAAAAGGCCCAACCAACGATGTGAACGGGGTGAACAAAGTATTATGCTTTCCGTTTGCAAATTTGACAATTGTTCAGATTATTGGAAGGTTACAATCAATGATAATTGAGGCACAACAAATTGTTCAGCAGGAGATTGAACCCTTAGCAGCCAGGTTGACGGATTGCACAAATAGCAACTACTCCAATGTTAATGAAACGGAATACATGGTTGCTATACAACAGGAGGCTACAAATTACACCACAAATATCAAACGTGCCATGACTGTTTTGAATGAGACGATAAATTCACTACAAGCCAACAGTAAGTATACATATCCTTATTAATATGAATTGAATTAAACATTTCTTGATGAAATGTGATTTGTCCGCTGTTCTCACTGAAAGAAATCAAATCAATTCTAAAGTCTGCCTTTTATATAAGGCACTGTCAGAAATTTAAGACAGAAGCTTATTTTATTTATGGCCGATTTTACAACATGAATAAAATTGACAGAAATATGTTTTTCATTTTTGTACCTTGACACAAAATAGTTCCATAGAGAAGCAATACTAATCTAAACATTTAACTTCTTCAATCTAATTAAACATCAGGCATGTCAATTTGCGAACATATCGTCAAATGGCTCATAAAATGAGTTATGGCTTTGACAAAAAATGTCACAAAATAATAGATAAAATTGTCATTTCCAAATAAAATTTAGGCAAGGTATAAATTGTTATGCTACAAAGGACTCATCGGGTCACATAACCTGCTGAATTAAGAAGTTATTCTAATCCGAATATTGACACCTGCATAAATATCAGTGTAATGTTATACAAGTTCTGCACCTCCTTGTAGGTTCATTTCTAGCACTGTGAGCTATGATTTTTTTTCTGTTTGATATATTTCTGGAAAATATTTCAAACATCTGAATGAAAGAAATAGAATTTTATACAAGAATCTCATCCAGGGCGAAAACCCACTGAATTATATAAAATCCTATTGAGATGACTTTATTATAACGATGTCTAAAGTGAATTAATATTCTTTTCAGCATGAGTTAATATGCTTTTCAGTGACACGATTATATAGCCATATACTTAACCTCAGTTTTCAATTAGCATTTACTATGAACAAAAACAACTTATTATCTAAAGGAAAATAACCTTCTACAAACTTCTGAATGTTTACATAACAAAATATTAGTTATTATTTGAAAGTTTGTTACTAAAACTATTTGAGCTATGTATTATTTTTTTTAGAAAATTTTAAAAGATCAATAATTCCGGTTAAGTACAAAATAAACTTGATTCTGATAAAAGTTAAGTCCATCATACAATGTTACATTAAAAAAGCACATCATTAAACATAAACAAGCAATGCAGATATACATAACAATATGCCATTTGCAGTCCGGTACAAGATGTATACGGATAAATATGGCAGTTACTAAATATTTAGACAATATTATAGCCATCGTTTAAAGAATATTGTAGTTTAATACAGAGAGATACCCTAGAATGATGCATTTATTTATTTTCCCTTGCATTGTGGATTTTACTATTGTTTACCCTTTTCTTTGTTTTGTGTGCACAATTGAGAGAGTTTACAACAATTTTATCTTTAATATTTTGTCACATAGTGTTGATTAATTTTGGTTGGATTATTTTGTCTTCCGGAGGATTTGGGTTAGAGGGGTTTGTCTTCCAGATGCTTTAGGTTAAATAAGTTTTTATTCCTGAGGATTTGGTTTTCTGACGATTTGGTTTGGAGGAGTTTGTCTTCCTGAGGAACTTGGTTGGAGGGGTTTGTCTTCATAGGGATTCGTTTTGAAGGGGATTGTCTTTTCGACGAAATTAATTGGAGGGGGTAATCCTCCTGGAGATTTTGGTTGGATGGGGTTCATCCTCCTGGGTATTTGACTCGATGGGATTTTCCTTCCTGACGATTTTGGTTGGAGGTATTTTTTGTTGATGATTCGTGTTAGGGAATTTGTCTTCCTGAGGATATTGGTTGGAGGGGTTTATCTTCCTGCGGATTCATGTTGGAGGAGTTTATCGTCCGGGGGATTTGGTTCAGAGAGCAACATGTTTTCTTGGGGATTTTTGGTTGGAGGCGTTTGTCTTACTGAAGATTCATTTTGGAGGAGTTTATCGTCCTGGAGATTAAGTTCGAAAGGGCTTGTTGTGTTGCTTTGATTCGTGTAATTAAATTTCATTCTTACTCAGAAATCGTCAACCATTTTTACTGTGGAAATTTCGAGGCGCAGATCACATCAACTTTGAAAACAGAAGCACATTGATCCACTCTAGGAGAAACTGTACCCTTAAACAAATTTGGTTACTACTGATGTGTGAAGCAAGTCAGTGACGCTCCGCATTGGTTGTCATAAGCATGTCAAGCAATGAAAATGAAGCTCCAACTTTTACAAAGTCCATAAACTTATTCAGTAACATTTAATTTTAGTTTAGTTTTTATTGTTTATTTTTTAAGTAAAAAAAAGGCTGCATATATATATATATATATATATATATATATATATATATATATATATATATATATATATATATATATATATATATATATATAATGTGTCCAAATATTAAGCTTAAACTGCTCTCTCTCTCTCTCTCTCTCTCTCTCTCTCTCTCTCTCTCTCTCTCTCTCTCTCTCTCTCTCTCTCTCTCTCTCTCTCTCTCAGAGAAGAGCTTGCCACTATTGTTTTGTCTCCCAAAATAATCTAATTTAATTCAGATATATAACATCCATCTCCGCCTGTATCCTTCACTCTAATCTTCCTGCTCGTTATATTTAAATGATTAAAAAAAATGTTAACATTATTAATAACTGTGAAAATCAAGCTTCCCAAATCTTTTTTCGAGTCCAAAGCATAATATATAACACGCTATAGCTACAGTCGCTACAAATATATTCTTAGTGTACACCATCCCCTGGGACTGTATTCATCTGACGCTTGAATAATCAAATAATAGAGCAAAACCCGTTTTAATCCTACCCTATATTTCAAACGAAATGCATGGCTGATTATATACTATTTAATCAGGACAGTGAAAGAAAATGGTTAAAATTGGTTCAAGTGTATATTTTCTTCCAAGACACACAAATTTCCAAGATTGTTGCCATTTTTAAGGATATAGGAAAAAGTAGACAGAATTAAAATTTTTTCATGATGCTATCTGATTAAATGCCTTCAATAATACAATACAATATAACACAGTAAGGAGGAAATACAATACAGTATAACAGTAAAGAAGAAAATAAAAAAAGATGACAAAGACAAAGGCATTGACACTCATGAGGAGTGATAACAATGGTGGTGGTAGTGGTGTTGTTGCTGTCATTTCGTTATTTATTTTTGCTATCATGTTGACGACGATGATGTGTACTTCAACTACTACTGCTACTACTTCCACCACTACTACACTCAAAAGATTGCCGTCTTTCACACCGACCTAATATTTTAATTTTAGTCTTCCCTTGAACATAATTCTTTACATTAATGAAAAAATGTCTGATTAGTTAAATAATATAAAATGTTCCTCATTGAAACTCTAGTATTTTTATGCAAATTGTTTAAACGTAAAATTTTGAAATCTTTCCTTTAAAACATTGTTTACATATATGCGTAAATACGATGCGTATATACGTGTCATCATCTCGCATACATACATACATACATACATACATACATACATACATACATACATACATACATACATACATACATACATACATACATACATACATACATACATACATACATACATACATACATACATACATACATATGTATACACAAACATGAAAATATCCATCCACTCACCCACCAGTTTATGCATAAGTACGTACATACATGTACACATACATACCTGCATACATAGAGACGTTCACGTACGTGCAAACAGAATCGTTCACGTAGGTGAATACATAAAAAGGCGTTTACGTACGTGCATAGAGACGTGTACGTACGTGCATAAATAAAGATGTTATGAACATGCATACATAGAGATGTTTAAGAACTTGCATACATAAAGACAGGGTTACATACATACATACAAGGGCCCTGAGTGGCCTAGTGGTCTAAAGCGCTATCCGTTACGGATCACTGCCATCTCACCTCTGTCTTCGTGGGTTCGAGTCTAAGCTTCGGCGAATGTGGATATGTGAGAAAATTTGCCAGTAGTTTCTCGTGGTTCCGTGGTTCTTTTCGCGGATTTCGCTGGACTGGGGAGAAAACTGGTTAAAATTGGATTAACAGGATATATATATATATATATATATATATATATATATATATATATATATATATATATATATACTCTTAAACCAATTTTTATATATATGGTACAAGTATGTACGCATATATGTAAACAAAACATAATCAACTTTTCCAGTGACTGACTGCATGGGTATATTGGACTGCAATGGGCAGTGCAATGGAACTTCCAGGCTTCAAGAGATCTGCCATCATATTTCTTACGGGAAAAAAGGAACCACAGACAGAAATGAGACGGAGTATCCCGACTGCAGTGGTAATAAAAATAATTGTTCGTCTGTTCGTCATTTGTTATAATTTTCTCTCTCTCTCTCTCTCTCTCTCTCTCTCTCTCTCTCTCTCTCTCTCTCTCTCTCTCTCTCTCTCTCTCTCGATCAATCGATCGATCGATCGTCCTATCTTTTGTATCTTTCACGAAATCGAAATTCAGCATCAGCTCGACACAAATATCAGGCACATGCTCAAAAAGTCTAAATACCGTTAATATTTTTCAGAGAATTCGAACCAGTATGCAACTAGGCAAACAAAGTATCAACAGCCAATAAATGAAAATATTTAGATACAATAAGGTGGTCTAATTTATAGCAATGTTAACTGAAAGATTTTACATCGCTTGGGTGCGGAGAGGTACGGTATCACATTTTTTCAAGCTAGGTAGCCGGATGCATAAACATGTGGCTATTTTCAACGCGTTTGACGTGCGAGCTGTCGTCGCTGGCCAGTGTCAAGTGATTATGTAAGTCGCCAGAAAAGAAAACTCAGCTCTTGGGTCCAATCTTGTAACTTGCACCCATGTGTTATACATTGGTCAGAAATCAAAAGGAAGTTCGCAAGGTAAATGGGGCGAGTTCTACCCGCCACGTAGAAAGGCAACAAGAAACCCTGACAGTCCAGTTGATTGGGTCAGTCCCACAATACCCAATCGGAATTCATCCAGAGGCTCAAATCTTAGATTCCGAAGATTAGCTGACCTCTGTCCAAAATTAGTTAGTATACTCCGGCAGAATTGTGAGGAAGATATTGCCGTCGTAAGAATTATACTCCGTAAGAAGCCACTCGTGAATTGGCTTGATACGTAGGACAAAGAATTGTGAAAAAAAGAAAAAAAGCTTCAGAAGGTAGTTATTTGCTCGGTGTGTGTGTGTGTGTGTGTGTGTGTGTGTGTGTGTGTGTGTGTGTGTGTTATAAAACAGTTCTATAAATGTCTCTGCTCACAGTGACCAGTGACAATATGACTGTGTTTCACAGTTACCACTGACAATATTACTGTCTTTTCGAAATATGTTAAGTCTAATGCATTTTAAACACCTGAGTGACATAAATGACTAAACACTCCGCTTTTCACTTCAGTCTTGAAAATTACAACACCTATGAGTGTGTGAATTTAAAGATCGACAAAAGACTGGAATGGAAGTAACAATCAACTGACAACTCTATGGGACAAATACAAGGGTTAATCCTAATTACCAATATGGCTGTGTAACCTTAGTGATAATTGCATATAGCTGACTTTACATATAATTTACCAGAATACATGACACACCTGCACATATAGGAGAAATGAGTAAAAAGGAAGAAGTTAAAACTGGTCGTCAACTTTTCATTCCCACAGTAATCTATTCTGTCTCGTTATATTGACATATGTCGATATCTAAAGCATTACATATTAGATCACCCTGGGATTTAGGTCTATATTAGTGGTTTTATCGAGAGCCAACTGGTAGAGATTGCCAGGTCAATTTTGGGCAAAATGTAAAAGAAGAAAGTAGAATCTTCGGATATCAGTATTTCCTGAATAGTTATATTCACATTGCAAATCAATTTTTCAATTCTGAAAACTGTCTTCATTTAGAGTGTGGCGTTTTAACCTTTTGCATTGAAAAGTTTCAGAATATACAGTTTTTAAAGGGTTCTGTAATATTTCTTCTATAGTGACTTTGGAAATGAAGGCTTTGTACAATAATGGCAAGTGCTATGCGTGTATTTCCATGGAAAAACTTTCAGCTGTTGGGAAGGATGCTTGTGGAGTTTGTGGTGGCGATAATTCCACGTGCATGGGATGTGATGGAGTACCAAACAGGTAAGTATCGCTTAAATTATAGTCAGTATATAAACTCATACAAATTGTCTGACATCTGCCATTTTGACGTGGAGCAAATAGACTTATTATAAATTATATTAGGAGTATTGGTAAATGGATATTAGGACTGAAGATCCAAAGGCTGTAATTATAGGTTGCTGCATTTGTATGGGAAAATATGAACAAGTTTTTCGGATGACTATACTGCAAAACCTTGGGAGTACAGTATATCCATCCGAAAAAACGAGTTCATATTTTTCCATTCATATGCAGTAACTTCTTTATTATATGCTCATTTTTTCATTATCAAAGACTTAATAATAAAATTCACAACCAAATATATTTAATAATATTTTTGTTATTAAAATAATAAAGTGCACAATCGTTCAATACACAATAATAATATTCATGCGCATATAGCTACTCCCACCGACCTTGTAACTTCATAACGTAACGCGCGCTCACGTGCTTCAAGCGCGAGGAGGGTGATATGAAGGTGTTCAATATTGGGTAATATTGAACGATTCTGACAATATAAAGTTAACGGAGAAAATAATGAGCATATAATAAAAAATACAGTACAAGGGAAGACACGATTTCACTCACTTGAGTACAACTCGACTAGTTCTTCCTATTTTCGTTGTTTGTTCAAGCAAATAATTAAGTTTTTGAAACAAACATTTAAACTGAGAAAGTTCACTAGATGATATTCAAAAGATTTTTTACACTTTCTCCGATTTCGAGTAAACGGCAAAGATGAATGAACGCAAATTGGGGCTAGTGTTTGGATTATCTTGGATTTGATTGATGACGACAAGCAGACGATATAAATAGAACAGACTGAACGAAAATGTACAAGCAGTATTTTAGTATAACATTTTAAGAAATAAGAAAAAAGCAAAGTCCTGTAAAGAAAGGTAATTCGTTTTTAAGGTTGTTTCATTTCCTAATGGGTGTGTTCAGCTTTATTTTGAACTCTTACGCCTTTGTCAAGTGTAAAATGAAAGTATTTTTGTTCATCCTGTCTTGAAAATTGAATGCTATAAGATGGTTCTGAATAAATCTATGAAAATATTGGGAATAAACAGTCACATGTTATTTAAGTCATTTTCTTTTTCTTTCCAAATACAAAAATGGTACTTTGTATAGGGTAGATTGATGAGCAGAGTTAAGGTGTTAAACTTAAAATGAACAACGATTTATAAATAACCTCTTCCAACGAATATTTGAGGGACCGGTCAATGTATTTACCGCAAAACAATCCAACCTACCGCGAAACACCCCTTATAATTAAATAAATCTGAATATGTGCAAATTTTTCACCAGTTTTCGGTGTCAGTAACAGACGTGGGTGATCGGGTATTAGTTTATTTACAACGATTAGTATATTTTTATCCACATGTCAATCGGCCTTTCGTGAGAAAAATCTCAAGACGACAGATATCAAATAGACTGATCTGCCCAAAACTTTGGAAAATTTAGTACAAATTTTAAAAAGAGACGACTCATGAAACGGACCACGGGACTTCAAACAAGTAAGTAACAAAACGTATCGAAAAGAATATAAAGAAAATAGCAAAACCAGAACATTTAATCAGAAAAATAATGTCAACTAGCTGTTAAGATAATTGGTATGTGTTGGAAACATCTGTTTGTAAAGTGAATAACACGTGAAAGAGAAAAAGCATCATCAATCATATTATATACAGACAATCAAATAACAGGTTAAAAATTTGTTGGAAAAACACAAAACAAACATTCGGAATTGACCGGACTTTAGATTCGAGAAACTTTTTTGTACAACAATATCACTGCTCATGTAATGTTTTCATTTTGCGTATTGATCCGTGGCGCTGATATTGCTATTGTTATTATTATTATTATTATTATTATTATTATTATTATTATTATTATTATTATTATTATTATTATTATTATTATTATTATTATTATTTCCAGATTGCTGCATCTTTAATCTGTGCCATGTAGTCGTCGATGATCAATGTGGTTTTCTTGATTTTGTAGCTTTTTCTTACTTTCTCATTAATATTTGGTCGCCCTTATGGTTCGGTTGACTCAGTTCTGACACACCTGAAAGCGTCCACGAATACCAGCTCCACATCCCAGACAGGGCTGAAGTCCTGAGCTTTCACTTTTTGCCATCACGTTGTGCTGTGCACAGTATTCTCCTCTGCAGGTTCTGTTGCATCTCTACCTCATGCTCTGAAACAACCATTGACATCAGTTCTTTCCTTGTGATGGCATTGTCCTTATGCTATTTTATAATGATAATTTTTTTTATCTCTAATTCGAAATATACAAACACTTAGAGAAATGGAAAAATGACAAGCAATTGGAGATATGTTATAAAGTAAATATAACATAAGATAAACAAATTTATCTGAACCATTGAAACAATAATAAAGCGAAGGAAACGCAGAGTGAATGTTATACTCAACCTCGGATAAATTTCATTCTACCAAATTAATTGCTCCGTCGTCTGAGAGAGATTTAAACCAAGCGATAAACACAAACACGGTTCCCCAATTGAAATGCTCTGTTGGATGAATTCATCGCGCAGATGCGTTAACTTCTAAGGCAGTTTCCTGGAGTCCCTGACAGTCGCACGATTAGTGACGGATTTATTCTCATTGACCAAGAGATCATCACCTACAGCGATATGCGAAACAACTACGCTACGAGTACAATTCACTCATGGGGAAAACCATGGAGTATCCTCAAAAACGGTAGCATTGCCCGAACATCAAAACGAGATCGTGAGTTGACGAAGGAGAATTGCAATTAAATAGCTTCTCTGGGTCACCCATAAACAGACCTGATCAATGATACATTGACAAACCGAAAAGGCGTACACAAATGCTGACAAAGGCTTTGCTTACGATGATCAACACTTGCTTGCATGCGGAATCAGTACACAATTAATAAAATCCGGTTCAGTACGAATGTAGACCCAGTCTATTTTTAGATCATTTTTTTCCTGCCTCCATTTGGTGGTGATACAAGAGTTAGATTTTGTCATTCTTGGTAAGGATTTAAAGGCAATTGTTTATTCTTTAGAATGTGAACTTATGGTGTGGTTGTCTGTGTGTATTTCGGCGACAGTGCACATTGAGTAATAAGGCCATGGTAATGATCCGGAAGTGAAATCGGTGTTCTGTTGCATGGTGTTTTGTTTACAATTCAGCCTCTCAAAAAATGCAGGTCAACCCTTGACAAGAATTTCACCGTAAAGTCATTTCTAAAGGTATTTTAGATTAACATATGATTTGTACTGATTGTCACACAGTGGAAAGTTCATTACTGAGAAACAAATGTAAAGACTATATAGTAAAATTAATTGTCTTCTATGGCCAAGCGGTGTTGGTAAACAACTGTTATAGCAAGTGATGATACCGGCTTTCGATTGAGAACTTCAAACACACACGGCTATCAAATTTAGTGTGGACTTACATGTTCAATTCACGTTGGCAGAACAGGAAAAGAAAAACACTGATACCTGGCAGTGATGATTTCATCGCAATGGTCGACATCGTCTGACCATTTATGTAGTGAAGTATCAAGAATTATCAGCAGTGGATCGTCGTGGATCTTCGCTGGAGTGAGTTTGATCTTGTTTCAAACATCCAAGTGCATTCTGATATGTGAAGGTGCATGCAGACAACTCCCGAAAGAAATTAAGCGACCAAAGAGTGTTTGAATGTCTGCATGGTCTGGGCAGTGCTCTCCGCAATACATTCAGCAGAGGATCAAGTGGATCGAGTTTTCAACTACAGGCCTTATCTCAACAGCTTTAAGTCCAAGATGTGTCAAAACTGGAAGCGCAAAACGATCTCTTAGTAAACGTCTTTGGGTAAAAAGATGACAAAACCAAGATGAGAGAATACACGGTGTATCCGCCGATAATTTTAGATTGTTTAATCAACGCAGCATCAATTTGCTTTGATATCAATTACATTTCATCTGGTTAAAGTTTTGAGTCGTCTGTGCCTATTGCAGTACACAAAACATAATATGAAGGTGTATTTCTGCTACAAGTATTTGCAGGAAAGGCTGGACAATCACGTAGTGTTGGTATACTAACAGGAAACACTAGTTGTTTAGATGCCCAATGAGGGAAAATACTTTAAAAATTTGAAACGTGAAACATAAAATAGGCAAAGACATTTCATATCGTGTTTGACTCGGAAGCAATGCTGAAAAACATCGAGGATCCTCATCCTGACCCTGATCAATCTTTCACAAAGATGGAGCAGCACCATGTGCTGTGCGTAATCGGATAGAAAGCATGCTGTAGTGCTGATGAATGTTTGTTATCACCATATTGCAACAATCGCGCTCCAGATTGTGTTGCATGGTTCTTTGAGCAGCTCATGGCTGAATACCATCGCATCATCGGCATTCGAAAAACTCAGCACTGATTATTCCACTGTTGCCAGAACAACAATGGGAGACAGGTTGACGGATCTCCGTCAAATCCGCGATGATTATTTCAAACCACACGATAAAGTCGGATTAATGTCACATCACTGGGTGTTGTCACGGTGAGGCCCACGCCGAGTGCAACCTCCATTCCAATGTTCCAGATTTCCATCCATTGATCGCACATAACTTGGGGGGGGGGCATGATGGACACATTATTGTGGCAGTGCTGAATCATCCACGTGTCAAAGGACTCTTAACATCCATCATAACCAAGATTAGGTATATCCCTAATAATTTTGAAAAGTACATGTTCTCCACTGGGCCCTTCAGATTCATAGACAGTTTTTCAGTTTATGTCAGCATCACTGAACGAATTAACTAAAAATGGTCTTTCCTTGGTTCATCTCCAATAGCCAACCTGGAAGGAAAAAGCCTTTTTAAGTAAAAAAGAATTTATCCTTACAAGTACATTGATGGCTGGTTACGATGTGAGGGAGCTTCTCTTCTTTCCACAGACGCCTTTTATTCCAGCTTAAACATATCCAACATCACCATCATCAAATACTAAAAAATACTAATTGCCAGACTCTCCGGGAATACCTTGACGTGCTGTTGCCTGTAGATGTGTGTCAGAATTTCAGGGAAACCAGTCAGAAGCTTTACCAGCTGGATCTACTCTGGTACTTTTCTTGCCCTGGTTGGCATACAACACTGATGAACACGAGCTGGGCACATTCAATGATCTGGATATGGTTTTATTCACCGAAGAATTGGTGCGAGGTCAAACCTCCATCACCACAAATACATATCCAGCTACAATCCGACGAAGCCACAAGTGTACATTATTTATCTGGACATACACAATCTGCATGGTTGGGTCGTGTCATAGCTTCTTCGCGTGGTCAGTTTTTGACTGGAACACTACAGGATAATTTATGTAGAAACCATCAGACAGCTATTTCGTCAAGGTCAATCTGATTTATCCTGAACACTTGCACAATCTCCACAATGATTATCCATTCTGTGCTGAATTACTACCGGTTGACAATGAGATGCTGCCTCCAGAACAGCTGATGCAGAAAACTAGTTCAGCCTTTGAAACTCCAAAGTGAAAAAACTTGTACCAAATCTCATCAACAAGAACAAGTACATCTTACATGATTAACTGCTCGATCAGTCTCTGAAATATGGGCTGGTGCTGAACAAAGTTTATTGCATTTCAAGCAGTTCACCTCCAGTTTGTAGATTTCAGATGTACACTGAATGGTGTAAGCAATGACTGTTTGCACAGAAATTATTCCACATATTCCTTCAATAGCGTAATATGGTGTTGCAATACTTAGGAGAAATGTAAATAAATTTTCCAAAATTCCTTAAGAATTTAAAAACCAAAAAGCAAGACACAAAAGAAATAGTTTCAACCAAAGGAAAATTCATGGTTCCATATGATGCTAAGAACATTGCTCAAAAGCCAAACAAAAGTAAAAAAAACAAAAAAAAAAACAAAGCCAATCCCTTACAACCCCCCCCCCCAACAAATGAGGAGTCAATAAACCAAAGAAATTTAAATGAATAGGTGTGATTTGTATCTTATTCTGTAATCTGTTCCTTAATTTGATTTTCTTGCTTTTTGCAATGCTGAACTTTAATATTTTAAAAGGGGTGGGCTACTGCCATGTGTTTTTATATGTATATAAAAGACAATTTATTCATTTTTTCTTAGTCATGTGTCACTAAAGTTCTAACTCCTTAAATTATGCATAATGATAAATTTATTATAATTTATCGCTTATTTTGTTTATTAGTTTATAAGAACGGCAATGCATTTGGGTGTGTTTTGCATGAGGGTCCACATTGACATGTAACTAATGTGTGTGCATGTGTGTATGTGAAGTTTTTAATCTTATTTAATGACTAGTTACAGCAAATATGTTTTGCTAAAAATATTGTTATTTTTGGTTTTTACATCAAATATAAATAATATAATTTCTGAGCAGATGATCTGAAATGGTAGATTGAGACAGCAGATACAAGGGTTTAGTTCGCTGAGCATTTCTTCAGTACTATATAACTAGACAAGGATACAAAACTGAAAATAAAAATAATTTTAAATCTGAGCCTATACCAATCAGATGAGATATTTGCCTAGGCGGAGTTCTTTCCACATTTCAATATCTGGTATTTATCAAAGATATGTTAAAGATGTTTGAAGAGTCCAAATTAGGAATAATCATAGGATCAATATCTTTTGAAAATCATACGTTAGCTAATGATATCATCCTTCTAACGACAACCCTTGCTCATTTATAAGCAATGCTTGATAGCACTCACTCGTACTCGGTAAACTGGAATTTTAAAATCAGTGAAAACAAGAGTTGCATTGTCATCTTCAAATGAAATGGACAGAAAAAAGATTGCAATTTTAAGGGAAGAATTGGTCCAAACTTTATTCTGATTTCCCAAACTACCAAACATGTAGATATGGGCGCTCACATGATTTGCAATGCAAAAGTAGAAAAAGGTACCTAAGGACAAAAAATCACTATTCCCTTATTGGAATCTGGAAAACGGAATGTAATTTAAACTTCTTAACCACTGCAAGTCTGTAAAAGAAATTTGTTATTCCAACAATGCTTTATCATTGAA
Organism: Potamilus streckersoni; assembly: GCA_016746295.1. Classification (NCBI taxonomy): domain Eukaryota; kingdom Metazoa; phylum Mollusca; class Bivalvia; order Unionida; family Unionidae; genus Potamilus; species Potamilus streckersoni. The sequence continues at coordinate 5,024,142 of JAEAOA010001897.1, forward strand.
AGATTTGCTCAAGATTTGATCAAAAGACATTTAAAGATTAGAGGTATAATTATATTATATTATAATATTATTATATTATATTATTATTATATTATATATTATATTATTATTATATTATAATATTATTATATTATATTATATTAATAATAAATATATATTATTTTAAATAAAAGACATTTAAAGATTAGAGGTATTAATTACCTCTAATACCTCTATAATTAGAGGTATAATTCCAGAATCTTCTCATAAGATAAGGTATGCAATCAGTGAAAGCATGCATTGAATGAACCCAATTGTCATTAAAACTGATAGAAAAATATAATTTCTTTGCAAATCATTTTATATGCCTGAGAATATCTTGCCTAAAACAATATTTTAATGAGATTGTATACCTTTCTTTGTAGGAATGACCATAAGAAACAAATGGGATTTATTCCTGATATATAGAATTCTTCACAAATATGACTTAAAAACAATTATATATATATATATATATATATATATATATATATATATATATATATATATATATATATATATATATATATATATATATATATATATATATATATATATATATATAACACCATAAATGAATATGAGAATAATTACTAATGATTCATCCTTTCAAAGATTTAAAAATATACATCATTCTATTAAACCCGGTATTTTGTGAATTTTGTAGCAAATGCCTTGGTGAGACAAAGAGCTTAAAATGTTCCAAATTAGGTCAGGTTTTTGGTTGCCATTGACAACATTGCAAAACTGTATAAACTATTTCTCATATGCTTATCTCATGTTCAAAGACTCAAAGAATGAGAGATCTATCTTGGTCACATATCATCAATAATTTGGATATTGTACTTGGGGCATATCTTCATAATATATCTGATGAAAAATTTTTTAAGCATTTATAAGGAAGGGAAGTCCCATACACTGTGGATTTAATGATGCAGATGACTGCATACATTTTATTATGTCAGCTGATATGTTTTCTGTAGGAAGCCTACATGAATTTTGTAACTAATAGGAATGTTTTTAGCTTGTTACTCCTTATGGCTAACTAGCAAAACATTGGCTCAAAATTATCCCACTGGCTTATCTCACAGATGACTGCACAATTTTGATTAAGTTACTGTAGAACTGATCATAAATTTTGATCTGTCTTAAATTTGGTATTTGTATTGTGTACCTAATATATTATGTTGAGTTAGAAAATATAGGAACGATCCTTTTTATTGGTATAAAATGCTACCTGGATTCCACTTACACATTTTTTTTTTATTTATATTATATTGGTATGAGTATAAATTTTATTTGTGATTGTGTCATTATATGTACGAGTTTGTTTTTTATAGCTGTAATTGTACATCTTGTACTTGTCATTCTTGTGTCTGTACAGGTCTGTATGTTATTAATTTTCAAAAGGAGGAAAGAAAGATGGAGTAGAATACTACCATATGTCAGACGTTCTTGATTTAAAATTAGTCTCATAGTGAATCTGGTTAGAAATTATGATACAAAACTTCACTTGATATTTCTCCTCATTTTCGTCACAGTGGTAACTCAGAAAATGAACATGGAATTTGTGACAGGTACAGTACTCAGTACCCAAGGGTTGACAGCATCCAACCATCCATTATACCAAACATCGAAAAGGTATGAAAAGATATACCATACTATATACAGTTGTATGCATATTTTATCTTTTGGATACAAAATGATGCAAAAAATCAAGATCTTGTAGAAAAGTATACACTTGAGATTTTATTGAATTCACAAGGTGGAAAAGTCTGAACTAAGCTCACAAGCTATGTTTACAAAAAGACAATGTGCTTTCTGTATCTAATTAAGTACAAACATCTGCACACTTGAATGCATACAAAAGATTGTTGTTACCCTTCCATCTAAATCTTACCTCACCTTCATGGTGTGGTCAATTTATAGAAGTGTGCTGCTTTATTCTTTTTCTTTTACTTGCATAGAAAATAACAATAATAATAGTAAACAATTGTTTTTCTTATCTAATCATATTTTAGACTTACCTTTTAAGGCTGAGATATATTCAAATGTATAACAGAAATTACATACATTGAAACAAATTATTAGTTTGCCAAGATTTAATATTGCTATTAATTTTATTTTACTTATGTATTTTAATTTTTTCTCTGTCAACATGTTTCTTAAATGTTCTGTTAAAATCAAATCAAAGAATGCTCTCAATGCATAAACCCTTCATTTTTTACAGACACTGACTGTTATTGGTACTGCATTTAATTCCTCTGGATTGATGTTCATTCTACAAAACAAATCATCTACAAGCATCCCAACTCAAGAGCCTATCATAATAAATACAGGTAGAGCGACATTTGTTGTCCCAGTTCTCTTACCAGGTGAGCTGAAGATTCTTTTGTTTAGAGATGTAATTTTTTTTAGTTTTCAACAGTGCAGCATAGCAGTCACTTTATTCCCCAGGGTATACCATTGTATAATTATGGATAAAAAAATGTGTCACCCAGGGATCCAGAAAAGATTGAAAATATGTATTTGAGTAACTTAATTTTATATGGCTATTTATGTTATAGTTACTTGTAGGCAACAACACTCTATAAATGTGGCAATTCTCAAGCAAACAAATCCTTTAATCCATGTCAAGGCTTTGAAGACAAATGCCCTCATGGTTTAATTAGGTCTTAAATTAGTGAGCCAAATCAAAGACAATTGATTATGGATTTATATATCTTAACTAATGGCTTAATGATGTACTGAGAATAACAACAAATGGCATCTGCTGATGTAACTCAAAACTTAAAGAATGCACCACATATAATGCCATGGAACGGACCCATTGGAATATATTTTTATGTTCTAAAAATGAATGATTTACACACTCAAACACACACACATGCACACACATATAAACACACACACACACTCATCCTACAACTTGTATCTATCTTACTTGTTGAATCTGATGACCAATTTTTTTTCAGGTACATACACTGTGCACTCAACACTTGGCTTAGATGGGAAGCCATCCAATAGTTCAGCAACATTGAAAGTTTATGACAAAGATGGTAAGACCACTCTGATAACAATAATGGCTTTTTTTCAGACTTAAGTCCATAAGAAATGTAACCATCAATTTCACTCACAAAAATCACAAAACAATATTAATGCAACAATTTGCTTTAATGAGCAATTATTGATGAATTCCAGCAGGAAGCACAGGGAAACAGGCCTTTCAAGATTAGGTTATTATTACTAGCTATTCTACTTCTAAATCAGTACACTCTTTTTCTTAGCAAAATGTAAAGGCTATTGACATTGTTATTCACAAACATTTCCAATTCACTATGGCGACTGTCATAACTCATTCAAAATCCAAAAGCTTTGTTGTAGCAGACATTTAACCACATCATTGTAGAATATTCACAAATTCACAATGAACAGTTTGTTGTCTTAAACTGGTACCTGAAATTTTTCTTACTATGTAACCAGCCAGCACTCTTCAAATTTTACAGTTCTGAACACGACGAGTGTTACTCAAGACACAGATGTTATTGGTGACTCCTTGAAAAGCACTGTGAAAATAGATGTTACTCAAATCTATGAAGGACCTGTGTACTGTATAGTCAAAGGTAAAAAAAGAGACTTTGTAGTCCATGAAAAGAAAAAGAGACTGTGTAGTACATAAAAAGAAACAAAAACTGTAATCCATAAAAGAAAGACTGTGTAGTCCATATAAAGAAACATACTGTGCTGTCTGTCAAAAACAAAACAGACTGTATAGTTCATAAAAAGAAACAGAAGTAGTAATAGGGGACGATATAGCGTCAATGGGAGTTATCATTAATAACCAGCGTGGGACGATATAGCGTCAAGATTTTTGGCGAAAAATGAAACTGCGTGGGGTAATATAGCGTCAAGGGGAATTTTGTATTAGCACACCCTGGGACTGTATAGCGTCAAGAGAAATGGTCCCAGGTGGCATGACGTCACGGTACTGGACACTTGTCAACAGTGTAGCAATGTGTAAGTACTGTGACGTCAAGCATTCGTCAAGTACTGTGACATCAAGTGTTCGTCGTGTTAGTGAATGTAGTGATATGTATGTTTTATAACTTATACAGGCAATTTGTTATGGAAAAGTATAATCTTTTCGAGGCATGGAAAGTGGCCCTGAAAAGGGCCGTTGTTTATGATGTTAACATCATGCCGTTAACATACAGGACATCGCATTGCTTTTTTCTTTCTCAAAGCTTGTCTTAAACTGCATCTCACTTCTTGTCCGAAGATGAGAGTCCGCTTCAAACAGCCTTGTCTTTCCACATAACATCTTCTTTTCCAAACAGTGGCACCTTTAATCCGGATGACAGTCCATTTTGTTTTCGCATACACGGGTAATTCTGGATCAAAAAACAATGACGATAACCAACTAGAGGATTTAGCAGTGATCAACATCTTCTTTGTGTGTGATGAGAACAGGTGAAGGCAATGAAGTGAACTGTTTGTATTTATAGGGAAAGACTGGATCGAAACAGATTGAAATGGTTGACCAATCCCAATACGCGTCACAAAATTCGGTCACTTCGCGGAGCCTGTCTTCCAATCCGAAGAGAGTTCCCTGTGACGTCACAATGCCTATATACGTTCACTAGCGTTCGTGCGAAGTTAATAGATGCGGCATTGTTGAGTCAAACATGACGGAACTTAAGAAGACAATGAATTGGGGTGCACCAGCTGCGGAGACGAAAAGCAATGGTATAGCTTCAGCTACTAAAGTGAACACAGTGTCACTGACCGAAGAGGTTGATTTCAACTGGGATTTAGTTGATTTTCTCTCTTCGCAAGAATTTGTACCGGCACCAGTACCTTCACCAATTTCTCCTTCTTTACCACGCATCGACGATTTTAAACAAAGACAAAAAGAAGAATTAGAGAAATTTTTACAGCAGCAGAAAGAAGCAGAAGAAGCATTTCTGCTTGAACAGCAACAGCGAGAAGAAGAAGAGACGAGAAGGAAACGACAAGAAGAAGAAGAAGCTGTAGAAAAGAAAGCAAGTCCAGGAGAGAAGGAAAACAGTGATAGTCAAACGGTCACGATACTCTTGGATATTTTAGCGGAGTTAAGAAATCTGAAAGAAATGTATCAGACTTCTTTATTACGACCGAAGAGAAAAAGACCTTCCCGAGCCAAGCAGACTAACATTGTGACTACACCAGAGATTCCACCATTAGTAATTTCTACTCAATCACTGACAAGAGCAAGTCCACAAGTTGGCCTTGGCCGTGGTAAAGGCATAAGGCAATTAAAGCGAATTGCTTCTCGTTCTTGAGTGTGTTCTCAGGAAACAAAAGACCCAACGGTCCTTTTCAGGACCACTCATTACTTTCGAAAAGAAATACTATTCATTTTGCCAAAAAAAAAATCAATGAAAACTTAAAATCCTTGTATCACCCTTTAGTATGTATGTATGCATTTATGTATGTGTGTGTGTGTGTGTGTGTGTGTGTGTGTATGTGTGCGTGAATGTAGACTCTTATTCTAAAAAAATTAAAACCAGGAGACACTTACGTTTTTTTCAATCTGGTCTATTCTGGTACAATTCTTTACAATTCAATTCACAACAGAACGCAACACTTGTTTAAAAAAAGTTCATAGACTTCTTCTGTGCCTGTTTTTTTGAATTTCTTCACTTTCACAGTTTCCTTCTGTTCCTGTCTCGGGGTTCTTTCTTTTCCTCTTCTTCCTCTTTCTCCTGCTCCTGTTGTTGTTTCTTAGGGCACTCTGTAGACCAATGTCCTCTCTCTTTACAATGATAACAGGTATCTCGACTCTTGTCTTTTTTGACACTGGTTTTTTGACGGTCTGGACATTCTGTAGCCCAATGCCCTTTATTCTTACAGATATAGCAAGTATCCTGACTTTTGTCTCGAAAAGTGGAAGAATAGTCCGTTGGATTGTCTGGCGAAAACTTTCGAATGACACCTCGTAAAGCTCTAATGAGAAGTTCGATTTGTGTGGGTTCTTCCATCGTACTGATCAGCTTGAGAGCAAAAATGAATACTGAGAGGGAAGGCACTAGCCCTTTATATATAGGACCCACGGCATTTCAAATGTAGTCATTTCACTTTTTTCAATCAAGATGAAACGATCGCACGATTTCAGTGAGAGAGAAAAAGAAAGTAAGAGGCAGAAACGTGATTTATCGCCTCGCACAGTAGCCGAAGTCTTGGCTCAAATTCATGCCAGTGATTTTGAAGATGAGATGAGTGAACCAGAATCTAAACCCAGGGAGTCTACAGCAAAGCAAAATAAAGTACCAACAGTAAACCCTAAAAATTACTATCACATTCAAGAGACCGACAAACGATCCTCTAGAAAATTTAGAACTACAGCCCACACGTACACCGTGAAGTTTAAAGATTTCAAGTCCGACGTACCACTGGAGAAAGCAGAAGAGTTCATCACCGATGTGTGGGATTCTTTGTTAACAAATCTGAAACAGCAATGTGAAGCCAAAGAAGACGATCGCTTGAGACTTTCCATTCATCACGACAATTTGAAGTCTCCCGTATGGATCGAGTTTAGCAGTCCATCAGAATTGACACCTTCCAAAATCATCGACAAGATTCAACACGTGCAACAATCCAACGACAAGTTTCACATCACCGACGGAAAAGCGACACTGTTCATGACCCACGTTTCTCTTCCCCAAGGGACAGGACAGCGCAAAAAGGTGTTCTTGGTAGACAACCTTCGCAGCATCAAAAAGAGCATCGTCCAAATTAACAACCCTCAAGACAAAATGTGTTTAGCCCGTGCCATCGTGGTGGGACGAACGTATGTCGACAAGAATAACACGCCAGAATGGAAAAGAGCCTGGAAAACTATTCAACAATCGGACCGAGCGAAACAACAAAAAGAAGCAGAACTCCTGTTACAGCAAGCGGGACTAGCTAAAGACACACCCTGTGGCATTCCTGAAATGCAAAAGTTTCAAGACGTTTTGGCTCCACGTTACACCTTGAAAGTGCACCCACAAGAAGTGCGCGGACCACTGTTGTTTCGAGGCAAAGATTTCCAAGACGGAAAATACATTCACATCTATCATCACGATGAACATTTTGATGCCATTACCAGTATCACTGCATTCCTGTCCTACGGTTATTACTGTGAGAAATGTGACTACGGCTATAACAATCGAGAACAACATAAGCATTGCGGATCGAAATGTGAGGGATGTTTAGCCTCTAAACCCTGTTTAGACGAAGGACAAGAACGAGTGCATTGCTCTGCTTGTCAGCGCACGTTTGTCAGTCCTGCCTGTTACCAGCAACATTTGAAGACGCAAGGTTCACAGCGGAAAAGTGCATGTCAACTCCTGAGATTGTGCCCTACTTGTGGACAAGGCATACGTACCAACAATGCCAAGGCACACGTCTGTTCAGGAAAGAAAAAATGTCACATTTGTCACCAAATGGTGGACTTGGAACACCAATGCTACATTCAAAAATACCATTCTAAACATGAAGAAAAAGAAAAAGAAGAGGTCCAGAAAAAGAAAGGCAATTTCATCTTTTTCGATTTCGAATGCATGCAAGAAACTGGCATTCACATCCCTAATTTCTGCGTGGCTCATCGAGCGTGCGAAAAATGCATCCAAGAGCCTATCTTGACTCACTGCCCTCACTGTAGCAAGATTCCTGGTGGACGTGAAAAAATCTTTAGGGGACCGAACACATTGACCAATTTTGCCCAATGGATCTTAGACCCTATCGACGAGACGTGGAGCCAAGAAGATATCGAACGTTACGGAGATTGTCATCGTTTTGCCACAGTCATGGCTCACAATTTCTCGGGATACGATGGACAGTTTTTGCTGAGATACTATACGGAACAAAGTACCGAACGTCCTAAAGTGACTTTGAACGGAGCCAAAATCATTTCCATGCAAGTGGGACAAGTGCAGTTTAAAGATTCGATGAGTTATTTGGCCATGCCTTTGAGTCGCATGCCTAAAACGTTTGGCATGACAGAAATGGCCAAAGGCTATTTTCCTCACTTTTACAATACCGAAGCCAATCAACATGCTGTTCTACCTCATTTACCAGAGGTTCACTACTACGACCCCGACAACATGCGTACCGAACAACGAGAAGCTTTCTTCGCATGGTACCAGACTCACGCTTCGGACCCTTTCGACTTTCAGGAAGAAATGTTAAAATATTGTCGTTCCGACGTGGACATTTTACGGCGTTGCTGTGGCAAATTTCGAGAATTATTCATGGAACACGGAGGAATCGATCCTTTGAAAGAAGCCTGCACCCTTGCTAAAGCGTGTTCCTTAGTGTACCGTCAACGATTCATGCCCGAAAACACCCTAGCTGTTATCACCCCTCAAACGACCCATTTTGTCAAACGACAATACTCGGTTAAAGCACTACGCTGGTTACATTACTTGTGTGACAAGGAAGACAAATGGATTCAACATGCCCGCAACGGAGGAGGTGAAAAGACCATCGGAAGGTATTCGGTAGATGGTTGGAACTTAGAAAACCCTCAGATCGTGTACGAGTTTAACGGTTGCTTATTTCATGGATGCCCTATCTGTTATCCTCAACGGAGCACTAAAAATCAGTTTTTACAACAAACCATGGAAGACTTGTACCAGGCCACTTGTCAACGTCGCTTGAAGTTAGAAGAGCAAGGATATCAAGTGATAGAAATGTGGGAACACGAATACGACCAGCGATTGAAAACCGATCCCGAGTTTAAGCGTATCGTGGAAAGTTACAAGCTGTCGGACCCTCTAAACCCAAGGGAGAGTTTGTACGGAGGACGGACGAATGCCGCCTGTTTGCTGTACCAAGCCGATGAGGAGAAAGGAGAAGAAATCAAATACTTGGACGTGTGTTCTCTGTACCCATACGTGTGCAAGTATTGTCACTTTCCGGTAGGTCACCCACAATTGCTGACCGAACACATTGACGTGGACAATATTAGACAATACGAAGGATTGATCAAGTGCAAAGTCTTGCCTCCCACGAATTTGTACCATCCCGTGTTACCCCATCATTTCCAAGGAAAACTGATGTTTCCTTTGTGTCGCACTTGTGCTGAAACGTGCAACCAAAACCACCCTTGTCAGCACACACAGGAAGAACGTGCCTTGACGGGAACATGGGTTAGTGTAGAATTGTTTAAAGCTCTGGATCTGGGATACCGACTGTTAGAAGTGTACGAAATTTACCACTTTCCCAAGACAGAAAAGTACCACAAGGGTGACGAGACTCAAAAAGGCATTTTCTCAGAGTACGTAAATGCTTTTTTGAAACTGAAGCAAGAAGCCAGTGGCTATCCTTCCTGGTGTCACACTCCCGAAAGTCAAAAGAAATTCAAAGAGAAATACTGGGAACAGGAAGGCATCACTTTAGACCACGTGGAAAAAAACGAAGGAAGGCGATCGTTTGCCAAAGTGATGTTAAATTGTTTGTGGGGCAAAATGGCACAACGTCCGTGTTTACCCAAAACGGAGTATTTGTCACAACTTTTTCGTTACTTCCAGATGATTCACGACAAAACCAAATTCGTAAAACACGTGGATGTCGTTCGTGAGGATTTGCTCTTAGTTAATTACGAAGAAGAACTGGACTTTGTAGAAGCCAACGAATTTGGAAATGTCATCATTGCGGCTTACGTGACAGCTCATGCTCGCTTAAAACTATACGAAGCTTTAGAACTGTTAGGAGATCGTGTGTTGTATTTTGACACGGACAGTTGCATCTACATTAGTCGTTTGGGTCAAAAGCAACCTAAAATCGAAGGAGACCGTTTAGGAGCCTGGACAGACGAGCATCCCGAGGACAAGATTCTAAGTTTTGCCAGTGGCGGTCCAAAAAATTACGGTTACGAATTCCGTAACCCTAAAGGAGAAGTGTACACGGAGTGTAAAGTGAAAGGATTGACTCTCAATTATCGCACCAGTCAAGTGGTGAACTTTGGCGTACTCAAAGAAGCCTTGCAGTCTGGTCAGGATGGAAACTTTAAAGTGACCACTTACCAACCTAACAAGATTGTGCGTTTGCCCACACATCAAATCGTCAGTCGACCTTTGGAAAAAGTCTATCAAATCGTGTATCAGAAGCGAGTACGGCTTCCTAACCACTTCACTTTACCGTACGGACACGCTGATATTGCTCAGCATATAAAAAGGGACAACGTTCAAGACTAATAGTTCATTTGGACTACCAAGACCAAGAGAAAAAGATGAATCCTTTTACCCAGCAAATATCCAGCAAGAGTAAACTTGAGTGCGATGCTGTACCTTGCGATGACGTAGATGCTGTACGCTGTGACCTTAGCGATTCAGTACCACATTATCGTCATGGGAACTTTGCAAAGACGACCAAACCTATCCTGGAAACGAGTGATAATGATGGTATACGTGTCAATCCTGACGGATGCAAAAGTGATGCCGCTCGTCATCGTACACCTTTTCACATTATCTGTGGATGTCATCCTCCACAACAAACGCTTCGGTTACCACCCTACGGATGTCACGTAAAACTGAGCAAACTTTTGCATATCTCACCTTACCCTCATCGAGGTGAATCTGCACAATACGAATATTCGTTTCCTGTGCGTCTGCCAGAATACTCTGATTATGAAAGTCGGATCCAAACCTTTCGAGGTAAATGGCCAAAATATCTGGGAGGACCTACCCCCGAAGAATTAGCCAGAGCTGGATTTTTCTACTTGGGTGAAGGGGATAAAGTCAAGTGCTTTAGTTGTGGCGTGTCACTTCACGAGTGGGAACAGAAAGATTCCGCTTACCTGGAACATGTTCGTTGGTCTCCGGATTGTCATTACGTACCTTTAGTGGGACCTCGTCCTTTATTTAAATTCAACGATGTCAAGTAAGAAAGTAGCCACAGGGTTAGGAGTCCAAGGTCGGGTCACCCCTAGTCAAGTATTTAAACCTGACATCAATATCAATCTTCAAACATTACCGCTGGAATTGCAAGAGAAGATCTACAAGGACATTTGGCAGAGTCTTGCTAGTGCCAAATCTCAATTGGTGACTGTAGAAAGTTTGTGTCGAGAAATTCACAGGAGGAAAGTGAAAGAAGTCAACCAACAAGTTCGATGTCTTTGGATTAAAGTTGTGTTCATTCTTTGTTTTCGCTTTAGACCATTTACAACGGAAGATTTTATTAACATTCTGGACCGTTATCCTGAATGGCAGTGGAATGAAATAACTCACTACGTTCAATACTTTCGCTCTAAGAGAAGTGTTTAAGACATGGTTATGGATCCTTTACTAGAGAATATTCGTGGTTTACCTGTGGAATTGAGAGAACGAATTTATCGAGAGTTGGTCAAAATACAAGTCAAACGCAAAGAACTATTGCATCCGTTACGTCACCGATGTTTGAACCACTGGTACCTCAATGCTATAAAAGGATTGATTCTGAAGAAAGTGTTCAAGTGGTCAGACATTAGTCAACATCGAGTGGGAAAAAAGTGTATTGTTAGTAGAGATTATATGTACTTCCAGTTACACTTACTGAATCGAATTCCAGAGGACGAGTTAGAGGGTTACCACAATCTTGAACAGTTTGTAAACTTAGTGGAAGAGGAAACTTCTGATCGACTAGTCACATTTCAGTTAGTGACTAGAGAATTTAGATTCGAGAATGGAATAAAACGACTATGTTTGTGGAGAAATTACGGTTATATGCTGGCGAAAAAAAAGTGACTATAAAATTGTTCTACCATGCCGAAACCGTTATCATTGTTGATTCAACAGATTCCTTGGAAGGAGATCCATGACCATATTCAATCAGTGGAGGATTACCATTGCCTTTTACGAGAACTGTGTCCATTGAATTGGGGACGACGTGTCGTGTGTGTCTTAGTGACTTGCTTTCTGGGATTTCGTTTACCGTCCGATCATTTGTGGACACTTTACGAACAGTACGTACCACTCCAAAAACAAAATATGAAAGTGATGCCTTTAAATGCTCACGAGAAACTCATTCTCCTGAAAGCTTTGCGCTTTCATTTGGATACTTCTAAACCTTTACGGGAAAACAAGATTCGTCAACTTTTAGGTACCGAAGAGGTGTATGAGGATGTGTGTGTAGCTTGTGACTTACACCCTCACTGGACAGATGTACGTGACTGGAAAAGTGTGGGTTTTGAGGCTTGGACTAAAGAAGTGGCTAACTATGCCCGAGATTTGTAATCCTGAAGCATTAAAACGTTCCGTGAAAAAAGTCACTTTTCATTCTGTGTTAGTGACAATACCAGAAGAAGAAGAAGAACAGCCTGTCACGGAGGAAAACCATTCTCTTCAGGACAGGACGGTCCTTGACCTTTCCGAAAGACCATTCCAGGAGAACCTTTGTGTGACAGTACCAAACCATGTACAAACGTTTAGAACATTACGCATTATCCCTAGGACACTACATTTGAATGACAAAAAATGTTGTCAAGTAGAAATTTGTTTATATTCCACGATAGTTGTGTTGATGTGTCTTTTATTCATGTACTTAACCATTTGGCTATTATGTATTTATGTCTTTCGTGTTATTTCATTTTAAAGTTTGCAATAAACGTGTCCTGAAAAAGTATAAAAACTCTTGTCTTGTTTGTCATCGTGTTACACGAAAGGTGACATTCCTGACGCTACTATGGCTACCTCTACTGTCTCTGCTCCCTCTTCCTCCACTTTCAAAGTCATTGACGAACACTTAGACCGTGCTAGTTGGGATGCCTTGTATCTTCGACATCCCTTTAACATGCTCATTGCTGGACCTAGCGGTTCAGGCAAAACCGAATTTGTCAAACGTTTGATCGAACATAAATACCATTTGATCGATCGTCCACCTCAACGTATCGTGTGGTGTTACAAAGAGTGGCAATCCGCGTACAACCTTCTACGAGAAAGTCAAGGTGAATCCATTGTGTTTGTGGAAGGCATTCCGGTCGAAGACGACGGTATCGTGTCTGACCCCAGTCAAACCCATTTGGTTATTTTTGATGACATGTTAGGAGAAGACGAAGAAGAAATTAAGCTGTGGTTTACACGCAGAGGGCATCATCGTAATGCCAGTGTCATTTACATTACTCAAAATTTGTTTCAACAAAGTAAAGCCCATCGTACCATCAGTCTCAATGCTCATTACGTGGTCTTGTTTAAAAGTCCTAGAGATAAATCGCAAGTGCAAGTCTTAGCCAAACAGTTAGGAACACCTTGGCTAACTCATGCGTACGAAGATGCCACTCAAACTCCACACGCCTATTTACTCGTGGATTTGAAACCCACTACCCCCGATTATTTGCGATTTCGTACCCATCTGTTTCACCACTGGTGTCAAGACGGTGGACCTGTCGTGTACTCATCCCCGTCGTCGACTTAACCATGACCAGCAAAGACAAAAAATAGTATAAAAACCTTGGTTACTTGGATTCTGTCTCACACATTGTCAACATGACGTCCCTTCAGTCTCATCTTCCCGTTAAATTGATTCGTGCCTTGTATGGCATTAGTCGCGAGAAAAATCCACAAATACGTGCTCGTGTCTTAGAAGCTAGTCTCAAAGAAGTCTTACGATGGTTTACGGTGACAGCACGTCAATTACTGCAAGGCATCATTCAGATTCCACATCAAACCAAACGTTTTTTTGACAGAAACAGAGTAGCCTTGACGCAACTAGCTGATCCTCGCATTGACACTCAAACCAAAAAGCAAATCATTTTGAAACCTGGAGGTAGTGGTTCACTAGGAGGTGTCATCATTCGTTCCCTCTTAAAATGGGATCCCAATGCACCCAAACTTGTCCCCAAGAAACAAGTTACTCCCAAACGTACCCAGAAGAAAAAGAAAAAGAACCACGGTAGTAAAACCAAGTCACCACCTCAGAAAACGAAAAAGAAAAGTCCGCCGAAAACAGTTTCAACCTACATGAGAGCGTCTCCAAAAATGTCTTCTCCATCAGTAATACCCGCTTCCTCTTTAGCAGCAGCGGCTGCTGCTCACAAAGTACCTGCCCCAAAAATCAAAGTCCAAGAGAGAACAGGTGTGTTACAAAGTTTACTGGATTTGTCCAACCAAGAATTGGCTCGATTTAGCCCTTTGCGAACTCCTCCACGACGTGTGTTGCCTGTCATCAAGTTGATACGACGTAAAGACAATCAGTGGCGACGCATTCCAGTATAAAAAGACCCGAGGTCCATTTTAACATCAGTGTGTTCTTTTGTGCTGCTAATCACCTCAAGATGGCACCACCAAGAAGTGTACACCATCACCATCGTCGTTCTTCTGTGCAAAAAGGAAAACGAAAACGTCAGTCACGTCATCCTAAGAAACGTTTAGTTCAGCATCGACGACACCTACAGAAAAGTCACAGTCGTTCCAAGAAAAAAAGGAGTCACCAAAGAGGAGGTTTCTTCAATCCTATTCAAGCCTTTCTAAATATTGACAACACCATGAGAAAGTTTAACCAATTTCTAAAAGAGAGACAACAAAAAATTGATCAGGGACAAAAACCATATGAATAAGGGACTAACAAGGACGAGCTATGAAGTTAAGTGGCTGTCGTGTACCCAAAGATGTATCGTTCTCCTGTTCCAAAAGGAAACAAGACAGTTTCGTTGTGCTAAAAAAGGATAAAAGGTCATGTACCCAAGTGATTGACGTTAGTGTACTTTTTGGAGTCTGCCCTGGAAACAATTCACAAAAAAATGTCACCCTCCAAAACCCATTCCTCTTCTACTCCTAAAGGAAAGAAAAGAAAAGGACTACCTCCTCGTTTAGTCAAACATTGGGACATGTTGTCTGTCCTGTCCAAAGCTCCTTCACCCATGCGAAAAAAACTCATTCAAACCGCCTCGAAGGACGTCATTGATACCGTGTGCGAATGTTGTCTGAATGTTTTGAAAGGCACGATTCCTTTGTCTGCACATCAGAAAAAATGCTTAGCCAAACATCGACACGTTCTTCGCCAAATGGTCCAAAAGAAAATTCCTATTCGTCAAAAGAAAAAGATGTTGGTGCAACGCGGAGGAATTGCTATTTTACCCATGTTAGCACCCATGTTAGCACCCTTGCTGGGAAACATAGCACAACCCTTGTTGCAAGGAGTAATGGGATCACTTGGAACTATCCTGGGAGGACGAAGATAAAAGGAGAACACTGGAGTCAAAAGATCCCAGACGTGATTCTTGAAATCTAATGGAAGGACGAAAACTGACTTTAGTCCCTTATAAACGATGGATGGAATACCATCGTTGGCAAGAACAACGGACCCCACAATTACCTCCCAATCCTCATTTGACCGAAATGTCACAGTTACAACACGAATTGCAATCGTTGATGGATCGTAGCGATTTGTCCGAAACGGAAAAATCTCAACGGTACGGTCAATTGTTGCAACGACTGCAACTCTTTCACCAAAAAGCATTAGACGAAACAGCTGTACCTTCTTTGAAAGATTTGAAAGCCCTGATGAAAAGTCCATCACCACCACCACCACCACTTACCTCAGCGGTTAAGACAGAAGCAACCCCACGGATACCTGAAGAAGAGGTACGAGAAGTCTTTCAAACACCACCAGCAGCTCCTCTTCCTAGTAAAATTGCAACGTCCTTGTTGACCCCTTCCCCTACACCTCAACGAGAAGAACTTAAAGCTTGGGTTAAAAAGAAGATGTCCACTCCTTCTTCGACAGAAGTAAAAAAGAAAGAAGGGAAACCAGAAGTGAAAAAAGACAAGAAAACCAAAGAAATTCTCTTACCACCATTACCACCTCCAACACCATTACCAAAACTACCTTCCACTTCGACTCCTGTGGCACATCGAACACGTAAAGCCGTTTCCAAACCACCCTCTCGCTCCATAGCGAAAAGCATCAGCGAAGATTGGATCACTTATTAAAAAAAAAACAAAAAAAGAAAAAAATGGAGAAGGTCTTAGCTAGCATTTACTACGATCCATCTCATCCCGCTGGCTACGGAGGTGTTCAAAAATTGTATCGTGCTGCCACAACAAAAATGAAAAGTGTCCGTTTACATCAAGTGCAACGATGGTTACAAGAACAAGCTACGTACACCTTACACAAACCTATTCGACGAAAATTTTCAAGAAGTCGCACCCAAGTGGAAGGTATCGATCATCAATGACAGGCGGATTTAGCCGATGTCTCTCATTTGGCCACCTACAATCGTGGCTACAAATATTTGTTTTGTGTCATCGACGTCTTTTCCAAATTTGCTTGGGTCGTGCCTTTGACTTCCAAATCGAGCAGTGAATTAGTGCGAGCCTTGAAACTGGTGTTGAAACAAAGTGGTCGTCACCCTCTTCGATGGCAAACCGAGAAAGGTACCGAATTTCTAAACCAAGCTTTCCAAAAAGAATTGAAGAAACGTGACATTCATTTTTTTACCACCGAGAATCCCGAAACTAAAGCCAGTAACGTGGAACGTTTTCAACGCACTTTGAAAGAACGCATGTGGAAATATTTTACGCATCAACACACTCTCAAGTACATCGACATCTTGCCACACCTCGTTCAATCGTACAACCAATCTTACCATCGGAGCATTGGACGTGCCCCTCAAGAAGTGACTCCCGACAACGAAGTGACCGTCTCCGAGCGTCTGTTTGGTACGTCCCCGTCAGTCACTAGTTCCAAGAAAGGTAGACAGTTAGCCGCAGGAGATTGGGTACGCATTGGCAAAACCAAACGTACTTTCGACAAAGGTTACTTGCCCAACTGGACCACCGAATTGTTTCGTGTCACTGAACGAGTGCGTGGTCGTTATCCTCCCGTCTATAAATTGGAAGACATGAACGGAGAAGTGTTAAAAGGAACGTTTTACTTACCCGAGTTACAACGTTTGACCAAAAAAGAAGACGACGTGTACGAAATCGAAAGCATTCTCGATCGAAGAACACGAAAAGTGGGAAAACGACGTGTCAAAGAAGTCAAAGTACATTGGAAAGGATATCCGTCAAGTTTTGACTCTTGGATTAACGCTTCTCAAATCATTGACTATAAAAAGAAGTGACCATCATGGTCTTCAACACAGCCTCAGTTCCTACTGTGAACGCTTCTTCCCCCAGTTCTTCTCTGCAAGATCTACAAAAGCAACCCTTGTGGGTGTGGTGTGGAGAACGTGTGCCTAAAACGCAAATCGTCTTTTTCTGCCAAATCTTTGTGGTGTATTGTGTCATCGGTGCAGCCATTGCCAATCTAAGTTTACAACAAGGAGACAAACAATTGTGGACCATTTTACTTAGCAGTTGCATTGGTTACCTTCTTCCCAACCCGTCTCTAAAATATTCCTCTAACGGAAACAACAACAACGGGAGTCTGGTGTCCAACGTCAGTTCCAACAGTCATCCTAACCATTCTCTTTTAGGCACTCCTCTGGTCTCCAGTGACTCCTCGGACACTAGAACTGTGGAATTATGAACAACCAATTTTACTTAACCTTACCCAGTGACAGTTCCATGGAGGTGTTTCCCAAAAACACTTTGTGCTGTTACACGGCCAAATTACCTCAGGCCATTCAATTTGATGACGAAGCCTATTGGGAAGTGGCTTTGGTAGAAATGATTCACCCAACACAAATTAAAAACATCGTTGAAACTCAAAACACGGTATCCGTAGAAGTTGAAGATGAACAAGTGCAACAAGTCATGGATGAACGCAGTGATAAAGTTGACTTTCCGAAAACAAAGAATCCTGCCACTAATCGAACCACTTACATGATGAAAATTCCTTCAGGTTATTATTTTAGCGGTCAACATTTGGTGAACACCCTTGCTGACAAGTTCAATATCATGTTTGAAAAAGCCTTGGAGAAAACTAAAAAAAGTGTCAAGATTGAATACCACAAAATAGCTCGTCGACTCCTGATGAAATTTTCACATGACAAAGTCTTGGCCATTACATTTTGTCCTGAATTGTATCATATTTTAGGTGGAAACCCCGAAATGGTCAAGAATCATCCAACCAAAATGTCACCCATAGGTAACAATTTGGATTTTGCCAAACATTTTCATTTCCCTGTAGTAATGAACCAAGGACTGAATTTGATTTTTGTGTACTCCGATGTAGTGGAGTACAACGTAGTAGGTCACACCTCTGTACCGTTACTGCGTGTCATTCCTTTCAAAGTGGATTCTGCCATGGCTGCTGACGAAGAAGGTGGAAACACCTATCACGTTCACCGTGAATTTGTACATCCTCACTATTTACCTGTCAGTAAGTCGTATTTTGACACTGTCAACATAACTATAAAAGGAGATCTGGGACAAAATATTCCATTCACCCAAGAGAAAGTCACTGTGAAACTCCATTTTCGAAAAAGAGTACTCTAAAAAACTTTTTTGTCAGTCATGTATCCTGTGTACCAAGGAGTCACTCGACAACGAGGACATGGTTTAGGGGATATGCTCAAATCGGTCTTTCGTACTGTGGTTCCCGTGTTAAAACCAATGGTGACACGGGGATTGCACGCCCTGAAAGATGCTGCGATGACACACGGTAAAGAATTTCTCCACGATGTCATCATTGACAAACAAAACCCCAAAGAAGCTTTCTTACGAGCAGGCAAAAATGTTTTGCTTCAAACAGGCAAAGATATTTTGGGTCGACGAGAAAATCCTATAAATGCCACGTTTGCTGCTGAGTCAGGCATTCCTGCTTCTCTGAGGTTCCAACAAGGACAAGGCAGAAAAAGACGACGAAAACACCCTTTCAAAGGACTTCATACTCTCAAAGCTAGAAAGACTAAGAAAAGAAAAACTGTTCGAGACTTAGACGTGTTTGATTATTAAATTGTAAACAAAAAAAAACAACAGAAAATGATGCACCGAGAGTCTTGTGCCTGTTCCAAGTCAGAACTGGATCTGTTTGCCATGCCACCCACTATGATGACCATGCAAGAATCCCAATGGGTCGAATTTCATCCTGTTTCCTCTTTGACGGATTCCGCTCCCATCGAGTTTGAAATCAAAGGACAACCGGAAGATTACATCGATCTGAATAGCAGTTACTTGTATCTGAAAGTCAAAGTGCAAAAATCCGACGGTTCCAATCTAGCAGATGATGCCAAAGTATTTCCCGTCAACAATTTCATGCATTCCTTGTTTAGCGAAGTGGATTTGTACTTGAATAACAAACTGATCAGCAGTAGCATGGATACTTACCCTTACCGAGCGTACCTAGAAAATCTCTTGACGTACGGAAAGGAGGCCAAGAACACTCATCTGGATGCTTGCGTGATTTGGAAACCTGACACACCAGAAAAGTTCGACGAACTAGATGAAGACAATAAAGGATTTGTTGCTCGTCAAAAGAAAATCGTGGGAGCCCATAATTTAGAACTGATGGATCGTTTGCATTTGGACATGTGGTTGCAGGAGAAGTATTTGCTGAACGGAGTAGATATTCGTCTGAGATTGAATCGTAGCAGTACGGCTTTCCACTTGATGGCTGAAGAAAATGTCCACTACAAAACCAAAATTCAAGAAGCCAGACTTTACGTGCGTCGCGTAGAAGTGTTACCTAAAGTGGGAAACGACATCAGTCACACCTTGAGCAGAACCACTGCCAAGTATCCGATACGGCGTGTAGAAGTGAAAACATTCACTATTGCTACTGGACTCCGATCCAAGATCGAAGATCATCTATTCCAAGGCCAGTTACCCAAACGTTTAATCGTTGGCATCGTTAGCAATGCAGCCTTCAACGGAGCCAACAATGAAAATCCTTTTGAGTTTAACCACTACAAAGTGTCCAAAATTGAAGTCAGTCGCGATGGCAAGACTCTGTGTACCAGACCCTTTGAACCTAACTTTGACCAGAAGAATTACTTGAGATCGTACTTGTCCCTGTACGAAGCTACCGGTCAACTAGGAACCAACACCAGTCACGGCATTTCGTACGACGATTATGCTGGAGGATACACTTTGTGGGCCTTTGATTTCACTCCAGACCAAGGCAGTGACGAGGGACATTTCCACCCTATAAAATCCGGTCAACTGCGAGTGGAACTTCAGTTTGCAGATCCTCTACCCCACACAACGAACGTCATCCTGTATGCTGAATTCGATAATACCATAGAAATCAACAGTTTGAGAGAAGTTATTCTAGACTATTAGTCACTATGGAGGACACTTATCCTTCTTTGAAAGTGGAAGAATCCATGGAATGGGAGGATACCGTGAAAACCAATTTCAAAGACGAAGACAAAGAAAACGAGGTCGTGAAGTCAAGATGGCCAGAACAAGAACAACATTTAGTCTCCTGTTTTGCTAAACACTTGGCAGATAAAATTATGGAATTGGTCAAGAAAGATTGCTATGGATGTCAAAACGATCATCCCAGTCAAATTCAACACGATAAATGTCTCATGATGAGTCAAGAAGAAAAATTGGACGAGTATCTGGACGAAGCTTGGAGTCTCATCGCAGAAGAAACCGTGTTGCATGAGTGGTATAAAGGCTTGTGTGATCATTCCTGTCCTCCACTGACTGCTCGAGAGATCTATCACATCGAAGCTCTCTTAGCCCAGAGTTGGGAAACCAGGCGAAGAAACGGTTACTTGTCAGAACTTTTCAAGCAAAAAGTCAGAATTGAACTGATGACTTATCATCACCTGTGAAGAAAACAAACAAGAGAAACAAAACAAGCAGAAAATATGGATACCTGGGAACTTTATTACCTTTTGAATAACAGTTCGTATACTGCTTCTTGGAATCCTGTAGTGTGTGCTAAAGATGAACTCCCACATCGCAAAACTCAAGACCACCAAGCTTATGTCATCAACACAGACGACAGTCATCTTCCAGGAACTCACTGGGTAGCCGTGTACTTTCCTCAGGTCAATTGTGTGGAGTACTTTGATTCGTATGGATTACCACCTTTGGAAGACGATATCATTGACTTTATGAGAAGAAATGCCAAGACGACACGATTCAATAATGTGAAGTTACAAAGCAACGATTCCATGGTGTGTGGACAATATTGTGTGTATTTTCTTCATCATCGCAGTCTGGGACATTCTTTAGAACATTTAGTCACTTTTTTTGATCGTGACTCTTCTAGAAATGATGAAAGAGTAGATCGATGGTTTTGTGACCGTTATGGTTATCTTTTGTCTTTAGCTAGAAAACGTAGTGTACATCAATGGCCTCATGATATGAATCAATGGAAATCTCACATGATTTCACAACGTTGTCAACCTTGTCAAAAATAATTTGTATTTTAAATTGAAATGTTGTTTGTTCCTTGTTCCTTGTTAATTCTATTCATTGTTAGTTGAATAAAAATGTTGTATTTTGAAGAAAAAACGTGTCTGTCGTTTGTTTAGTTATAAAAAAGACCCACAGTTTGAATATATGCTCTTTGACTTTCTCTCTATCCCTCCTCATGACCTGAGCTATCCTCACGTTTCAATAACTAAAACTCAGTAGGGATGTTTTCTATCCCGTCCGCGCTTGTACCATATAAAGCGAACGGGTCTCCAGTCTGACCATTCACTATTGACTCGTCATCCTACGAAGATGCCTTCCAGACTAGCTAAACTCAACGAAGCTTACGTTCAATTACATCGTGTCAGGCTAAACCTGATACCGAAGCCTGAAGAGATAGAGAATGTCAGAATGCTCTCTATAGCCCAAGATCTCATTGAGAATGTCTTTAGAGAGGAAATTGAGAAAGAAAAAGAAGAATGGACTGAGAAATACAGAACTCAGAAGAGGCAAAGAGAAGAGCAGCAACAGCAGCAGCAGCAACAACAATATCAACAACAAGAACCAGACAAAGGATTTGTGGACTGTCGAATAGACACCAAAGACTTCACTTTCTCTTTTCGCAGAAGCAGACCTTATCGTGTAGGAAAACCTGCTGCCAGACGGGGTTGCAATCTTAGACAGTAAAATTCAACAAAGATTGCCTTTACTCTTCGTCAAAAAAAAAAAAAAAAAAAAAAAAAAAAACAATCAGCCCTTTTCAGGGCTATTCAAGACTCTCGAAAAGATATACTTCTTTCATTTGCCAAAAAAAATTTAAAATTTAAAATTTTAGAAGTGTGACTATAAACACTTCAATTTTAGGGGAATCAGTAAAACAAACAAAACCCACCCTTTTCTCTCTGTCTTGTCCAACAACATACAAAAAAAAATCTGACTGTGTTGGTAAGTCAAAAAAGTTAACGTGAGAACTTCTTTTAAGTCCGCGTGTTTCATATCATAATAAAAAGTTAGGGGATGTTTTCCATCACGTCCGTTCTCCAAGGATATAAACGCGAGCATACGTCAGTCTAGCTCCCATTGTGAACCTGTTCACATTAAAGATGAGCGAAAGAATTTCAAAACTTATTGAACTCCAAAGACACCTGGAGTGTGCCAGACGTCTCCTGGACGAACTGACTATGGAGGCTTACAAAGAAGAAGCCAGACAGAAAGAAGTGGAGGAGATAGAGAACCAGCGAGGGATCTTGCTGCATCCCATGGTAAAACTCGTGTGTGAGGTGCTACCTGAGGTGAGGACACCTCCAGCAGCAGCAGCAGCAGCAGCAGCAGCAGCAGTTACACCGCAGAGACCAGTTATTCATCCCCGACTCTGGTCACGAGGACCAGAGGTTCAGCAGGTCTTCACTATTCCACAAACGGAGGAGTGGGATAGTGAAGCCACTCAAGCTCCGTTCGCTCTGCAGGTCAGAGCAATAAACTGGGAGAATGACTGGAGCCGACGATGTGTGTGCGGTGCTCGTCCTGGAAGATGTCAGCATTAGCCAGATGTCATTGGAGTTCAATTAAACAGCCCTTTTCAGGGCTAACCAAATCTCTAGAAAAGAAATACTTTTCAATTTACCATTTTGCCAACTTGTGTAAATATTGTGAAGTGTAACTATAAACACTCACTTCAATAAAAATGTGTGTGTGTGTGTGTGTTTACATTCGCGTTCGTTGATGAGATGGTGTAGGGTATGATTTGTGCTGCTCGTTTCGTTGATGAGATGGTATATTTTGGGTTTTATGCTTCTCTTTCGTTGATGAGATGGTATAGGGTGTGCTTTTTGTGCTTCTCTTTCGTTGATGAGATAGTATATTTTTTTGGTTTTATGCTTCTCTTTCGTTGATGAGATGGTACAGGGTGTGTTTTTGTGCTTCTCTTTTCGTTGATGAGATAGTCTATTTTGGGTTTTATGCTTCTCTTTCGTTGATGAGATGGTCTATTTTGGGTTTTATGCTTCTCTTTCGTTGATGAGATGGTCTATTTGGGGTTTTATGCTTCTCTTTCGTTGATGAGATGGTATAGGGTGTGTTTTTTGTGCTTCTCTTTCGTTGATGAGATAGTATAGGGTGTGTTTTTGTGCTTCTCTTTTGTTGATGAGATGGAATATCATATGTGAAGTGAGTTTAAGGGATGTTTTCATTCACGTCCGTGCTTTACGTATATAAAACCCTAGTGTTCAACATTCGTGCCATTCTACACAGAATACAAAATGACTGGAAGTCTAGAGCTATTTACTCAGTTAAGAGATACTTGGTATTGGTTCGTGGATGGAGTGCACGAACTGGACAAACTTAACCAAGAATGGAAGTTAACAATTACTGAGGACTTGATAAACAAACTAAGAGTAACCAGTTTCAAGTTACAATTGATAACCATAGAAGAAGCAGACAAAATACGAGGAATCGTCAATTCCAAATACTTCAAAGTGGGAACCTTGAAACAGATTCTGGATGATGTTATCCAAGTGAGATGCTATATGGAAGACATCTTCCATTTAACAGAATGGGATTTTGTGAAAAAAGGTGCAGATCACATGAAGAAATGCGAAGACAATATCAAACAAATACTGGAAGAAGAGGTCAAGAAAATTAAGGAAACCTGGGCAAAAGAAAGAAAAGAGAAAGAAAACCAAAAGAAGAAAAAAGACTTTGAAAAACTGAATGAAAATTGGATGAAGATACAAAAAAAGTTTAGAGATATGGGACATCCAGACTGGATGCCATACGAAGAAGAAGTAAAAAAGAAAAAGAGAGGAATTTTAGAGAAATTTAGACAATGGTGGAAGAAATGCAGACAATAAAAAGAAGAAGATGAAAACAAAGGCCCTTTTCAGGGCCACTTTCCATGCCTCGAAAAGATTATACTTTTCCATAACAAATTGCCTGTATAAGTTATAAAACATACATATCACTACATTCACTAACACGACGAACACTTGATGTCACAGTACTTGACGAATGCTTGACGTCACAGTACTTACACATTGCTACACTGTTGACAAGTGTCCAGTACCGTGACGTCATGCCACCTGGGACCATTTTTCTTGACGCTATACAGTCCCAGGGTGTGCTAATACAAAATTCCCCTTGACGCTATATTACCCCACGCAGTTTCATTTTTCGCCAAAAATCTTGACGCTATATCGTCCCACGCTGGTTATTAATGATAACTCCCATTGACGCTATATCGTCCCCTATTACTACTAACAGACAAAGGTTAAAATAACAAAAGAAATGTCAAGGTGCTTACACAAAGGAAAAACTAAAAAAGCAAACTTACGAGGTTGGTACCTCAGCTAATATTGTTTACTTGAAAAAAATTTTTAATCGAAATGTGCAGAAAAAAATTCTAAGCAAATATAGAATATCATCTTGATAAAATTTGATATGTTGTAAATTGAATATGATCTAGAGTTGCTTGATAAAAAGCATTGTAATCAAGGAATATTTTAATAAGTTATTGTGAAATTAAATTCTTTATGCATGTTATGTGGAAAGCAGAGGCTTAAAAAGGATAACTTACATGTCAAGGTTTTACGTAACAGTAGTAGTTGCCTTTTCTACTTGGGGTGGTATTGTGCTTTACATATTGTACCTAGGTATGTATTGTGCTTTACATATTGTACCTAGGTATGTATTGTGCTTTACATATTGTACCTAGGTATGTATTGTGCTTTATATATTGTACCTAGGTATGTATTGTGCTTTATATATTGTACCTAGGTATGTATTGTGCTTTACATATTGTACCTAGGTATGTATTGTGCTTGACATATTGTACCTAGGTATGTATTGTTCTTTATATATTGTTCCTAGGTATGTATTGTGCATTATATACTGTACCTAGGTATGCATTAAACTTTATATATTGTACCTAGGTATGTATTGTGCTTTATATATTGTAACTTGACTAAAGTATGTATTGTGCATTATATATTGTACCTAGGTATGTATTGTACTCTATATATTGTATGTATTGTGCTTTATATATAATACCTAGGTATTTATTGTACTTTATATATTGTACCTAGTTATGTATTGTGCTTTATATATTGTACCTAGGTATGTATTGTACTTTATTTATTGTACCTAGGTATGTATTGTGCTCTATATAATGTTTGCATTGTGCTTTATATATTGTACCTAGGTATGTATTGTGCTTTATATATTGTACCTAGGTATGTATTGTACTTTATTTATTGTACTTAGGTATGTTTTGTGCTCTATATAATGTTTGCATTGTGCTTTATATATTGTACCTACGTATGTGTTGTGTTTTACATATTGTACCTCGGTATGTATTGTGCCCTATATAATGTATGTATTGTGCTTTATATAATGTACCTAGGTATGTATTGTTCTTTATATATTGTGTATGTGCACATTGTGTTTTATATATTGTACCAAATCATGTATTGTGCTTTAGACATTGTACTTTGTATGTACTGTGCTTTATATATTGTACCTAGATATGTATTGTACTCTATATATTGTATGTATTGTGCTTTATATATTGTATCTATGTATGTATTGTGCTTTATATATTGTACCTAGGTATGTATTGTGTTTCATATATTGTGCCTTGACTAAGGTATGTATTGTGCTTTATATGTTGTACCTAGGTATGTATTGTACTTTAGATATTGTACCTAGGTATGTATTATGCTTTATCTATTGTACATATTTATGTATTGTGCATAAGATATTGTACCTTGTGTGTATTGTGCTTTCTATATTGTACCCAGATATGTATTGTACTCTATATCTTGTATGTATTGTGTTTTATATATTGTACCTAGGTATGTATTGTGCATGAGATATTGTACCTTGTATGTATTAAGCTTTATGTATTATACCTAGGTATGTATTGTACTCTATATAATGTATGTATTGTGTTTTATATATATTGTATCTAAGGTATGTATTGTACTCTATACACCACTCCCTCAATAACTCGCGGACATCGAAGTCCAAAAACATCGACCGCGATATAAGCGAGGGCTTGAGTTATCGAGGAACCTATAACAAACAATAAAACTAACAAAGGGATCGACATATAGGCAAAAGGTGGGTGAGGTGGCTTGGCATGTTACAGTGTTGAACACTCAATAATCATGCTAAGATTAACAGTGAATAAATATCTCTTCATATCGGTGTACTTTGTTTAATTTTTTTATCACAGAGTAACATTAATTTCAGGATAACTTGCAGAATATTGATCATCAAAACATTTTTGCATTCGCTTAGCATATGTACGACTTCACATTGTGAACTATGTCACTAATTTTTGCTGTGAATGGTATACATTCTAGTTTTATTGTTAGATCCAAAGTAGAAGTTCAATTTTTTTTTAAATACGAAAGATCAACACATTTCAGAAAAATAATGTCGATCGAACGATGTGTAGATATTTATTGCGGTAGATGTAAAATGGAAGAAAAAAAAATAAATTCACAAGGGTTAACCATTACCAACATGAAATTAATGGGTCTAAAAATTTAAAATGACCTAAATTAGAACACGTTAACACTTACAGTTTGTGACACGTTCTTGTGGGAACCATGCATACACAGCATCATCTAATTTGTTATTGCTTGCAGTTCATGCTCTTTTTCATTTCCTCCCTTCATCTGAATCAACACCATGTGAGCAATTTTAAAGTTTCAGCTCATCCTTAAGCCAACCTCTAAATGTCGACTCAGCAATTTTTAGTTCATTGCAAATTTTTTATCTCGCTTCGTCGTTATGAACACCATCATGATGAACAGCTTTTCAATCACTAAGTACACCTTTTGCTTAATTCCTTTGCTCTCCATGGTCACATTTACAAATGATTAGGATACATTACTGATATTATATACTTTAATGATGTTAATACATAAAATGTGAAAATAATTTTGATTGGTCAAAGTAAAATGAAATTTGATAAAGGTAATGAATATAAGAAGGTTTGCTCCTATTGGCATGCCTTTAAACTTTATTTTATTGTACTTACCTTGTTTGATTTGATACAAAGACATATTCAAAGTGATAAAACAACACAGGTCTTTTTTAATTGATTCTTTTATTGCAACAAACACTTCCCCAAGCTGTTGATCCAACAAAGCCAGCATGTAATTATGTTCTCATGGAAGTACTCAAGTGTTTCAATGTGACAGTGGACTGATTCTTTTCATGTTTTCATATAAGAGAATATGTATGATGGAATTATAGTGTTGAGGACTATAATGTGAATTTCACCTAACAAGACATTTAATTGGTATTTATTTCATTCTCTCTTGGGGCATGTTAGCATTTACCAGAATTTTTCATTGAGTGCTGTTTCACCAGACTGTTTATTTATAGTATATTGACAACTATTTTTCTATTTAAAAAAACCTAACATAATATGTGATATCTTATTAGAAATTGCAAATTTCACAATATGGATTCTATCTTTATGGGCAATAATCACCATTTTTGATGATAAAAACAAGCTATATAACAAGTTTTAATTTACCAATTTACCATTTCTTATCACGACTTTTTTCACGTTCAACACATTTTAAAATATATTTTCTTTGAAAAAAATCGGGAGCCATGCCGGACACCGTGTTATAAGTGGGTTTGCGAGTTATCCGGGCGCGAGTTATCGAGGGAGTGGTGTATATTGTATGTAATGTGTTCTATATAATGTACCTAGGTATTTTTTCATATATATATATATATATATTGAATATGTGCATATTTTGTACTTTATATATTGTACCAAGTTATGTATTGTGCTTTTGATATTGTACTTTGTATGTATTGTGCTTTATATATTGTGCCCAGATATGTATTGTACTCTAAATATTGTCAGTATTGTGCTTTGTATATTGTACCTAGGTATGTATTGTTTTTTGTATATTGTACCTAGGTATGTATTGTGCTTTATATATTGTACCCAGATATGTATTGTATTCTATATATTGTGCTTTATATATTGTACCCAGATATGTATTGTACTCTATATATTTTATGTATTGTGCTTTGTATATTGTACCTAGCTATGTATTGTGCCTATTTATTGTACCTAGGTATGAATTTCACTTTATATATTGTACCTAGGTATGTATTGTGCTTTATATATTGTACCTACACATGTATTGTGCTTTATATATTTTACCTATGTATGTATTGTACTCTATATATCATACCTAGGTAGGTATTGTACTTTATATATGGGGCTCTCAGTGACTGAGTGGTCTAAAGTGCTCACCTCATGGATGTTGACATCTCACCTCTGTCTGCCTGGGTTATGTAAGTATGTAATGAAGCTTGCCTGTAGCTTGGTCAGTGGTTCTTTCCAGGGTTTTCTCAGGTTCTTCCTCTATCAGTTATATTGGCCACCATGTATAGCCTCTTTTGTGCTGAAAAATGTTGCTAAAGCCCTAAAACAACTATTTTATATATTATACCAAGGTGTATATTATTGTACATTATATCTTGTACTGTACCTATATATATATATATATATATATATATATATATATATATATATATATATATATATATATATATATAATCAATCCTTGACACACGTGATCCCTTGGTGGATCCAGTATGCTTGAAAGGTTGTTATTCGCCATATGATTTGTATTCTTTATATATATATATATATATATATATATATATATATATATATATATATATATATATATATATATATATTATATATATATATATATATATATATATATATATATATACAATAGATGCAATAAACTGATGACGAATAGTATGAAACTAGTAACTAACTAGCCTAAGCGCTTTCGACTCTTAATGAGTCTTTTTCAAAGGCAAATACAAAACATATATGCGCCAAACAAATAAATACAAAAACGTTGTGTTTGTAAACCTCTACATGGCTGTCTTCACATGTGCTAAAACTATAAATACAACCAGCTTGTATAGACTAGTTGCGGAAACTGAAAACGTTGTATAATTCCCTAAAAGTCTACAAGCCAAAGCGACATCTATTAATAGAATTTAACATTTTCTAAATCTTCTTATTATCCTTCAATTTTTACTATAAGAATAACCGGTATAGAATCAAATATCCGGGATATAATCTGCGTTACATATGTACAAAAAGTAAAAATAGAAGCCAAAGCGACATCTATTAATAGAATTTAACATTTTCTAAATCTTCTTATTATCCTTCAATTTTTACTATAAGAATAACCGGTATAGAATCAAATATCCGGGATATAATCTGCGTTACATATGTACAAAAAGTAAAAATAGATATCACAACGTAGTTTCGTACTGTTCGCTGTCAGTTTATTGCATCTATTTTAATTAATCCCTGACACGTGATCCCTTGGTGGATCCAGTATGCTTGAAAGGGTTGTTATTCGCCATATGATTTGTATTCTTTATACATATACAGTATATATAGATAGACAAACAGACAGACACATAGATAGATAGATAGATAGATAGATAGATAGATAGATAGATAGATAGATAGATAGATAGATAGATAGATAGATAGATAGATAGATAGATAGATAGATAGATAGATAGATAGAAAGTAAAGCAGATTTTGACATTTAGGAAATAGAAGATATTGAAGAATTAAATTGTAAAGTTAATGCCTTTTTATTTCAGGAATTTATATGAACCATACAGAAGTGTTCAATGGTACTTTAATGGATGGCAAAATATCTTGCAATATTGATGTACCTATGGTGTCTGCACGTGGAACAATTTTTGCCTCCCTTAATAAACAGGATCTTATTGGGTTAGGGCATCAAATTACCTACTATGCCAAATCCCCAGTGGTTGTCAGTCAAGCATTTGATGGCTCGGGTAACAAATAATAACATTACTCTCATTGTTGCATATTGATTGCTTAAATTTCACACAAAAAATTAATAATAATCCTGTCATATGTCTTGTCTAATGGATTATATCCAAGATGTTGTTTGTATTTGTATATTTTTGCTCTTTGCAGAACATGATGAGATTTTTTCTGATTTAATACAATTGATATCCAGTAAATGCTGTAAAAGTTTTCATAAGATTTTCTTGACTAGATGGTTTATTTTAAATATTTCTGTGACAGCCTAGAATCTGATAAAATGTACAGAATTGTACATGTTATCCCACCAGTGCTGAATCTCAGTAGTGAGGCACAGTGGTCTTGGAATTCTCATTGTAATTAATGACTGACCCATTAATTGCTTTGGAGGAATGACAGCAGATTTTGAATAAATATTTAAAAGGTATGTAGGATAAATCAAATTGATTATTTTGTCAGAAGGTAAAATGTCCAAGTCCAACACATGAGAGAATTCAGTAAGTTAGAAGAATTTTTTTAAAAATCTAATACATGAATCTAATTCCACTAACATGTCAGTTTTTACATTTCTTTTGTGGCTTTTTCTTCAGAAATTTGGTTCATTACAGGGAATAAGTCTGCAAGATTTAATGAGAAGATTTTTCCTTTTCTTACCCATAGGTCAATTCATTATACTGACCTTTGATACAGATGTTGACACACGCGGGCTGGACACATGCAACAAAATACTTTCAGATGTTTCAAAACTAGGTACAAACACAAAGTGTACCTGGATCTCAGGGAAGCAACTAAAAATTGTACTTCCCTCAGATGCAACTGTTTTAACTGGTAAGTTTAGGAACATTTTCTGGGTAAAATTGTCTCTTGTAAAAACAAAAATTCTATTACTGGTCAGTTTTTAGATGTAACTAAATTTCCCAACTTATAACTGGCTTATTAAGAAACATTGAATATGTACATCTAGTTAAAGCAGGAAACTTTGACAGTGACAAAAGTAGAAGTTCACCCATGAAAAAATAAAACTTAAAATTTTGTTGCTTGCAGCCATCCCTATTGAAAAACATATCTATTATATTTTTGTATCTGTGTATATATATATATATATATATATATATATATATATATATATATATATATATATATATATATATATATACATATATAAACAGAACTAAATAAATGATCAAATAAATGATTACATGCAATCATATGGATTGATAGTCTGACACGTTCCTAATGTAAAATGATTTATGAGAGAATTTCTCATTCTTAAATATTAGAATAATCACAATAAGGTGAAAGTCTATTACAATTAATTACAATTAATAGTTTCACCAATAATAGATAATTTCTGGTAGAAGTGATTGTTGTGTGTTAATTTCAGTTATTCTTTTGAAGGTGACACCCTTAGTCTTATGAAAGGCATTAGGGCTGCTCGGCAGGTTTATGGCAAGGAGGCATCCACTGGACCCAACCCAGTGAGTTTACCTATGACTGTGCCCCCTCCTGTCATATCCATTGAGGGGCCAGAGGAAGTGGGATCTTGTCAAACCAAAGTGAGCTATATGGTCTCAATCTCAAAGGGTCTGGGATCCAGGCCCTTTAAATCCATTGTATGGTCCCTGAATAA
This sequence comes from Potamilus streckersoni, assembly GCA_016746295.1. Lineage (NCBI taxonomy): Eukaryota > Metazoa > Mollusca > Bivalvia > Unionida > Unionidae > Potamilus > Potamilus streckersoni. The sequence goes on from JAEAOA010001897.1 coordinate 5,055,922, forward strand.
GGATGGTGTCAGTAAGTAGTAGCAATAGTAGTAGTAGTAAAAAAATCTGTCTAGTTAAGCACAGCCTATGACATCCATAGTTTCATCTGATTCTATGAATGCAAATCTTTTTCATTGCTAATTTCTTTCTAAAAACTCAGACATCCTGGTCAAAAATATGTTTAGATTACAATTAAAACTCCAGGGATTCATATTTTAAATAAAGTATAATTTTGCTGAATATGCATACCTTAATTCACACTGGGTATTTGAATCGTTGCTTATAATAAAATTACTCATAAAATATATAATGTATTATAGGTAAAATATGTCAGGCCATTTGCTTAAATCCTAAGTAGCTTATGAATTGAATGAACTGATATCAAGAATAAATTAGTGCAATGTTTCATCGAATATACTTGCATACATAAATAAGGGCATAGATAAACTTCGACAATATCAGAGTCCATGTTCCATCACTATATCACTGCCTTAAAATTACTGGACCAGTCAGACTTAAGTGTTTCATTAAAGAATATAAAATATATTAGACAAACCAGATAAAAACTGTTATTCGCTTACAGGACAATAAGATATTATCTGGCCAAATATGACCAGTACAGCAAGGCTAGAGGAATATTGTTGCACACAAGGGGTCTCTCTACCGAGTGAGTCAAGTACATGTGCTAGCCTGCCATGAAGATGATTGTTTTCCCCAGTTTCCATAGACCTAATGACAAAGTCGTTAATTACAGTAAAACCTGTCTTGAGAGACCACTGTTTTGAGAGACCACCTGTCTTGAGAGACCTGGTTCTCCATGTACAGATTTATTGATTATATAGTATTATGACCTGTTATGAGAGACCACCTGTCATGAGAGCCTATTATATTTTGGCAAAAGGGGTGGCATTTCAAAACAGGTTTCACTGTACAAGGATCTTGAACATACAAATATAAGAAATAATTTTTCTAATCACTTAATGGCCACACATCATAAAACTTGAATTTCACACTTGCATGTTTTTTATTGTTTGATGTTTGTATAGAAGAATAGTAGTACCTCATGCCATGCAATAAAAACATGACCAGAGTTCTCAATAAAAAGAACTATTCCTATCTCAAATTACTATACATGTATGTTTAAAAAGATCTAGATAATTTACTATGTTAAGAAATGAGGGAGGGTCCATGTAAGTAAAATAATTACTGCTCTCATAAAGAATGCTGTACATTATGTTTCAGCTCCTAGAAATTGGTTCATTACTCAGGTTGATAAATATCTACCAACATAATTAAGAAATAATCACTTAAATCAAACAAAGCTAAGAACAGAGACATAAATACAAATAACACATACCCTAGGTTTATTACAATGTCAAAATGCAAGCCCCAGATGGCCAAGTGGTCTAATACACTCACCTTTACCAATCACTGCCTTCTCAGTTCTGGCCACATGGGTTTAAGTCTCAGTCTTGGCCAATCTGGGTATGTGAGAACACTTGCTAGTAGCTTCCTGTGGGTCAGTGGTTCTTTCCAGGATTTTTCTGTGTTCCTCTTCCACCAGTTATACTGGCCATCATCATACCCGTTAATGTTAAGTAAAGAAATTTTATAAAAAATAGGGAGATTTTGACCCAAGAAGTTATTATAATATTTTAAACAAGTATTAAGGTTTCAATAAAAGTTGAATGATCTTCAGGGTCCAAAATGTGTGAAATTCTCAAAGATCAATCCAAGGGTACCTGCAGAATCTTTCCCATGGTGAGGTGGTGTGTGAGAGTGGGGGCAAGCATAGAGTTGTCAGATATTAAATTTTGCAGATGTAGGCTTAAACATGCCTAAAGTTGAAATCAGGGGAGGAGACTTGTGCCCACACCCCCTTGCCCCAGTGTGTGAGCTCCCATGGTTAGCACCGTTTCTCCCTGTGAAGTACCTTATTTTCCCACAGGATGTGCCCCTTTCATACTTTAGTCAGCTGAAGCTAAACTGCACAAAAGCTAAAGATTAGACTTAGGTACACAAGCAGTAAAGCCAGTGTGACTAATTAACTTTAAATTTATCAGAGGGGCCCCGAGTGGCCAAGTGGTCTAAAGTGATGTCCATTACGGATCACTGCCATCTCACCTCTGTCCATGTGGGTTTGAGTCTAGGATTTGGCTAATGTGGATATGTGAGAAAGCTTGCCAGTAGCTTCTCGTGGGTCGGTGGTTCTTTCCAGTGATTTCCCAGTTTCTTCCTCCACCATTAATACTGGCTGCCATGAATAGCCTATCATGTGCTGAAAAATGGCATTAAGCCCAACAACAACAACAACAACAACAACAACAACTAATTAACAGTTAAACCTTATCATTGCAAATTATCTTGTTAACAGGGCTGTCCCTCCCTCATACTTCAAAGAAAGCACGCTCATCATCATCATCATCATCATCATCAGCATCATCATCATCATCATCATCATCCCTTAACCCAAGAGGTCATTGGGGCACCAGAGTTGACTTTACACCCAATTCTCTCCATCTTTCCATGTTCTCTACTGCCCTTTTGGAACCTCCAAATTCTATGCCTGTCCACTCCTTAATGTTTTCTTCCAGCCTCTTTTTCTATCTGCCTCTTCTTCTGCATCCTTGGACTGTGCTTTAGAAGATTATTTATGTCAGTCCAAATGATATTAAGACATGACCACTTCAGTTTGCACTTTTTTAAAGTAGTCAGGAGGTCTTCATCGGATAAGATGGCTCATATTGGATCCTCTTGTGGACTTCTTCATTGGTTACATGGTCCATATATGAGATCTGGAGTTGCATCTCATTTCAAAGGTTTGAATCCTTTTCTCACATTTTGTGAGCATCCATGTTTCACAAGCATACAAAAAGATGGATATGACAATCAAGTGAATCAGCCTTATTTTGGAACCAAAAGCAGTGTTGATATCTTCATATTGGCATATTCACCTTGTTATTGCTGTTGTTACCTGGGCAATCCTGCAAAGTAGTTCTGTTTTGGAGACAGCATCTGTAGTAATTGATTCCAAGTACTTAAAGCTGGTAACGCTTTGCAGCTTCTTTCCACTGGCCTTATTTCTGCACTGATGTGATTAGTGTTGTTTGTCCTCGGATTGATTTTTTCAGCATTAATCTCCATACAATATGCTGTGGAGATTGTCTGGAGGTTCTTTTTCATCTTCTGCTAAACCATTTATATCATCTGCAAAGCAAAGGTTGGTGTTTGCTCTTCCTCTAATGCTGACAGTACCCTTGTGGTCATACAAGGTATCCTCCATGATCCTTTCCAGGAAAATGTTGACACCAACTGTTGTTTGAAACCAATCTCCTCAACTGCCATTGATGAGGACAGCACTGGTAGCTTTGTCATAGAGGTGCTCAATAACATGCATCAGGTCTGAACTGATGCTGTACTTCCTCATAGTTGCCCATAAGGCTGCATGCCTCTATAAAGACATGGTATAGGTTCTGCTGATGCTGAAGGTATTTCTCACACAGTAGTCTGAGATTAAAGATTTGTTATGTGGTGCTCCTTCCAGTTTGAAAGCCTGCCTGCTCTTCAGCAATATTTTTTTTTTGCTTGAGGTTTCAGTCTGATCAAACTGCTCAGGTGACTGATCAAACTGATGGTTCTGTAGTTTTGGCATAGGTCCAGGTTTCCTTTCTTGCGGAGCATGATGACCATGGATTGGTTCCTTGTGGTGGGCCATTCTCCTGTCTGCCAGATCTTGTTGCAGATTGTTGTTAGGACTGTGACTAGGACTGTGTCTATATCTTCTCCTCCTGCTTGAATGAGCTCTGCTGGTAAGTTGTCAATGCTGGCTAACTTTCCTTTCTTTAGTGACCTAACTGCAATATCTACGTCTTCATGAAGAATTGGGGTTGTCATCAATTTCTTCTACCTGAGGGCAATTTAGTACTGCTGGATCTCCTTGGGTCTTATAAGTCTGAGTAGTATTCTGTCCATTGCTTGATGATTTCTTGATCTTCTGTTAGACATTTTCCTGATTTGTCATGGATGCTGGTAGTTTTTCCCTTGTTTATGTGTTGTGAGATCTTTTACAGATGATATGCCATTTACTGTCATTTCTACTCAGACTGTCTTCAATTTTGCAGCATTGTCTTTCTATCCAGGATTCTTTTGCCTTTTTTATGCTTTTCCTGATAATGTTGTTTATCTCTCTGTACTTTCTAGCTCCTTCATTATCTCTTTTTCCCTTTTTCAGTTCTCTTCACATAGTTCAAGGACATCTGTTGTGACCCAAGGTTTCTTAGTTTGATGATATTTGCCAATGATCTCCCTAGCTGTGCTAGTCACAGCTGTGTTGAAAGTGGTTGTTAAGGACTCTAGGTCAGTGTCTTTGGCTGTCTAGGGTTATCAAAGGTGTAAATTTACCACCTATCATTGCTTGGAAGGCTTCTGTGACTTTTGGACCTTTATATTTTTTAAGGTCAAATCAGATTCTTGATTGGTATGACTATGTGCTCTGTACCACATTATATAAGTGGATTTTGGTTGTGGTCATCCAGTCTGGAGTGGAATGGGCTCCGCCAGGCTGTATATTGCCCTTAACACACCACATGAAGACAACTAACAATTCTTCCATACCAGACTGGTCACAGCCTATGAAAACAATGACCACACCTTCAATTGCACACCAGGACAGATGTGACAGGTATGCTACTGGTGTCCCTCACTACCAAGATCCATGGAAGAGACAACATCATCATTGGTACATGTAACACTAGAACACTGAGAGCTTTAGGAAAGTTGAAAGAACTTATATATGAGTTGAAGAGGTACAGCAGCAACATTATTGGACTCAGTGAAGTGCATTGGAAAAACTTTGGTGAAATAGCAACAGATAAAGGGCATAAGCTCTACTTCAGTAGAAGAGGGGACAAACACAGTCATGGCATTGTATTTCTTGTCCACAAGGGCATTGTGAACAGCATTATGGGTTACTGCCCAGTCTCAAGCAGGCTCATTACCATCTGCCTGAGGGTGATTTACTTCAACATCTCCATCATACAGGCCTATGTACCCACATCTGACTATGATGACAACGAACTGGAGAATTTTTATAACCAACTGCAGGATGTCATTGACAACTCACCCAAGAAGGAGATTCTGTTTGTACAGGGAGACTGGAATGCAAAGTTGGGATTTGATTCACAATCAAACCAGCAAAGCACCAGTAGATCCTTCTGCAATGCAGAAACAAGTGAAAGAGGACTCAGGCTCTTGGAGTTTGCTGCCTACAACAATCTTGTGCTAGCCAACACATTCATCCCTCACAAAGTATCTGGAAGATGGACCTAGCACTCTCCAGATGGACAAAATCACAACCAGATTGACTACATCTTGGTGAAGAAATGATTGTACAAAGGACCTAATATCGCCAGAACATGAAGTTTTCCAGGAGTGGATATTGGAAGTGACAATGATTTATTGATGGCAACATTTTGCCTTCACTGGAAAATGATTTCAAAGCCTAATATAGGTTACTGTACATGTGGCAATTCTTTTTCCAATGTTTTTTACTCCACCTTATTTCTTTAGCATCAGCTTGTAAGGCACATAACACGGTTTACTAAATCAAATATTTATAATAATAATAATAATAATAATAATAATAATAATAATAATAATAATAATAATAATAATAATAATAATAATAATAATAATAATAATAATAATAATAATGACTTTATTTCAATGCTTCTAAAATATCAACAATTGATCTACTGTTATAATAAAATATGTACAAGGCTTCAAGGATAAGTACTTACAGGATTTATACAAATTGGGAACATGTTTAAAACATGAGTTCATTTAATTCATCACTTTAAAATTTTCTAGGAGTTGTGAAATCCACAAGTTTTTAAAATTATATTTACCAAGTAATCATTAAGTGCATTTGCAAATTCATGAGGTCCTTGCTTAATATCATCATTCGAATCACAAATAACTGTAAATGGCAGGTTATTGACAGATTTGCTTCTCAAGTATTTTAAAGGTTTACCAGAGTTTTGTAGGATTCTCTTATGTAATACTATCTGATATTTCAGTTGAATAATAAATTTTCTTTGTCAAATTTGAATCTCTGACTTGAATCTGGTTGTCCATAATCTGTAACTGTCAGTATCATTTAATTTATGAATCCATCCCTTGTCTTATTCGCATTCAGTATATCACCTGTAATCCAGTTTGCTTGATTTTGTTACTTGACTCTCTTGAAAATGAAAGGAGCATGGGTGTGCAGGGTGTCAGTAAATATATCTATCCAGATGTCAAAAACATTTGATAAGTCATCAAAGCATTAAATTAATAACCAAGGGTATGTTTCAGTTCTTTAAGGAATATTTGTGAACTGAATCTTTTTTATTATTTGTGATGATAAGGTTTACTTTTTGACTTAATGTTCATGTACAGCCTACAGGATAATGATCAATGATGTAATAGTGGGTAACTGCAACTTCTATAATATTGTCTAACAGCTTTGCTAGTATACATATATATAATATATATATATATATATATATATATATATATATATATATATATATATATATATACCAGACAGAACAGACTGTGCTATCCCTGGATTCTGTAGTAGAATCTTGATAATAGTGGGCAGAAATAATAGTTTAATACAAACAATACTATCATACAGGTTAGAGAAATTAAATTCGTACTCTACCGAGTTTTGAACCCAGGTCCACAAGTAAATGGCACCCATCGCCTTGCCTGCATGCACCAACCCATATACCGTCATGACTAAGCAAAAAATGATGGCACTGAATCATTGTTATATAAGCTCATGCGTAGCAGATACACTCGCATGACAACCTAGTAATTAATTCTCATATATGCACACAGTCGTTCCAGATTCCTATGAAAGAAATCAAGGTATATAGGATTTTTGTTTTACAAAGAATTATAAATATATACCAGACAGAACAGACTGTGCTATCCCTGGATTCTGTAGTAGAATCTTGATAATAGTGGACAGAAATAATAGTTATATATATATATATATATATATATATATATATATATATATATATATATATATATATATATATATATATATATATATATATATATATATATATATATATATATATATATATATGATCAATTAGTATTTCAGATACCTCTGTTATTCTAGTGGGTACATGAACTAACTATTGATAATCAAGGAATTTGTGGTTTTAATCCAGCTTTAATAGGTACCATAAAGCAAATTGTAATTGAAGTCATCCACTAAACAGACATCTTTGTTTTCTATATACAGAGTTTCAAGCTAGTTTTGGAGTGTATTATGCCAAGCATTGTCAGTGTTTGGTAGTCTATATACACAGCCCTATAGAAATGGGTTTTGGACATTATGTCTCATTTCTAGCCAGATTATTTCCATACCAATTTCCTCAAGATTGACATTTGAAAGAAATGCAATTGTTAATCATGTAAACAAGTAGTTCACTACCCTTTTGGACAAATCTATCTTTTCTTTAAAACTCGACTTAGGAATTTTAAATTTATCATCATCAAAAAGTACATGTAAGGTTTCAGTGAAAGCAAAAAAAATTCAAATACTGAATTATTTCATGAAAGAAGTAATTTGATTTCATCTAGTTTTTGAAAATGATAATGAATGTTAAGATGGCAAATTTTGAGCACACATACACACACACACACACACACACACACACACACACACACACACACACATACACACACACATATTAGTTAACATACATATTCATATTAGAAATGAAGTTGCTGATATTTGAGAGAACCATTCATAATGAAGTAAATAATAATAATAATAATAATAATAATAATAATAATAATAATAATAATAATAATAATAATAATAATAATAATAAAAGTAAATGGCATTTTGTAATCTATGTTTTGATTTTGCAGGTCTTCCCCATTCAGTCTTCATAATCGGTGTCTAATTGCAATTTGTTGATAATAATGAAATGATTGCCTGTTTTAGGGTATGACTCGGCATTCAATGTGATGGAATTCAGTACTCAACTCACAGAATTAGGTGTATATGAAGTGAACATTACTGTCACAAATTTTTTAACCATTGCATCAACTACTGCAATTAATGTCACAAAAACCAACCAGACCAAACCAATAGCAATCCTGGATACTGATCTGGAGAAAAGTACAGAGGGATTACCCATCATTCGCCTTAATAAGGGGTACTATAATTGTCTGTCTGATTACCAATAGTAACCCTTCAATTTTTTCAGCCTCTGATTTTCTATATCTCCATCAGTCCACCTCTCTCTATTTTCTTTACTGTACCATCTGTCATTTGTTAGAGCTTAAAGATTCCTATATTTTTCTATTTAGCTATGCAGATGTTTTTGAGTATTTTTTTTTGTTTGTGCATGTGTTTGTTTATACTTGAGAGAAATAGAAAAAGAAACACATTCCTTCACAAAACATTACTTGTAGTTGGTGAATTTCATTTTAAAAACTAAAATAGTGATTTCTTATGCCCTAATGAACATTTTAAATATAGCTCTCAGCACTTGCATATTTTTAATCTAAAATGACTTATAGGTTTTTTTTCTTCAGCATCCAAGTAAAACTTAATTTCATTTTGGAAATACACTATCCATCTGCAAAAAATTCCTTTCTTTAAACATTTACTACTTTGTCAGAAAATTCTTGCATAAAAATTCATCTATAATTTACCATAATAAAAAATACTGACAAAATATGAAATAAAAGACAGCTTCTTAAGAGTTTATACAATGATTTGTTTTATATGTTTTCAAAGTTTATTTTCTATTTCGATTACATTAGATTTTCCGCCTGGACAAATATCATCTTTGGAGTAGATTGTGAAAAGCGTCCCCTCTCTTTTAAGTGGAAACTAGATGATGTTGTTCTAAATTCTACACAAAGAATGGTGACATTTGAAGCATTCACAATTTCTAATATGATGTGTAAGTATATAAACTCAAAGAATTTTACATCTTCTTACATGACAGCTGCAGGTAGCCAATGTTTTATATAATGGGACCCTCAGCCAAAGAAAACATACAATAAAACTTTCCTTAAAAGAATACTGTCAGGACCAAATATTTTAGCCATTTCATGGAGATGGATGTTTCGTGGAGATGGCTGTTTCATGGAGATGGCTGTTTCGTGGAGATGGATGTTTCACAGAGATAATAATGTTTCATGGAGATGGATGTTTCACAGAGATAATAATGGTTCAGAGAGGTTTGATTAGTATTGAATTTGGGACCACAATACATGTTTCATAGAGGTGACCAGGTTGCAGAGGTGCTGGCTTAGTTAAATTTAATTCTTTTTGTACTTTTGGGGATTTTATAATTAGTTATGTATGTCAGTGTGTCTGTATGTATGTCCATCAGATCATGCATTTGTCAGTACTTCTTTGAACCAGAGCTCTCTCTTAACACTGATCAAAAATGGGCAACACCTATCTGCCATGATGTTGTACAAGGAGGAGTATATGAGTCAAAAGGTATTATATCCTGGCTGCAGTACAGGGCAGATGGGGATGGGTGGGACACATAAATGCAGCCCAAAGCATGTGGTGATGAGTGGAACACGTGGATGAAGCCAAGTGTAGGTGTAGGTGAGTGGGACACATGGATAAAACCCAGGGTAGGTGGGGATGAGTGGGATACATGGATGCAGCCCAAGGCATGTGGGGATGAGTGGAACACATGGATGAAGCCAAGGGTAGGTGGAGGTAAGTGGAACACATGGATAAAGCCTAGGGTAGGTGGAATTAGTGGGATACATGGATAAATTCTAGGGCAGGTTACAGGTATGAGTGAGACACATGGATGAAGCTTAGTGCAGGCTGGAATGAGTTAGAAACAGGAGTAGATAAGTTTAGATAATTTTTATTTTTATCCCTTTTATTAAATTGTGCAATGACCATAAGTTTGGTGCTAAATTCTGATTTCAGTCACCAAATGTGTTATTCTCAAGTCTGAAATATCATTCAAAATACAACTTTATTCCAAATCTTGCTAAAAAATGTAAAATGAGGTTATATAACAAGCTGGTAAGAAAAAATAATAATATAAGTTCTTTTCAGACATATCTAGCCATGTAAGAGCTAGTTTAATCAAATTGTGTAGATTTAAGAAAAAAACCAAAATGATAGAAGACATGAAGTAATATTCTCCACTTGAAATTGAAATATGCCCTTTGACTCTTTGTCATCCTAGGTCTGACATGTGACCTTTGAATGAAGATTGGAATGAAATAAATCTTTATATAACATTTGATCATATGAAAGCTATTGTGAACATTAAAAATAATTGAATATATTCTTTGAAATTTATAGTTTTAAGTCCAAATAGTTTCTGATTTGTCATTTACCTATATGGATATCATTGTGTAAACAGCATTAATATAGATTTAATCTCATCCATATTGTCAGTTTCACATCTCTTTAGCTGTAATTGATATTTAATTTAGCCATGATTTTATGATTGTATTTTTTCTTGTCAATGAAATTTTTCAGGTGGAAAGACAGTTACTTTAGCTGTTTCTGTCACACTAAATACATTTGAGCCCATAACATCAACTGTTGTAGCTAAGGTGGTGTGCAGAAAGCCAGTTCCAGTTATAACAGGTATGAATTATATAAATTTGGACATTCAGCAATAAAAGCTGTGGTTTTTAAATTTAGCCTTTTTTTTACAAGAAGATGCAGTTACTGCAGTGAGCTATTTCTTTTAAGTAAGTTACCTAAAATTATGCAGAAAACCATAAACTACTGTATTTAAACCAGCTCAAAACCCTGTAAGGATTAAGATTTCTTTTCATGTCATAATTGAACCTGAATTTTGGTTTTTATTTAAAAAACAACCAAAAATCCTTTCCCCTTCCCTTATGAAATGGTTGGTGCCAGAAGCAGAGAATCAGAAAACTCTAATATATTAGCACACTGAAGATCAGGCTCAATCTGAGGGTGGTGGGGTGGGGGTAGTGTTGGGTGAGGGTAGTGGGGGTATAAGACTTGGACCTCAGTTTCTCAGAGACCTTGGTTTTTGACAGTTATTTTTAGTTCTCTTAAATATTCTGGCTGTGTGCATAGTTGTCTTTTAAATCTTTATATAGTAAATTATATTGCCTTGTTTTTGCATTGAATTAATGGCTGAATTCAATAAACCATGGCCTTGGGGCCTCAATCTCTCAAAATGGCCTGGGTCTCTTTCAACCTCTGAAGGGCCTACTTAAAATGATTTCAGGTGCTAAATGTTAAACTAATATTCATCTCCATAAATTCAGTGTCATATTTTGAAAGTGACCAACATTCTTTAGGATGGTCAGTGGTTGGAATATTTTCTTCTGCAATTATTTTGATGAAAAATTGTGACTTTAATCAGGAAGAAACTTAGCAAGTCTAACTATTATGTTTTGAGAGAGATGAGCAATATAAAATTATATGGGAGTTAACATATTTGAGATATTTACAATATTTTAGGTGGCAGTGAAGTTGAGGTGGGAGTCGGATCAGGGCAAATCATAATTGATGGCAGTAGGACATTTGATCCTGAAAATGCAGAAGTAACATACAAATGGGAGTGTCTGCAAGGTCCAGCCTCATCATCAGAGGTAGCTTGTGTTTATAAATTCCTTCCCTCTTTCTTTTTTCTTTTTCTTTCTTTCTTTCTTCCCTTTATTCTTCACTCAAGTAGGTTAATTTGCTTGATTGAGTCAACATTTGAACATAAAAAATGCAGCAAATTTGTATATCTAATGAGGAGCTAACTTACAAAACCAAATCATCTTTTTCTGCCATTTTGAATAACCCATATAGATTAGTTCTTTCTGAGCAGGTTAAATATTTATATGTTACTAATATAAAGGGCTTTTCCTGAGAACTTTAATAAATATTAATTGGAATATTTGAATATTAGTTAGTTTATAATGGTTAAAACATTTTAAGATATAATAGAAATATAAATATTTTAAATATTTAGTTTTCAATAAAGTACTCAATTCAGTTAGCTGGAGCAAATTGTGTATTTAATTAGAAAGTTAATTCAAGAGGTCACCAGTTATTTTTCAACAACCCTTTCCTATGTAGAAACTAACTGGATATCAATGACAAATAAACACAGAAGAAAAATAAGTAGAACCAGTGAAGAAATTCAAATGATTTATAAAAATTAATTAAATAAAAATGAAGTTAAGCAACAGAGAATGAAAAATGGGACAATCACAATCTGTGACAGAATGGAATAGTACCTTAGAGTGGAATTGTTGCAATCTGTCTGGATTACATTTCGTATATGAAATATGAAAAGTTACAAAGAAGAAATGAGAACTTACCATGGATAGAGAAAGGAGCTTCCTAAGAGTGGACAGTAACAAAAGATATTTGCTTGAAATGAGGGAAGAAATGTAAATATTTCATGAAAACTAGAAAAGATGAAATATGCATTATTCAAATTTCTTTTAATTTCATTGTCAGACATATTGGCTAGCAGATCAAAGCAGTTGATTTCTTATTGATTAATCACATATAATAATGTCAGACATATTGGCTAGCAGATCAAAGCAGTTGATTTCTTATTGATTAATCACATATAATAATGTCAGACATATTGGCTAGCAGATCAAAGCAGTTGATTTCTTATTGATTAATCACATATAATAATGTCAGACATATTGGCTAGCAGATCAAAGCAGTTGATTTCTTATTGATTAATCACATATAATAATGTCAGACATATTGGCTAGCAGATCAAAGCAGTTGATTTCTTATTGATTAATCACATATAATAATGTCAGACATATTGGCTAGCAGATCAAAGCAGTTGATTTCTTATTGATTAATCACATATAATAATGTCAGACATATTGGCTAGCAGATCAAAGCAGTTGATTTCTTATTGATTAATCACATATAATAATGTCAGACATATTGGCTAGCAGATCAAAGCAGTTGATTTCTTATTGATTAATCACATATAATAATGTCAGACATATTGGCTAGCAGATCAAAGCAGTTGATTTCTTATTGATTAATCACATATAATAATGTCAGACATATTGGCTAGCAGATCAAAGCAGTTGATTTCTTATTGATTAATCACATATAATAATGTCAGACATATTGGCTAGCAGATCAAAGCAGTTGATTTCTTATTGATTAATCACATATAATAATGTCAGACATATTGGCTAGCAGATCAAAGCAGTTGATTTCTTATTGATTAATCACATATAATAATGTCAGACATATTGGCTAGCAGATCAAAGCAGTTGATTTCTTATTGATTAATCACATATAATAATGTCAGACATATTGGTTAACAGTATAAATAACAGTTCCAGGTAGCTGATTTCTTATTGATAAATTTATTAATTGATTAATTAATTACAGATGATAATGTCAGACATTAACTCTTTATATTCTGCTTTGTGTATTCACACAGAAAGCATCAGTACTAGTAGTAGCATGATTTTCTGTCTCAATTCAAGGTCAAGCAAACAAAAAGTTAAAGAGATATTGTTGGGTTTTAACACTGATGTTCTGAATGTAAGGTGGACATGCTTACCGCTAGACTGTGTAAACATCTTAACATGGCTGAACATTTCTTGAACATAATCTTATTGACATTGCAGTGAGAAAATATATTTCATAATAATTTCACTCCAGTGACCTCCCAAATTATTTTTCCCTTTAAAAAAATCAAGTAATTCATGCATAGGTAAAACTGATGGCAGAAAAAATCCCTTATAAAAAATAAGGTATAGATTTCAAGATATGTAATTAAACAGGTGATTAAAAATCATGGAAAGAATGTTACATATGACAACAAAAAAAGATGTGAAACTTCTACAACTGTTACATATTTAGTATGTTGATGAAATATGAGAACTTACAAATAATACTGGTAAATGTAAGTACCAACATAACACAGGAGCTATTGTTGATGAGTATCACAAAAGACCCAATTCAATTTGCCCTGCAGTGGCTTATTTGGAAAATTTGTGTTGAAAAACCAAAGTTAAGATAAAATGGTCATTCTGGGACCTTGACTTCTCTAAACGATATCATGGAGTATTTGAAAATCAGCTCCTTCATGGACTCGTCATAAAAAGCAACATCCTGTCTTCTCAGTGGAAAACCCTAATAATTACCATCACATGAAACATTATGTAGAAAGTTAATATTTCTTTAAAAAAACCCAGAATAATTTATCATATGAGATAAAAAAAATGAAAAACTTTATTTCTTGCAGCAATTATTTCCTTTGTTCAGTCAGTCATCACTCATACATAGTATACATCTACATTTTGTATAGGTTTCTGGATGCATGCAACAAATGCATTTCATTTTAAAGGAAATAATTGTGTTTATATAAATTTAGGACATCAGGAAATTTCTTTCTATAGGGAATCGTTTATTTCTCTTTTGTATAATGCATACCTAATGCAAACAGCTTGCATGTCATTTCACAATGTTTATTTTATTTAACAATTTTGGTAAAAATCTAGATCCTGGTCCTTTTGCCTGTTGTTTGAAGGCTGGTGTCGTTCAATACTGGTTAACTAGATATTTTCAAGCTAACAGTGAAAGTATTTCCTTTTTCAGGAACCAGCCAATAACTGCATATCACATTTGCCCTCTGAATCTATAAACATCACATTTCCTACAGATCGAGAGAAGAGTAAAGCTAATTTGACTTTTGATGCTGCTCGTTTCAGCGCTGGCAGAAAATATAAGTTTATTCTAACAGCTACTTCTGTCAAAGGTGGAACAACATTCAATGACACCATCTCCATAATGTATACTGCTGTAGACGGAAACATGCCTCTGGTGAGTACGATGACATTAAAAGGCTGAGTTGCTAAACTAGCTCAATGAACAAGAAAGGGTGTTCCACATTTTACATATTAGCTATGACTTGTCAAAGTGCTAGAGCTTTCTTATTCAAGCAAGATGTGAAAATCTACAGTTTCTTAGTTGGCCTTAAGGTGCACACAATTATTGACTAATTAACCTCCCTATATAACATGCTGACATGATTAGCGTGGTTGTTTTATTGGATGAGAAACTTCATTTGTCAATTACCTATTGGGTAGTTACAAAGTTAATACAGTTAATTTAGATTCATCTTTTCAGGTGTGAGTCTTGATAGCATTATATGATTATCACTGAAAGGTCAAAGAAAAATTATGCTTACTTAGTAAACACTAATAATGTAAACACATCTATATTATATATTTACTGCTTGTACGTTGGGTCAAACTGCAAGCAGTAAAGATCCTGATCTACCATGGCTATTTTATTTAATTTACTGATCACGCCTAACAAATTGCATAGACTCAGATCTGCCAGAGCATTAAGTAGTGGCAGATCTGGGTCTGTACAGTTTACAGTTGGACAAATTTTGTAAGTGAGTGAGTATAAATAGTAAATATGTACATTCCTTCAACAGAAGTATTGCTCTCACTTTATTCTGTTCATGGGATCCATAAAAGTTACCTCAGTTGTAAATAAATGAGCCTTCAACAGAGAGATGTTCCAACAATAGTGTATAACAGCAAAAAAAATAATATATATATATATATAATTTAAACAACTGAATAGAATCCATGGCGATCCCAAATCTTTAAGAGGGGAAGTGGTATACTGAAGTGTTTTATAATGAGGAACACTATATGGGATACATAATTGTACTCATAATGGGCTAGTAATGTAATTGGGGTTTTATAGTGAGGAACACTGTACAGGATCCTGGACCAAACCCATGTCATAAAAAGGGTGGTGATATACTGCAAAGTTTTACAGTGAGGGACCACTGTGTTGCATAGCCTTGTGAATAATTGCATATCACAATGGATTGGTAGGTATTTGGTAGTAAGTATGTAGGTGTGAACTGATGATCACATTCTTCTCATCTTCTTGGAGTAAATAAAGATAAAAAGGAACTTGGAGGGTGATAATCTATATGAGATAATCTATATGAGATAATCTATATGAGATAATCTATATGAGATAATCTATATCATGATAATCTATATGAGATAATCTATATGAGATAATCTATATGAGATAATCTATATCATGATAATCTATATGAGATAATCTATATGATGATTTTTGGGATCTCAGTTTATCTAATATGTCACTTTTTTATTACCATCAAAAATCATTCCCATTTTAACTGTCAATAATTTACAGAAAACATATCTAATATGTCACTTTTTATTACCATCAAAAATCATTCCCATTTTAACTGTCAATAATTTATAGAAAACATATCTAATATGTCACTTTTTTATTACCATCAAAAATCATTCCCATTTTAACTGTCAATAATTTACAGAAAACATATCTAATATGTCACTTTTTTATTACCATCAAAAATCATTCCCATTTTAACTGTCAATAATTTACAGAAAACATATCACTCAGTTTGTAATAAGATGAATAATTTACAAGTTCTATCCATTACATTTTAAACTAGTTAAACAACTATGAGCATCATGTATCATTTGTAACATTGTTCAATTCATTTTACTTTTAAAACGAGGTTGAAATCCTTACCACAAAGAGAAAGTTCAGAAGTGATGTGGTGATCATCATAGAGGCTAGACTCAGGTCCTCCGTGCAGGTTGTGACAGAGTGGAGCTTTGTTGAAGACACTGGTAAACATCTATCTGTCATTCTGACCAAGCAAGCTCCCAATGTACTTGTCTATGCATCTCTCTCTATTTCTATCTTTATTTCTTTCTTTACAATTGCAATGTTTGAAATGAAGGATCAAATACTTTGCTTTCAATATAATACTGTTATGGGGGAACAATAAAACTGTATGAGGGACCTTGTTATACTGTGATACTTTATATGAGGGACCATTCTATACTGATGTATCATACATGAAAGAATGTGTTACAGTAAACTGCCTTATTTGAAAGACCATGCTATACTGCAGTACTTTATATATAGAGACCATGATAAACAGAGGTGCTTTATATGAGGAACCATACTACACAAGTAACATATGAGAGAATGTGTAATTTTAAAGTGTCTTATTTGAAAGACCATGCTATACTGCAGTACTTTATATATAGAGACAATAATAAATGGAGGTGCTTTATATGAGGGACCATACTTCACTGAAGTAACATATATGAGAAAATGTTCAACATTAAAGTGTCTTATTTGAAAGACCATGCTATACTGCAGTACTTTATGTATAGAGCTCATGACAAACTGAGGTACTCAATATGAAGGACCATACTGTAGTGAAGTATTATATATGAGGGACTATTGTTAAAACTCTATGGTCTTAAATAAGTAACAAAAAGAGTGAAGAGCAACAAGCTTTGTAAACTTTAACAAATACAAGGTGAAAATGATAGAAAAACAACTTATGGCATTTCAAATTTAATCCCAAAATAATTGGAGAGTTACAGACTCAATTCCTAGTAATTTAAAGTCCTGAATAAAATTCAGTAAAATCCTAGAAGTTCCAAAACTGAAGGTGATGACATGTCTGTTATAGCTTTTAGAGTGCTGATGTGTCAACAGTCTTTTGCTGAATCTTCTGTTAATAAAGATTCTGATATTAAGCCCAAAAACATATAATATAACTTAGCTATGTATTAGTTGTTGATATAAAATAAAATTTAAAAAAATTAAAAAGTCAGTAAGGTCAAACAGAAATGAACTCAATTTTGGACAAGGACAAGTTAAGTATACAATATTACATTACAGTAACATGTAATTAAATAAAATTATTATTTTAGCCTAAGGAATAAACAGTTAAATTAAATATACACAACACTATTTTGTAATGAGACACCTTATATCAGAAACTGAGGTGCTGTATATAAGAGATAATGCTATACTGAGGTGCTTTATATTAGTGACCATGCTCTAATGAGGTGCATTATAAGAGATTATGCTGTACTGAGATGATTTATGTGAGGGATGATGCTGTACTAAAGTACTATAATATGATGGATTACTTTATTGATGTGCTTTATATGATATACTGTACTGTACTGTTACACTTTATATGAAGGAATATGCCATATTGAGGTACTATATACAAGGTACTATACTCTATTGAGGTGTTTGTTATGAATGACTGCTATAGTGATGTACTGTATGTGAGAGACTGCTATACTGAGGTTTTTCATATGAGGGACTGCTATAGTAAATGTGCTTTATATAAGGGACTACGCTATGTTGTGGTACTTTATATGAGAGACTAGGTTTAAAGGTACTTTATGTGAAGGACTAGGCAATAGTGTGGTACTCCTTATGAGGGACTGTGCTATGCTGAGGTACTTTATATGAGGACTAGGTTATGGTGAAGTACTTTATATGAGGGACAAGGCTATAGTGAGGTACCTTATATAAGAGATTAGGCTATAGTCAAGTACTTGATATGAGAGACAAGGCTATAATGAGGTACATTATATGATGGACTAGGCTATTGTGACGTACTTTATATGAGGGACTGTGCTTTGCTGAGGCACTTTTATGAGCGATTAGGCTATAATGAGGTACTGTATGTGAGGGACAAAGTTATAGAGAGGTACATTATATAAGGGACCATTGACAGTTTCAAATATATCACATGTTGTTCTCACAATAGATATATACCTATTTATTTATCAATTGCATTTTTCCAGGTTTACAACAATGATCTTTATTTAACGTGACTGATCCAATAATTTTTGAGCTACAATGTGTGATTGTTTTTTAATTAGGGAAAGAAAACTGAGTGATTTAAGTAGAAATTTTAAGTTAGCCTTTTTTGGACATGTTGGAATAGATTAACAATGGACTTTTATGAACATTGGAAATGGATGAATGATGTTGATCTAAAAATGTGTCAATTGATCTGTTACTAAGTTTTACTCATAAGATGAGAAAATAATAAAATCCCTTTTTTCTTTTCTATCTTAGTTTTAGGAAATTCAGTAACTTTTTTTCCTTTCAAAATGGTTGATCTGTTATGCAGTAACACTAGATGATTTCTAAATTTTATGATCTGTCTTGCAGGTTATGATACCAAGAACATCACTGCTGTTGGAAAACAAACAATTAGTCCAGGAAGAGTGACCAATACATACATCTCACAACTTGAAATAAGCAAAGGTTATTTAAACACACACAAACACACACACACATACACACACACACAATTGTACCTTCATGAAGTTAAAGCTTCATACTTTTTTCATGTGTTACTTACAAAATAATATGACAAATTATGTTTGTATTCATTCTATACTATCTGTCAGTAATTATAATACACCATAAATTAATATTCACTGATATGGTGTTTTGCAAAATAAAGAATCAAAATATCAACATGTATGTATGATGAAATAAAGGATCAAAATATCGACATGTATGTATGATGAAAAAAAGGATCAAAATATCGACATGTATGTATGATGAAAAAAGGATCAAAATATCGACATGTATTATGATGAAATTAAATCCTATAACATCTGATTGAATGCAGATGAATTTTTTCAGATATGCATACCATTTATTAATTATATTACAGTTTACAATATTTAGAAAAGAGGAACTTTATAGCAAGATTAATGCAATTTTAATCAAATCACCAGTATTCATTTTATGGGATCTTGATCAAGGTACATAACGCTTTATGTACAGGCAGAGAGGAAAGAGTATTATCTCAGATATTAAAATATAAAAATCTGATCATGTCAGAATGATATTGTTAAGAAAAGCAAAGTAAATAACTAGAATTTGGCAATTATACACTATATATTTTAAACAGATAAATGAAAAATAAAATACAAGACATCATTAACAATGGCATCCTAAATTGTTATAGATACTCTGTCAGCTGGGGCAAAGTACAAGGTCAAGCTCAGAGTTAGCCATGTTTCAAACAGTTCCATCTTCATAGAAACCTGCACAGAAATTGCAGTATATGAAGATATCACTGGCTGTACCATTAATGCCAGAGATTATGCAGAATATGATATGGTTAGTATTAAAAAATGTCCAGATCATTTTTATCGAGTTATTTTTATAATGAATAAAAATAATTGTTATTGCTGCACATGTATTTCATATTTAATTCAAACCAGTTCAGGTTTAGATTATTTGATTTGGTCAGAAATCTGTTTGACGAATAATTTGATTTACAAAATAATATAAAATTGATTGCATCAGTTCCAAAGATTTATATTCTGTAATATTTTAAACAATTAGTGTATCTTTTATAAAAGTCTTAGTGACTTTATTTCCTATTATGATAGTGATGGGGAACAGAAGAATTAATTTTGGTCTTAGAAGGATTTCAAGCCATCAATGCCTCTGGCATAGTGTCCATTCTCTTTACCAAATATAGCTTGCAGCATCATTTTTGTAATCATGGATCTCAAGCAGACTGAAAAGCACAGGTCTTACAATGCAACTTTTAAATATTCTGATCATTAAAAGGAGGGGTCATTAGGGAATATATATGGTATAAATAATCTATATAATATTATTGTTTATTGTCTTCCCTTTATATATCAGTAGAGAATTTATATGAACATTTGAAACATTATTTGAATATTGGTGATGTTTCAAAAGCATTTTCTAATGCTGCTTCAAGTATTGACATCAGTTGAAAAATATTGAAGAAATATAATTTATATAAGTTCTAATCATTTACCTAAATTACAGTTACAGTTGCCTCCCTTGACATATAACATTAACCTTAAAAGCCAGTGGATCTATACTCTGTGACTAATTTTAGTAAATCAATGCAGGTCGTTACTATCATTAGAAGTGCAGTCTCAGTTGATCACAATGTTACAATGTATATATCAATGTATAAATTACTAAGCCACCTACACACATGTTACAGTAGCTGGGTGGCAGGTTCAAAGACTTACCAGTCCTGCTTTACCCAGCTGCTGAGTGGGAAATTGTGTTGGTCATTGTGCTGACATTCACAATGACTGAATTCAGTGGCGGAAAATTGCCTAAGCACATCGAAAGAAGAACTTTAGCTTTTAATATTGTCTTTAAAAAATGTTTACATTCCTTGGGAAAATCTAACACTCTTAAGGGCATTAAACAGATTATACATTAGATGTATGTTTATGATGTGACAAAGTTAATTCTTATCAATATCTCAGTAGTTATGCTCTTATATCTGATCTTTTATAAATTAGTATCACTTTTCCCCTCTGAGCCATGAGTATTTTCAATACTTTAGAATTTGAATGGAAGTAGAATGGCCTTCATTTGTCAGTTTGTCAGTTATCTCCCCGTTGTTTTCCAATTAGATGGTGCCACAGTTATCTACAATTAGGTAGTGCCATAGTTATTTCCTAATTAGATGGTGCCAGAGTTATCTCCCATTTAGATGGTCAGTATCATACCTCACCTTAATTATGAATACCAAATGCCACTTTTATCCACTCCGTTTTGTCTGTTATTGGGAGCAAATTTTTTAAAAAAACTTATTCATCTTGATTCATGCAAGGAATTCTTGACAGCATTTGTTACTTAAACTTATAAAACAATATTTTATACCCCCAAAATTTTAGTGTAGGTAAATAGATTTCTTGGTAAGGAAAAAACATGTCTGAAGCAAAGACAGAGACATACAAAAGTCCAAGATAAGAGATTTTCTTATGACACTTGATAATGGTATTAGTTTCAAGGGAAGTAACTGAATGTATAACCTCATGAAGACTGGTCCTCAACAGTTTAAACAAAATTGATTGGAAACCATTAAATACCAGTAACATAAAAAAATGATAACCAAAAATCGTGACTGATGACCAGACTTCAATTAGAAAAGTAGTAACAGTATACTATTTTGCAGACTGCCATTGAATTTTTGGGCTGTGCCACTGATTCTGAGGGCTATCCCCTGACATACACACTACAGCTAAGCAGTCAAATCTTGGCTACTACATCGGATACCATATTGAAAATTCCTGGACCACCGCTGAAAGACAGAACATTGACAAATGCCACTTTCACTGTTATTGTAAGTAGAGAAGCTTAGAATATCATGAGGTCTGAAGAGGTCCAAATATGGGCTTGATGTCACTCAGTTGACATTTTGATCACAAGTATGCTCAATTTTGGAGATATTGAAACTGATTTGAGATATGGTTGCTATGGAAGTTACACAAATGCTAGGTGTGTGTGTGTGTGATTTAGATTTTTAATGAAGCTTTAACAATTTTTCAGTCATATCACTACGATGTCTAAAGTGTGACAGTTCATAGTGATGTCTAGCACTGTGGCATCATGCTGCTGACATGTAGCATGATGTCCAACCCAGTCACATTATCCTGACACCAGGATGACCAGTCCTAACACTAACCTCTTAATGCTGAGCTCCAAGTGAGGTAGCTGTTAGTAACATTTTCTAAAGTCTTTGGTATGACTCGGCCAGGGTTCAAACCCAGCACCTCCCACATCTGAGGCAGATGCTTTAATCACTAAGTCACCAGACAAAATTTGATAGAGAATGAACTATAAAACATTTATACTTTGACTGAAATTGATTCAGTCACTCTAGAGAAGAAATCAGAAGTAGGGTTTCCAATAGTAGGAAACCATCCTGTTGCCAGAGGAACCATCCGAAACACAATTTTTATGTAACATACATTTAGAAACATTTGCTTAATTTCATCAAAATTGATAAAGGTGCTATGGGAAAAAAGTTGAAAATAGATTTTGCATATGTTTATAAATGTTATACAATTGTTAGGAGAGCTGTCCTGGAGAAACATTTTCTATACGCACTACTACCATTAGTCTGCTGGTAACAACTTGCTAGGCCGTTTGAGAAAAAATCAAAAATTGATTTTTATCCCAGTTGTAGAGGGAACCACACTGTTGATAGGGAACCTCCATAGACATAATTTTGATAAAGATTGTCTTAAGAAACAGTCCTTCCAAATTTTGATCAAAAATAACTGATATTTTTGAGAAAAAGTTAAAATTTAGTTTTTTACCTGGTTACTCCGAAATCCACATCATTGATTATGGAGCCACCATGGACAAAAATTTGTAGATAGCATTTTTTTAAGAAAAAGCATTCACTCCAAGTTTGATCAACATTGACTGAGCCATTTTAGAGAAGTCAAAATTAGGCTTATCATATTGGTTACTATGAATAACACTTTATTGTTAGTGAAGCAACCCCAAAACTACATTGTTAGAACAATTCCTTAGTAACATGTTTACTAACTTTGATTTAAATTTGATTGTTGGTTTTTGAAAAGAAGTTAATATAATAGCAGTGTTGATGAATGATGAAAAACAAACAAGTTTGCTGTGAAGGCCTAGGAACATGTCCACACTGCAATTGCTTCCAAATCTAACTCCTCTACCTAAATTTATCTTCTTCTTTCTAACCCTCCTAAAGTATGGTTGCAGTTTTTAGCATCTTTCCAAGTCATTACTCCCAAATTAAGCAATATTCCAACAATTCCATTTCCACTCTTTTAAAAGTATATTCCATTTAAACTATTCAGTTTTCACAATACATGAATACTTACATGTTCTGAAGGTGCGGAACTCTGTTGGTCAAGTTAAGACATTTGAAAGCCAAGAGGTGAAGGTCACAAAGAAAAGCAAAGAAGTTGCAGCATTAGCAGCAGAGTCCCTCATTGCAGAGGCTGAGAGTACAGGTAATATTATAAAAATATGTGCAGGGTTTAGTTGTTATTTGCTAAGCATGTTTTTTTAAAAAAAATTAGTTCTTATGAAGAGAGTTTTTTAACGAGAGGGAGAGCAAAATTGGATACTTGTGTCACTTGTTTAATTAATGTGTGTTTGTCTTGCTCATAATTACTGAAAAATGATAATCATAATTGCAATATCCATGTTTGCAAACCTTTTTTGAAGAAATTTGAAAGTCAAAAATTTCAAAATAATTATCTTATGTGGATTATGAAAGGCATATGCGGATGATATTTTCAAATTAAAGCTTTAATTTGGTTCCTGGGAAAAATGTCCTCAAATCGGTCTCCATAAAAATGCTTTTTGCTATAACCTTCCACCTCCCCCAACTTAAATTGCCTTTTTGGTTGTTCATAGTAAGACACCATAGGACTTAGTGCTTGTCTTTCACTATGTGTATATTATTTTATGTCAGCTTATTAATTAAAGAATAGTTGCTTTTATTTATTTTCATATTTTGACTTCATTATTCTTGTTTTCAATTTGAACAAAAATTTGCAACCAAAAGAAGGCACTTATCCCATCATTACAAATAATGTTACTTTTTGTGTACTGGCGAGCCAACTAGATTGGAGGTCGCTTGGAGTAAGAAAAAATTTAGAAAGTAATTTGACAATTACATTCAGAAATAATGTGATTTCAAGTAAAGTTATGTTAAAGTTCATCCTATTGCAAATTAAGGCTGAATTTTTATTCATAGGTCATTTATTCATTTATGTGATGAATAGGTTAGTACTACAATGTACTTTTATTATCCCAATTGTCTAATAACCTTCAGCAGATGGTGGGAACATGTATCTACCATCATTTAATTCAATTAATCTATTTTTACAGAGGTATAAAGACTAGGAAAAATTTCAGGAAAATTTAAGTGTTCTTCTGCTTTGACAATTAATCTTAAAATGAAAATTCTTGTGACATTAAAAATTAAAATTGTTTGTACTGGAAGTTATTTCTGCAAAAATTTCAGCTTGTCGTTCTGTTAAATGTTCCTTGTTCCTGTACATTTTGAAAGCTTTCTCCATCTCTAATTTGTAATGACTGATTTTTTGTTCAAATAATTGTTAATAAGAAAGTTATGTTTTTACTTGATGATTATTATGAATTCTGAGCCTGATCTTGTAATTTTTACACATGAAATTAAACAAATACCATTCATCAATATGCTAAAGTGAAATACTGATTTTAACAACATCATAATACGGTGGTTTTTTTTTATAGTTTCTTTATAAAAAATATAAGTTTTCTTTCTACTTGTAGGTGACATAGTTGCAGCTCTGACCCATCTGAATAATAAGATTACATCTCTACAAACCACAGAGATGAAAGATGTGAAGAAAGCTCTGACCTTCATCAAGGATATCAGAGAAAATCAGCTGTCTCCCATGAATGCAAGCAAGTTTCATTTGTGCAATTTTTGAAAATTAGTATAAAAAAATTAAAAAATAACAAAATACAAAAAATTTCTTAAAATATAATATGCATTTAGTTTCATAATTTCATTTTGGGAGAAGTTTTCAAAATTATTACATTCTTGTTGGTATTTATAGTCTTGGATATGCTAATGAAAAAATGGCATATATTTTGATGATTGTATAATGTCCTTAAATTTATATTCTATAACAACCAAAAGGTGCAAAGACATTGGTCTACCAAACAATAAATAATAAATCCTCAGTACTTATGAAATGTTTTAGATGACATGAAAGTTTTTTGCAATTCATTTCCAAAGCATCAAATGAACCACTGTTACATTTCATTATTCAGTCCATTTCTGGTAAATGAGGGTGGATCATTAGATGAGAAATAGTTTTTCTATGGCTGGATTGTTTTTTTAATGGCTGAGAAAGTAAAATGTATCAATAATGGTCAGAGAAATGCAATTAATGCATATCTAAGAATTACAGTAAGCTATAGTAATGTTGCCTATTCATACCATAGCAACCAGCATGTTTTCAAACAAAAAATTCAGGCTTTAATTCATGAATAGTAACACCTTTCAAAATTTTTGTAATTTTATATCTGTTTTCTGTTTTACTTACATTCTTGTCATCTATTTTGTACTATCAATGTGTCTGCCTTGATTTATTTTATACATGTATATTAATCCCTAGATAATCTATTAAGGGTTTAAATTATTTGGGATATTTTGATTTTAGATATTTTAAAAATATATATTGATCCATCTTAATTAATATTAATACTTTTTATGGGAGCCAAGCATGAACCATTTTAAGTGAAGTCACCCAGAACTTAAACTTCAATCTGTCTTTTCTGATGCCTGCTAGAAAATGACATGGGGTATAAATAATGGCCATTTTTTAAACTGTCCTTGAATGGATGGTTGTTGTTACATCACAAAACTTTCACTGTCATTACAACAACTCATTCATATGTCATCATTTCAAGCACTGCAAGCAATAATATAAGATTACAGAAACTGATTGATTTCTTTTAAAGATGCTGGAATAACATAAATGAAAAGTATAAACAATGTATTTATGGTTGAAACATTGAATATTATTCTAAACACTTATCATTAATAAAGATCTCTTCTTGCACTTGTCCAAGTTGGATAGTATCAATATGATTACCTTAATTTCTTTTTCATAAAGTAAAATTTATTTGACTAGCATCAGATTAACATAAGATTTTTCTGATTAGTTATACTGATGAATTTTCAAACATGGCTGCAGTGGTATTGGTGTTGTTGTAGGTTTAATGCCATTTTTCAGCACATGGCAGCCAGTATATTTGTGGAGGAAGAAACCAGGAAAACCCTGGAGAGCACTACTGACCTAGAGGAAGGTACTGGCAACCTTTTCCACTTATACCCATGTGAACAGTTGTGAGATGGAAGTGATCAGTAAAGATGAGCACTTTAGACTACTCAGCCACCTTGGCCCCTAGTGGTGTTATAACGCATAAACATAACATTAGAACTAGGGAATTTAATGATATATAACTACATTAATTGTTTCTTAATGGCCAATTACTGAAGCCAACTAGTATAAATAATTTAAGTTGCATTATTAGATCAAAATGTAACCACTAGGATGAGATCTCTGGCCATACTCCAATTTTAAGAGAAGCAGTGGTATACTGAGGGACTACATAGTGGGGGACCAGTCTAAACCAATTTACAGAAATTGAAATGAAAGGATCTCCAAATTGATTGTGAAAAACCAGTCTAAAACAATTTACAGAAATTGAATTGAAATGAAAGGGTCTCCAAATTGATAGTGTCAGAGACCAGTCTAAACCAATTGACAGAAATTTAATTGAAATGAAAGGGTCTCCAAATTGATAGCAAGGGACCAAACAACTGACATAACTTGAATTAAAATGAAGGGGTCTCCAAAATATTGTACACTCTGAGTAGGAAAATCTTGGACTATTAAATATTTTTTAAAGTTTTTAATCAGGAGAAATTTTCATTAGTCCAGTAAATCACTCTGAATAATGTTTGCTTATTTTTGCCCATTCCATCCTCATGTGAAATTTACACTCATTTGTTAAATATTGTAGTGAAACTTGTCTACAAAGGTCAATCATGGAAAAAAACTTGTCTACATAGGTCAATCATGGAAAAAACTTGTCTACAAAGGTCAATCATGGAAAAAAACTTGTCTACAAAGGTCAATCATGGAAAAAAAACTTGTCTACAAAGGTCAATCATGGGAACAGAAGAATTTAATGGACAGTTGTTCTCATAAAGATGGTAAATATTAAAAATTTAATTAAAGGAGTTAAATTTTGTCTTTTATTAGCATGTATTATTTATGTAGAGGTGTCTACTAAGATGGTTTTCACTGTCTTTGATTTTCGTTTGTACATAGGACAGGCCCTGGAAGTTCAAAGTCAACTGGACACATCCAAATTTTCAGAAGATGAAAAGAAAGAAGCTTTCACTTATCAAAAATCTTTCCTGAAAGAGCTAGTCTCTGATGAAACACAATCATACACAACAGATGAGGTGAGGAGCCAGCTTGCTCATGCACAAAAATTGGCAGACCCAACTGATGATCAGAAAATCCTACATGAAACGTCATCCATGATTACAGTGCTGGCTGTCAGAGATAAGGGGTTAAATGATCCAGTGGAGTTTACACTAGATGAAAGGATGTCCTCTGTAAAAATTATCAAAACGAAATTGAATGAAGAAATTACCACTAAAGGAGCTAACTTTCAATTCCCATCTGAATTGCAAGAAAGGTATATTATATAGTTTCATTATTAGAAAGTATATGGTAGCATGCTAGTAATGTAAATAACGGTTGGTGGTTTTTCTAACAATTGAACTTAAATATGGTATAAACAATAACAATGTGATATGCTGATAGTAATTACTGGTATTATAACTAACTTTGTGGAAAGCTGGTAATTACTGGCATTATATGTATATGTGTGGAAAGCCAGTATTCATCATTATTATACACAGTTAGGTGGAATGCTGCATCTTGAAGACACCCCAATCATAAAAGTACATTTTACTCATTAAATGTTTTGTATAAATATGCCCTATACTATAAGATAATGCTTTCAAAGAGTGGTTTTTGCACATGCAATCTGCCATGTTGAACAGAAGAGTCCATTTTTGATACAGGACTGAGCAATTATGGGAGCCATCATGTATCTCAGTAGAACAAACATCAATTATTTATTACACAAATTAAGGAAAACTAAATGTTGCAGACAATATTTGTTTATCTTTGGCATGTGACAGATCAAATAACTGGTCAATCCTGTGTCAAATGTCAACTCATCCATAATTCCAGGACCAATATGGTGGATTATATGTACCAAAACCACTCTTCAGCATGGAAAATGACTTGGGTTGTTCTATATGCTGATCCAAATTGTGTTGAAATTATTCATGAATTAAATGAATTTGGTTAATTAGCTATGATATGCTGACATAAAATTTCACTGATGAAGGTATAATTAATGATGCTAAGTTGAACAAAATATAGATCATGCAATTCAAGAGATTGAAATTTGAAAAAAAATGATTCCTCTCCTAAAACATTTCAGATTTTCTAATTGGGCTTGTGATGACAAGCAAGACTGTGAGGGTGTTGTTCTTTCCATGACAACATATAATGCTGTTAATAACACATTTGTGGGTGACACCAGAAGACAATGCTCAGACATCATAGAATTGGACCTTGTAAATCCAGTCTCAGGTACACATTACATATATTAATGCTTGTATAAAATGGGGAGAAATGAAAAGGGATCAGCAACTAACTGAAATACAGACTGACAGACAAAGAAAGAACCATGCATAAAGATAGATATATAATCAGCAGATAGATAGACAACAAAAATATTTGCAGATAAATGACCAACTGAATGCAAATGTATAGATGGATGGATGGGAAGGTGGGTGGGTGGGTGGATGGATGGATGGATGGATGGATAGATAGATAGATAGATAGATAGATAGATAGATAGATAGATAGATAGATAGATAGATAGATAGATAGATAGATAGATAGATAGATAGATAGATAGATAGATAGATAGATAGATAGATAGACAAAGAACCATGCATAAAGATAGATATATAATCAGCAGATAGATAGACAACAAAAATATTTGCAGATAAATGACCAACTGAATGCAAATGTATAGATGGATGGATGGGAAGGTGGGTGGGTGGGTGGATGGATGGATAGATAGATAGATAGATGGAGAGATATATAGTAAGATGGATATAATAGGTAAATAGATAAATAGATAGATAAATAGATAGATAAATAGATAGATAGATAGATAGATAGATAGATAGATAGATAGATAGATAGATAGATAGATAGATAGATAGATAGATAGATAGATAGATAGATAGATAAAATATTTGTAAATTAATGATCAACTAAATGTATATGACAGAGAGATAGATTTGTAGATAAAGCTTATTGGAAATGTTAGCCACTTACTTAGTACTGTCTATAATGAAGTTTTTGGCAAAATTTACTTGCCTTGGCATGCTTTCATCAGTTATTTTTTTTGTATAAGATCATTATTCTACTATTAACAAGGTGTTGGTAATTATTTTGTATCTTAATAAATGCTTCTTTAAGGTGATGAGAATTATTTAAGATCATAGTAAATGTTTGTTTACAGTGTTGGGAATTATTTCAGATTTTAATAAATGCTTGCTTTTGGTCACCAGTACATGACTTTCTTCATTAATTTATTGTAGGTGAAATAAAAGAAGTGATAGGCCTGAAAGAGCCAATAGAAATGGAGTTACCTGTTACCAAATCTTGTAACCTTGGCACAAATACAAAGACAAAATGTTACTATTATGACTCTGTCACTAAGGAATTCAAGTCAGATGGATTGACTACAAATTCAGTTTCAGCCAGTACTATCAGCTGTACAACCAGTCATCTCACTGCATTCACTTTAAGGAATGGTAGGACACAAATTGCCTGGTTTCGTTTCTATATTGCAGCTTTGTAAATAGATATTTTTCAGGTCCAATCAAATTTATCTTTTGATACATGTCAACACATGAAAGGAGAATAATTTGGATTTTCTTCATGTGTTTAAAATGTCAACACAGGTCAAGGAGAAAAGTTTGCTTTGTTCTCATCCTTTAATGAATATTATCCAGAATTATATTTATTTTGCAGGATAAGTAAAATTCAATTTGACTATGTCTAGGTGGTTAAGAATTTTCAGGGATTCTGTATGCAATAAAGTCTTCAAGGAGAAAGTCAGCACTCTCATTGTGTGATAAAATACAGGAGATCAATTACCACATTTTAAAACTTTGCAGATAATATGATTAACTATCTAGGGCATGGTTATGGAGGTAATCCAAATTTTGCATGTAAATTCTGGTTAAATCCAAAATGGAATCAAGTCTATGCCTTTTTTACCTTTTCTTTCAAAGAGTTTAATGCTGATTCATGTGCAACAGACATGAACTTGTATTTCAGAAAAGTTCAAAAGCATATTAATCTGTTTATAGGATTGAGTTTAACAAAACTATAGGTATGTCCATATGTGTCTTATCCAGATGACAAAACTTTTTGAAATCATAGAGTTATGTGTATTATTAAATTGAAGAAAAGATATTCGAGTCAATATAATTTGGCATATATATTCTTGTCACAAATTTAAAGAGAGTAACAGAAAGCTAGAAAATAGAATTTTACGGAAAGCATACAAATCACCCCATGTTATCTACAGAATTTAAAATTCATTGAATTTGTGGGGCTAGCTTGAACTCTTTGAAGTTTTAAAAAAGTTTATTCATTAATTTGAAAGATTTGAAATTGTTTAAAAACTCCTTAAATATTCCAGGGGAAAAACAAAATGTTACAACTGAATAGAATACATAACTTCTTAAATTCAGAATATTTGTTGTTGACATATTTTTGAAAAATAATGAATAATATAACCTAACCAGAGATAAAATATATGTATTAAATGACAAATGATATGGGTAGTTACCAGATAGAGTAACATACCCTTGTTTTAGTTGTATGCTAATTAGTTAAGTGTCTTTTTAATTTACTTTTGCAGCATTTATGCTTTTATAAAAAAGATAACATATAGAGAAAATTTAATTTACATTAATTAGAATTACTTTTTAAAAACATGAAAGACCATAAAACTCCTTCAAAAGTCCTTGAAAACTCTTTGAATAGTCATTGAAACATACCCACCTGTAACTGTATGAACCATATAACCTATGGTTCACATCTAACAATAATAACAGCATATTCCAAGTTTTAGTTATTTGTGCAAATTCTTTAAAGATATCTTATAATTGTTTATGACATAACTTATTTACATTTGTATAACACATCATAATATTTCTATGATAAGTATTAATAATAACACATCAGGAAATCACATTCAAATGACACAACATTTATAAGATTGACAAACATACAAATCATTAGATTTGTTTGCCAAGATTGACAAACATACAAATTGTTATATTTTTGTTGCCAAGATTGACAAATATACAAATCATTAGATTTGTTTGCCAAGATTGACAAACATAAAAATTGTTACATTTTTGTTGCCAAGATTGACAAACATACAAATCATTAGACTTGTTTGCCAAGATTGACAAATGTACAAATCATTAGACTTGTTTGCCAAGATTGACAAACATACAAATCATTAGACTTGTTTGCCAAGATTGACAAATGTACAAATCATTAGACTTGTTTGCCAAGATTGACAAACATACAAATCATTAGACTTGTTTGCCAAGATTAACAAATGTAAAAATCATTAGATTTGTTTGCCAAGATTGACAAATGTACAAATCATTAGATTTGTTTGCCAAGATTGACAAACATACAAATTGTTATATTTTTGTTGCCAAGATTGACAAACATACAAATCATTAGATTTGTTTGCCAAGATTGACAAACATAAAAATTGTTACATTTTTGTTGCCAAGATTGACAAACATACAAATCATTAGACTTGTTTGCCAAGATTGACAAATGTACAAATCATTAGACTTGTTTGCCAAGATTGACAAACATACAAATCATTAGACTTGTTTGCCAAGATTGACAAATGTACAAATCATTAGACTTGTTTGCCAAGATTGACAAACATACAAATCATTAGACTTGTTTGCCAAGATTAACAAATGTAAAAATCATTAGATTTGTTTGCCAAGATTGACAAATGTACAAATCATTAGATTTGTTTGCCAAGATTGACAAACAAATCTAATGATTTGTATGTTTGTCAATCTTGGCAAACAAAAATCTAACAATTTGTATGCTTTGTCAATCTTGGCAAGCAAGTATAATGATTTATATGTTTGTCATTAAATTTGTTTGCCAAGATTGACAAATGTACAAATCATTAGATTTGTTTGCCAAGAGTGACAAAGCATACAGATCATTAGATTTGCTTCATAAATTTCATTGAAGTAAGCATGCATATAAGATTCTGTACATATTTTCTAACAATAGTCTGATAGAAGAAAATCATTTTGATATTTATCACTTGTAGCTTTGTAAATTCCAACCTTTTCCTTTTGAACTGCAATTACTTTAACAAAATTTTAGGTCAAATGGAAAAGCAAATGCTTTTTTCCTTAAATTAAATTTCATATTGTGTTTAAAATAAATGCTAGTTTGTTTTTTAAAGAGAAAGAGGGATGATTTACTGATAACTTTGAAAAAATACACTCAAAGGAAGAACATTTCCAAACAATTATGTTTTTCATTATTCCAGCATCTTGTTTGCTTTTATTATTCCAATGTATATTTCCTCTTTGTTTTCAGAACTAGCAGTAGTGGAGCAATGTAAGTAGTGATATTTGTTCTTCAAAATTTGAAACATTTCCTTGATTTGCATTTTAATACAATGAGAATAAATTGTACTTAAAATTTTATCAATTTCTCATAGAACATATAAATATTATAAAGCATTGAAGTATTTTTGTTTCCTTTTAGCACTTCTGCTTGCATGCCAGAAGAACATTATTTGATGGCCTGTTGCTCATTGTCTGTCATCCATTTTACATCTGCCTGTTAGGACAAGTTTTTATTAATTCTTTTCTTAAACTACTTGGAGGATTAACATAACCTTTACACACATGTTCATCAAAGGTCTAGTTAGCCTTAAATGAAAATGGTGCGCTCTGATATCCAGTATGGCTCCTACAGTGGCCATCTTGAAAATCTTGTTATATCTCTTTTCTCCTGGATGGATGATAATATCCATATGGGATTTCACTAAAAGACTTCTTATTATGTCTAGTTCATCCTAAGTGAAAACGGTACCTATCTAACATCCAGTAATGTCAACATGGCAGCTAGCTTGAAAATATTGTTATTGCTACACTTGCTGACTGAATGGTCATACTGACACAAGTAATCCAGAAAGATCAAATATAGTTTCAACAGCCATCAGTTAAAAAGACAAACAATCCTATATTGGGTTCCTGGAAATTCTTTTGGTCCGCAAAGAATCAGTTCCTTCAGGTGATTCTTATTTACTTTTTAGGATAAAAATAATTCTATCCCTCATAAAGAATCTGATGAAACTTTAACAATCCAGAACATTATGTAGTTAATAGTACCAGTCTAAGAAGAGAAAAATAAGTATGTGCAAGAGAGCTGTCTGAACCTTATTGATTCCTCTTCACTTTGAAAAGGTCTTCTTTTGAACCATTCAACATATATCAAATACATTGCTTCTTCCTTACAACACTGCTCATGGGAGCCATAGTAGAGACTTGTGCAATAACTGAGATAGCCCAAGGGAACCATAAAAAACCAATGTAATAATTGATTTATCCCAAAGGAACAACAGAAGGGACTCATGCAATAATTTGATATCCCAAAAGAACCACAAAAAGGTCCCATGCAGTAACTCAGATATTTCAAGAGAACTATGAAAGGGACTCATGAAATAATTAGATAGCCAATGTAAACCACATAAGGAACCCATGCAATAATTGAAATATTCTGAGAGAGTCATAAAATGGACATATGCAATAACAGATTTATCCCAAAGGAATAAGAGATATCCCAAGAAAACCATGAAAATGATAGATGCAATAATTGAGATATCCTGAGAGAACTATAAAAGGTACCCATGCAATAGGTAAGATCTCCCAAGAGAGCCATAAAGGAGACACATGGAATAATTAAAATAATATGAGGGAACCCATGCAATAATTAGATATCCCAAAGGAACCATAAAGGGATGCATGCAATAATTGAGATATCCCAAGGAAACCATAAAAGGGACCCATGCCATAACTGAGATATGCCATGGGAACCATAAATGTGACTCACACAGTAATTAGACTTCCCATGTGGTTCATGAAAAGGTCCATGCAGTAATTAGATATCTCATGGGAATCAAGAAGGACCCATGCAATAATTGATATATTCTAAAAGAGCCATACAATGCACACATGAAATAACAGAGATATCCCAAATGAACCATAAAATGGACATACAAAATAACTGAGATATCCCAAGGGAACAATAAAAGGGACACATGCAGTAATTAAGATATCCTAAGGAAACCATAAAAGTGTCCAAAGCAAAAATTCAGATATCTTGAGAGAGCTATAAAAGGAACACATGCAGTAACTGAGATATACTGAGAGAGCCAGAAAGGGGACCCATACAGTAAGTGAGATATTGTGAGAAAGCCAGAAAGTGAGATATTTCAAGAGAGCCAGAATGAGGGAAACAAAAAAGGACCCATGCAAAAATTAGTTATACCAAGGGAACCATGCAATAAGTGAGATATCCCAAGGAAACCACAAAAGGAATTCATGCAATAAGTGAAATATTCGGAGAGAGCCATGAAATGGACACATGCAAAAACAGATATCCCAAGAGAACTATAAAAAGGACTCTTGCAATAATTGAGATATCCCAATAAAACAATAAAAGGGAGTAATGCAATATTTGAGATATCCAAAGATAACTATAAAATGGACTCATGCAATATGTGAGATATACTGAGAGAATGAGGAAGGGGACACAAGCAATTAGTGAGATATTCCAAAAGAGTATGAGTGGGGACACATGGAGTACTTAAGAAATCATGAGGAAGCCATAAAATGGAACCATGATACAATAATTGAGATATTCTGAGAGAACCATAAAAGGTGTCATGCAATAATGAGATATCCTTAGAGACAATAAATGGAATCCAGGCAAATAATTGAGATATTTTGAGAAAGTGATAAAAGGAACCCATGTAATCAATGAGATATCCTGAGGAAGTCATAAAAGAAATTCATGCAATGAATGTGAAATCCAGAGGGTGCTATAAAAGCAACCCATTTAATACTTTAGATATCTTGAGGAAACTTTGAAAGGGACCCATCCATGTGGGATATTCTGAAGAATGTTTAAATGAGAATGTGTTATAAAGGTCAAATATTTGATGTTTAATGATATGAAATCCCAATACAATATACTATCACCAGCAGAGAACTAAGATAAAAAAAAATATGAATAATTTAATGGGATATATGACAATGCCCACATTATAAAAGGGATATTGTTATAATGAGGGGCTTTGTAATAAGGTAACATTGTAGTTAGAACTATACTCTGTGATTTCTCTATTTGTCTCACAGTGACATATTAGTGCTAATTTTATTTTTGTCTGTTTCACATTTTTGTTTCTGGATAGGAGAAAACATCAATTTCAAAATGTCATATTTGAAATGTATGTTCAAAGCTGCTTTCTTCAGAAAACTGTCAAAGTCATGTTTCATTCCTTATTAAATATCAATGTAGTTCTGATCATGTTCTACAAGAGAGATGTCAGAATTAATGCAATCATGCGATAGGGAGAAGTTATTTTCGTCTGATTATCATGGTAGAGTGTGACATAATTATTTCAGTGGAATTAAGTTTATTTTATAAGAAAATAGAAGACTTTGAGCCTAAGGGCTTAAAAATATTTGCCAAGTGCTGCAACAAAATATCTGCATACAACAAACCATGATTATTTTTTTTATAGTATCAATTACTAAGTACATACCAATCATAAAGAAAACTCCTGCACCCCATATTTTCTGATTTTATTTTCTGAAGAAGGGCCTGCGTATGAACAATACATGCAAATCTGACATTAAAATATGTCTGAAAGATCTCAAGATAAAAAAATGCACTAAAATTTGGCTGATCATTAAAGATTTATCCAAATCTCAGATTAATACAATCTTTCATATGTCATTGGAAACAGGAAAATGCCTTCCAAGGGTCAGAATTTTGCATCAGACACCATACTTTGCCAAGTTTCTGATAGACAATTCAGATCCTGAGAGTAAAATTTTCCTGTTCTACACTGGTGCATAATGAAGGAGTATTTTTCTCAAATTTCTGGCTATAAAGTATTGGTTATGCACAAAATGGAATCCAATCAGTACAGATAGAACATAAAAATCACAAAATTTACATTAAAATATTTCCATTTTTAAACAAAAGGCATAATGTTTGCTACACACCATGAAAATTAAGTGAAAATTTGAAAATGACCTTACAATATATATAAATATGATATCTACTGACAAAATGTGATAAAATAATAGTAAACAATAATAATGTCATGTACATGATGACATTATTTAAACAAGTCAAAATAACTCTGTACCAACTAAAGAACTATTTTGATGTCATGTAATGTAAGTAACAGTCATGTGATGTGAGTCAACAAACATGTGATGTGAGTTAACAGTCATGTGATGTACATAAACAGTCATGTGATGTGAGTCAACAGTTATGTGATGTGAGTCAACAGTCATGTGATGTAAGTCAACAGTCATGTGATGTGAGTCAACAGTCATGTGATGTGAGTCAACAGTCATGTGATGTAATTCAACAATCATCTGATGAAAGATAGAGATATTTCATCCCATTGTCTGTTAAGATGTTGCTTATATTTTCATCCTTTATCATTTCAGTAAACAAGGCAATCATCCTGGGTGCAGTATTTGGTGGAGTGGTACTCACAGCTATAGTAATTGTGATAGTGCTCCTCATTGTGAAGAAGAAATCCAAGGTCTATTCTACATACTGAAAAGAGATGAATACATGTATAATGCACAGAAAATAAGACTGAGAACCAGCACCATGTAACCAATCAGAATTTTTTAATGAAATATTAATCTCACCTTAAACTATACATGCCTATGAAAATGAAGATTGTTTTTCTTCTTCATGATTTTTTAACCTAATGTTTCAATAATGCAGAGAGATAAAGTTCAATAATGCATAAAGTTCATTTCACCCATATGGGTTAAAAGCCTTGACATTCAGGAATATGATTCTTGACCAACATTGTAACCCAGTCAGCCAATGACATTGTAATGAACTCACACGCTGGCATTGTTACTTAACAGGTTAAAAATGATGCTTCACATAGACTGTGCATTTTAATGATTATTTCTTTGAAATGATTTTTTTTAAAATCCAAGCACAAACAAAAGGTGATCTTCTGAAAATATATATAGACTAATATTTTGTTGCAGTGTTAAGTAAAAGGCTAGATACAATGATATTTGGGTTTAGGTAAAGATAAGAAGCTTTAAGTACTTAAGTCCTGTATTCATAACACATTTCCAGTTTACAGATTTAACTAAAACTCAAAAAGTCCAAATGATTTGATGTTCTTCAACTTTATTATAATTAAAAAATTATTAGAGCAGTTGAACTTGTGTAGTCAATTTAAAATATCATGAAACGTTCTAAGTGGCTTGATGTATAAGGCAAACAGATTGTTCTAGAAAGGTGATTTTGATTGGTCAGTTTCTTATCATTCTCCATGAATGGTCAGTTTCTTATCAACTACTTGGAGATTCTGCTAATTTACAAAAAATGGCAATACTGATGGCTATTTTATAATCAAACAAATGGCAATACTAATGGCTATTGTATAGTCAAAGAAATGAGAATACTGATTGCTGGAAGAATTGAAATAATATTAATATACATGATATCTCATGGATTAAAAGAACAGAGATATCGCTCTTCATGGTTCTCATTGCTAAATTTACTGTTCTAAATAAAGTTTATATCTTTTGTAAGTTATCTTTATATATCACAAGGAATTTATATTAAAAAATGTAACATTATTGGAGGAATTTTAATGTTAATTTAATTTCAGAAACATATTTTTTATATATTGTTTTCAGAATCAATAACAGTGGAACAATATCAAAGAGTGATGTTATCAGGTCTAACACTTTTACCTAAATTTTAGTTGCCTCCCTTGACTAAAAAAAAAAAAACAACAAAGAATTGTACAGCAGGACTTGTGGTACTAATTCAGTTTCCATAGTAACCCTATGTAAACACCACATTAAAAATGCAATAACTTTAAATTTCTGAGTGCTCATGATCAAAATTATATTTATTAGTATAGACGAAACCTGGACGTCAGTTTCTGGGTAGAGAAAAGGATACGAGCCACAGCATTTTCTGGATCTACATGTGTTTAAAACATGTGCCTTCAGTTCTACAACAAAGAGTGTGGTGTTAATTTTGGCAATGAGTGTTCCAAACTCAAGACTGTTAAAGGACTGAAATTCCATCAATAAAACATTGTCACTATTTTTTTCAGTTACATCTTTGATAAGCTGTCAAAAAAATCTTTTTCCTAAAACAATACTTACATTATTAACCTGAGTCCTGGCTAGCTAAACCCATGTATACTCCATTTTATGTTCACCCATTTCCAGAATGGTTCCCATTTTTCCATGGATTTAGTCCATGTGTCCTGAAATTCCAGCAAAACTTTACTTCTTTAAAAATTTATGAAAGGTCATAACTTTTGTTACTATTAATAGTCATATACACTTTTTGTGTGAAAAGAGAATGGACACTAAGCCATATGCATGGAGGGACAGAAATACTTCCAAACCTATCAAATAATACTGGCATAGAAACAGTGACACACCTTGCTACCAGATATATCTGGTTTAGAAATTTACTGACTACATAAAGGTCCAAAACCTTAAACTGCATAGAAAGCAAGTATGAGACCCATACTCAAATTGACACAGATGGGTCAAAAATAAAAATCCAAATAAAACAGCAGCAGGAGTAATCCTCCCAAAGTTAGGTATCTCATTCAGAGGAAAACCACCAGACCAATGTGCAATCTACACAGTAGATTTCATGGCAATTATAGCAGCACTCAACTACATTGAGCTAATAAATCATGGAAGCAGTTATACAGTACCGAGTGACCAGCACAACATTCTCCAATTTTTAGCATGAATCAAAGAGTAGACCAAACATGAAAAATCACACAAAATCTCTTCTCAAACAAATAAGGCAAAGCAAAAAGAAAGTAGAATTCATATGGATCCCTTCACATGTACAGATTCTGGGAAATGAAAAAGCCAACGCAGAGGCACGAAATAAACTTGATGACCCCATGGTTCAAAATATCAAAACAGTAAAATACTGTACATGATCAAAGCATCAAGATATGGACAATTAAAATGAAATCAGCCACCATCCTCACCAAATAATCAATCAGGTAAGGAACAAGGGACCAAAAGAGTGAATAAAATCAGTGATAGAGTAAATCAGGACACAAGCAGAAGACAAAAACAATCCAGGACAAGGGAACATATGGGAAACAAAAAGCTAAAATAAAAAAGATCACAAAAAGAAAGCAACATCATAGCAGGACAAGGAAGATAGGCAAATGTAGCAGAGATAAGAAAACCAAGAACAGAAGTAGCAATAATGATGAAGATCGGGAAAAGAAAGCAACATTGCAGTAAGACATGAGGAAAAAAGGTAGTAATAGCAGAAATATTTTTGGTCTGAGAGGTTTCATGTTATGTCCATGAAAAAAGTCTGATTTCAGACAAATTTTGCTTTAATATTTTCTAAACACAATCATGGCTCTGGATTTGTTGCTATTTGTATTGCAAATAACTTAAAATTATTTTCAAAGAAATGAAAAAAAATTGAAAGGATCTAAATGTAAAAAGCCTTATGTGAGCTTGCACCAACATGAGAGATAAATGTACAAATATATCAGATTTATATTTTGTGAAGAATCTGTTGTTAATTTGTGTTTCTTAGTATTTATACTTAAAAAGCACACATTTAATTTATTTTCTTATACATATATCTGCTTTTATTTTGTATCTACATTACAAAAATGCACTGACATTATTCCTTGCCTTTTCAGTATGTTTCTTAGCATACACAATAGTTTTCAAATATGAGAATGTCTCTCTGTGTATACAATTGTTAGTGTATTTGCATGTGGTATTTTCAATTCCTGCTTGCAATTTCTCTAAACAAATATAACTCTGCAAGATCTCATTCTGCACAGGAATCTTGTGTGTGTGTGTGTGTGTGTGTGTGTGTGTGTGTGTGTGTGTGTGTGTGTGTGTGTGTTATGTTTACATTTTTGCATGTGCAGTTGTATCTGTCTTAAAACTTTTTGTGCATTAACTAAATGTGAGTCAATTACATCAATGAAATGCCAATGTATTGAATATTGGCTTTAATTTAAGATTTTGTTGTGTTACATTTTTTTTTTTTTTGTGAGCTAGATTAATTTCTATTACTGACTGATTTGAAATTTATTAATAAATGCATTGTAAAAGATCCACAGGTATTGTAAATTATAAATGCAAAGCCATGTAGACAATTTTCAGGTACTATATAACTATGGAATAATGCAAAATTCTTTTTTTTCAATCCACATATACTTTTTACTATAGTGTTAATGCAGAAGCTTGTGTACATTCACAGGTACTATAATACATTAGTCATGGATAAAATTTACATATGCTGCACTATATAATTATAATGCAGAAATAGTAATACTGTATCACCATAATGCATAAGCAACAGGTACTGTGTAGCTATAATGTGGAAATAACAGGTACCGTACCGCAATAATGCATAAATAAGAAGTACTGTATGCTATTAATCAGAAGTATCATGTATTAATATTAGGGATGAAATGATACACACATGATTTGCATCAATATAATTTACAATATGATATAATACATTATTGATACACATATCAATTTTAGTTCTTTTAATCTTTAAAAGGTCTATCAGTGGTGGGGTTGCCATTTACTTCATGTTAATGGATTGGTTGTATTTCTTGTATAATGTGTTCATATACATTCTAATCCTTGAATGAATATAAAAAATATTTCCAGGTGGACAAGCTATTAGGTGTTCGTGATTTTTTATTAAACCCCATTTTTCAGGCAGCTCCAATTGATCAGGTGTAGGATTCATCATGTCACCATGCATGTCCTTTGTTTTGCACTCTATGATTGTTTTTAAAACATCATGTTCCCAATTTTATGTTTTCACTTAAATCTGGATGTTAGTACAGTACCATTTTCATGTTAGTACAGTGCCATCTTCATGTTAGTACAGTGCCATTTTCATGTTAGTACAGTACCATTTTCATGTTAGTACAGTGCCATCTTTATGCTAGTACAGTGCCAACTTCATGTTAGTACAGTGCCATCTTCATGTTCTTCATGTTAGTAGAGTGCCATCTTCATGTTCTTCATGTTAGTAGAGTGCCATCTTCATGTTAGTACAGTGCTATCTTCATGTTAGTACAGTGCCATCTTCATGTTAGTACAGTGCCATCTTCATGTTCTTCATATTAGTACAGTGCCATCTTCATGTTAGTACAGTGCCATATTCATGTTAGTACAGTGCCATATTCATGTTAGTACAGTGCCATCTTCATGTTCTTCGTGTTAGTACAGTGCCATCTTCATGTTAGTACAGTGCCATCTTCATGTTAGTACAGTGCCATCTTCATGTTCTTCATGTTAGTACAGTGCCATCTTCATGTTAGTACAGTGCCATCTTCATGTTAGTACAGTGCCATCTTCATGTTCTTCATGTTAGTACAGTGCCATCTTCATGTTCTTCATGTTAGTACAGTGCCATCTTCATGTTAGTACAGTGCCATATTCATGTTAGTACAGTGCCATCTTCATGTTCTTCATGTTAGTACAGTGCCATCTTCATGTTAGTACAGTGCCATCTTCATGTTAGTACAGTGCCATCTTCATGTTCTTCATGTTAGTACAGTGCCATATTCATGTTCTTCATGTTAGTACAGTTCCATCTTCAGGTTAGTACAGTGCCATCTTCAGGTTAGTACAGTGCCCACTTCATGTTAGTACAGTGCCCACTTCATGTTAGTACAGTGCCCTTTTCATGTTAGTACAGTGCCATCGTCAAAACATAATAAATAGTACAATTTCTTCTTTCAAAGAAACATCTAGAATAAGTCTGAGTGTAGAAGTTGAGATTACTGTCAACCAAATTTTTCCCATTGTACTTCTGCAAAATGATGCAAACCAACTTCCACAACTACAGACACATTTATGCTAGTGGAAAAGGAAATAGTTGACAACTTTAACTCCCCTTCTAGAAATCAACAAGATGAATATAACCTGTGCATTTTGGAATCAGTTGCTTTGCTAATTATGTGTGAATTATTTTGTTATCCATCAGCAAGCTCATCACTGATCACATATAGTGGAATGAAATGAGAAATTACAAACTTGTTCCCCATGTACAATTTAAGTACTTTGGATGTCATTACTTCATGCAGTGAATATGCCACAATGAGGTCTGATTGGTGGTTATATGTTTTACTCCAGACTTGAGCAAACAATAACCACCAATCAAATTTAAATATGGCATTTTTCTGTTTTACACACTTTAAAACTAGCCATCAAATTCAATGCAAGTAAACAAAATGCAAAGCAACACAGAAACTTCATGTAATGTAGTATGCATGGGGAACAAATCTAGAATGTTATTTACACTGATATTTGCTATCAGTGGCTGAACATGCTGAAGGCATAATGTAATTAGCATGGAACTGGCAGGAATAAGACACAGGGACATATTTCAAAACACTCAAGTTAGCCACCTTGTGTATGTTCATTAGTAGAAGATAAGTAGCTGATATCAATAGGTTTTTTTTTTTACTGGCAGGAATGAGTTCCAAATTCTTGTTTATAATAACTGTCTCAGACTTATTCTTAGTTTGAAGAATGAAAGACAAACAACTAAAATCATTCTCAACTGCTGAAGATTTAAGTAACTTGCATAGGGTAAGTATCATTTTCTATTGATTCTTCATGTCTTGTATGATATCAAATGGGTTTCAAAATGGAAAAAGTAATGATACATTGATATATTAATTAATCATTTCACCCTCTAATTAATACCCTATGATTATGATGCATTAGCAACAGGTACCATATTGCTGTAATCCATATTTTTTAACAGTTTTAATTTTATGTTATGATTGTTTCAAACATTATCAAACATTGTCCCAAGATCAGATTCTCAAAATTTGATGCTCATTATATACAGCTACATTACTTTGTAACCCTGAAAATGTACAATGAAATACATCAGGCCTACTTGAATGTCTTGTTTGCTGTAGCTGGTTTTTAGTTACATGATTTTGATTAACTGATGAAGATTTTGCTGAGTGATAAATTCCATCCAATTTGTTGTTTTATAACAAATTTTGTATGTTAAAAAATCTCATTCTCAGTACTTTCATTTCTTTTAGGATATTTTTGTTTCTTTTTACTACAACTACATATTTTTCCCAGGTAACTTCAACTTTATCAACATCAACTAAAATTAAAAATTTAGTGTGTTTTCATGTACTTCAAACTTTTGAAGACAGAGTCTTACATATTTGGATATGGCAAAATGTTTTACATAAGTGTCAGTTCCAAATTAAATTTATAACAAGTTAAATAATATTTATCTTTTGCAAAAAGTTTAAATCATTCATAAAAATAAATTTATGTAATAAATAAATGCATACAAAAGTAAGATTCTGTTTAAACAATACTACATCCCGTGTTGTTATTCATACAGCTATACAGTTAGAGATATTAACATTGATTTATGATATCACAACTTATTACTCATTTGAAAAATTTCATTTGAAAGGAGAAACTCGTCAAATCCTCTGTGTATGGCACAACACAACTTTACTGGTGATAATTTAGTCCAATTGATGTCCGTTATGGATGACTGCCATCTCACCTCTGTCTGCATGGGTTCGAGTCTAGGATTCATCGAATGTGGATATGTGAGAAAGCTTGCCAGTAGCTTCTCGTGGGTCGGTGGTTCTTTCCGGTGATTTCATGGTTTCTTCCTCCACCATTAATACTGGCTGCCATGAATAGCCTATCATGTGCTGAAAAATGGTGTTAAGCCCAACAACAACAACATTTAATCCAAGCAGTTTATATACAGTTGAATATTCCTTAAATAATTCTTTGTTATTATACCTCCACTGCAGCCCATCTGTACGTCTGTTCTGAATACATATTAAACTTAGAGCTATGAAATTTTAAATATTTAATCATGGTAGAAATAATATGACCTAGTTATATTTTCTTGCTAATACAGCAGTTTTTTAATTGCTTGCATAGGATTTTGGACACAGATTTTGTTGAACCAGTTAAGCAAAATCCATTTGAGAAATAAAATGCAGTAGGCATATTTGTATTTATATGTGGATGACCTTATTTGATTTTTAGGCCTTCCCAGC
This sequence comes from Potamilus streckersoni, assembly GCA_016746295.1. Taxonomy (NCBI): domain Eukaryota; kingdom Metazoa; phylum Mollusca; class Bivalvia; order Unionida; family Unionidae; genus Potamilus; species Potamilus streckersoni. The sequence goes on from JAEAOA010001897.1 coordinate 5,100,750, forward strand.
AATTTTTAAACACATTTTGAATTTTTGGGCTTGCTTGAAGCAGAAAAATGAAATTTTATCATTTTATTAAAATATTATCTGTAAAAGATTGAGTTTTCAGGCCATTACAATACAAATTTAAAACAGCTATAAACCTATTTTCAGGATCCCAAATATTTTGGAGAAAAAAAATTCAGTACATTAAAACTTTATTATCATTATTTTGAACATAGAACTTGAAGTGGCAAGAAAAATTTGCATTTTTGTATATGTATGTTAACATTCCTGTTTGATTTTTCATGATATATCAAGTTTGGAAATTTTTCTACATTTTGAACTTTGTCTGGATTTAAACATTTTCTTGTTGATAGTGGGAGCATTTGCATTAAAAATATAAATCTAGTTTTTCTTTAAAAATGTATATTTTTGTCTGGACCTTTTTGATCCTAGTTACTTTATAATTTAATCAATATTATTCTTAGAATCTTTCTGCTATTCAGTTTTCAATTAAAAAATATCTACATCACCATTGCATTAATTAATTTTTTATCATTTTTAAATCATCAGAATACAGTTGGGATCCTACTTTTGCAATTTAAAAATGCACATCTATCAATATATCTCTCTCTCTCCAATATACAGTACATACATACATACATACATACATACATACATACATACATACATACATACATACATACATACATACATACATACATACATACATACATACATACATACATACATACATACATACATATGTACGTACATACATACATACATACATACATACATACATACATACATACATACATACATACATACATACATACATACATACATACATACATACATACATACATACATACATACATACATACATACATACATACATACACAGACATGCATGCATGCATGCATACATACATACATACATACATACATACATACATACATACATACATACATACATACATACATACATACATACATACATACATACATACATACATACATACATACATACATACACAGACATGCATGCATGCATGCATGCATAATTACATACATACATACATACATACATACATACATACATACATACATACATACATACATACATACATACATACATACATACATACATACATACATACATACATACATACATACATACATACATACATACATACATACATACATACCAGTCAGCTGATGTCAGTGGCCATTCAAATTTCCCTCTGACAAATACATATTATAAAAGTCTGAACATATCTGTTACCAGCATCTGCAGACAGTGTCCAGCTGTTTCCACCAAGTCAGATGTGTCAGTTTGTCAGATCTGAAATCAAGGTAGTTTTCATCATTAGCAGAGAAGGCAGAAGCATTTTGTTTGCTGGGCTGTAGGAAAAGCATTAATGTTCTCAGAACAGAAGTGTGATTCACCTCTAAATTAAAGCTATCTCTGATGAAAACATTCATCTTTGAGTTGCATCACTTTTGGTTAGAGTCTGGTGTCATTCAGTATTTACAGGTGAGGTTTTGATTCATGTGTTATATGTTATTTTTCATTCCTTATTCATCACCTGCCTGTCATTTAAGCTGTCTTTTGATCTTATTAAATTGAGCTAATGGTTAATCCAGATATTGTTTGAAGTGTAAACAAAATTATACAAGCTGGTTATACTAAGAGACTGTGATCTGTTTCATAGTCAAATATAAGGTGTCAGTAGTGGTTGCCATAGTGAATGAAGCAAACTATGATCAGTAATTTTTTAAAAGAAGGTGATCTTATAATCTTGTAAAGATTATGAAAGTGAAAATGATAAAGTGATCTCATGGTCACTATAAATAAACAATTTAAAAACCCAAGATAAAATTATTGTCTGAGATAGTAGTATCCATTCTCCAAAACAAGATTTGAAATACCCATGAAAATATAATTTGCTTTGCAAAACCACAAATTTAAATTAAAATGCATGATAAAATAAGTAAATTGACAATATATCAGATTATGAAGAAAAATTATATACCGGTATATGCTTTAGACTTTATTGTTGGCACATGGTGAACTTTGAAACTAGGCAATCATTGAAATTGGAAGAAAGCAACCAGCCATCTTGGTTTTTGCACTGGCTGGAATCGGGAATCATACCCGGGTCAAGATAGGTGCAGATTGAGTAATGTTAGAGTCTGTCAAAATTTAGGAATATCTTTTCTTCAAGCATTTATAGTCTTGAATGTGAAACAACAATTTTGAAATGAAGAAATTACAGGATAATTGTATGATTTGATTAAAAGGTTGATGGAGGACATTGAATGTGGAAATGCTAGGAAGGAGTAGAAATTGATGAGAACAGGTTGTAGTATATATTACCCAGCATTACAAATGAGGTTGATTTAGTGAGCGTTCATACAAATTTAAGATACAGTTTTTACCTTTGAAACAGTTCTTAACATAACCTAATTAAGTTTAAAGAAATGCTGTTTCAAGTTTGTAAGCACTTAATATAGTTTTAATTACTGTAGACTGTAAAAAGCAATATATACCTGTATCCTGGCAGTATTGATTTTAGTCATCATGTACATGTGAGTAGTAGCTGAATAATATTGCAACATCCTAAAGAGGTTTTAAAAAAATTATAAATTAAAAAAGACATGTCAAAACAAGAGGCAAAAGACATACAAATGAAACAAGTCCAAGTCAGTGAGGTGTGGCATGCACATTATAATAGCTGTCAACTCATTTGTAAGCCTAATGGATAAATTATTTGAGTTTCTAATTTTTTGATTAAATGGCATCATTCTGGTTATTGTAGACAGGTTGGAAACTTTGGTAAATGGTGCAGCTTTAAATCAAAGGGTCTCAATCCCCATGGTCTCTGATCAAGGTATGATACTGTAAAAATAAACTTACTGTTTATTAAGAAACCATTATTTCCTTTTAGACTTACCCTGACCTTTGACCTCAAGATCCAAATTCTATACATTTACTTCTTAACCTAAAAGCAAGTCATCCATAAAGTTTGATCAAAAGAATTATTCCATAATATAGTTATGCTGCTAACCCATTTTTTCTGAGTCACAATAACCTTGATCTTTGACCTTTGGACTACAAAATCAATAGTCTTATTCCATAACTTAGGTGCAAACCATCTAAAGACTTTGATCAAGGTACATGGATGAGAACATAAATTGCAGCATGTGACATAGATCTTTTACTCAAAATCATCAAGACTTTGATGCAGGCACATGGAATTTAATTTTTGTGCAGAAACCATATTTCATTTTTTCAGCTACACTGACCCTGACCTTTGACCTTTCAAAGATCAAATCCTTGTGTTTCTTCCTTACTCCAAGTGTATGCCATCCACAAAGGTTAGCATGGGTCTGTGATGTACAACTAGAACTATTACAGAGAAACCATATTCCTTTTTCCAATCACAATAACATTAACCTTTAACTTTTAGAACCCACATTTTATACACTTCTTCCTTACTTTAAGTGCAAGCCATACAAAAAAGTATGGTAAAGGCAGAGGGAATAAAACTAAAGTTCTTGTGTACAAATAAAAACAGGTGGACAGATGGACACCACAATATTTTATGTCTGGAGGGCATTTAGAGTACTAAGAATGATATATACATCCCCTGTGCTCAATAATCCTCTCTGCATGGCATGGTTTACTCTGGATATTATGGACCATTGAGTCTCAGTGACCTTGACCAAAGGATAAGGTGTGTGGTGTACCTTCCAAAGCACAGCCTGTCACATGAAATTTTTTAAAAACCCCATTCACAGGTGTTTATAAAATAATGATATTATGGAGAAAAAAGATAGCAACAAAGAGACCTGTCTTGCCACCAAAATATGTACCTGTAACCTGTAAATATTCATTCATGGGGCATCAATTCTGAATGGTTGCTATATCAAGATTTTCGTAATTGCCACCATGGTGGTGGCCATCTTGAATGTCAGTTAATTGGAATAAATTTCACCCAGGACAAAACAAGTCGCCATAAAATGTCTTATGACAAAAGATGCATGTCAATGTGATTTTTCATTTTACTGTAGCAACAATTAGACTGTCAGGATAGCTGATGGGAGAGTTATATTTGAGGTCAGATTTGCATCATTTTCATTCATAACCAAATGAATAGCATAAATAATATTCTGATGAAAACCCCATTTCAATACAACCTTCCATTTAGAAACTGTAGCAGTATTTTCATTTAGTACCAACCAGACATCATTTTTCTGACACTTTCCATCTAGGAGCAGTGATAAGATTTTAATGATGGCTGCTGTGGGGGCCATATTAGATATCAGATTGGACAATTTTTATTCAATACCAACTTGACACCATACTAAATCTTCCAGTGAAAATCCTAATGTATATATAACTTATAAGAGTAGGAATAACAAGATTTAAAAAGGATGCTGTTGTGACGAAATTGGATGTAAAATCAACAGCATTTTCAATAAGTCCAACTAGATATTATAAGAAGTCTGGAGAACTTACTTGAAAACCAAAGGTATTGTGCAAAGTCCATGTTATCTTTAATTAATGATGACAATATTTGACCTTTCAACCAAAATTTCAACAGGCTTCTTCCATTACATTGTGGGGCCCCGAGTGGCCGAGTGGTCTAAAGCGCTGTCCGTTACGGATCACTGCCATCTCACCTCTGTCTGCGTGGGTTTGAGTCTAGGATTCGGTGAATGTGGATATGTGAGAAAGCTTGCCAGTAGCTTCTCGTGGGTCGGTGGTTCTTTCCGGTGATTTCCCAGTTTCTTCCTCCACCATTAATACTGACCGCCATGAATAGCCTATCGTATGCTGAAAAATGTAGTTAAGCCTAATAACAATAACAATAACAACAACCATTACATTGTTGTTGTTATAGATTTAATGCCATTTTTCAGCACATGACAGGCTTTACATGGTGTCCAGAATATTTGGTTTATGAAGAATTTAGTAAATTCCTGATTGGATGAGCCCAACTGAAAGCAATAATTCTTTATTTATCAAGGGTTCTATCAGTAGCACCCTCTATATCAGGCACACTAAGCCATTAAAACACTTCAAAGTATGTAATCTATATTTTAAGTTATTAAAAAGAGATTTTTCTTCTTACAGTCACAGTGGCCTTAACCTTGGACCTTTTAAGCTTGTTTTGTCATCTTTAGTGAAAGTACATGTTTATGAACTAAAATTTTGATGCAGAAATTTTTTTTCAGTCACAGTAAGCTTTATTTTTAACCTAACAACAACAAAATCAGTCTGTTTCTTCTTTTTTTTAACCTAATGACAATAAAATCTGTCTTTCTTTTGTCTTATGTTTAACTGAATGACAACAAAAACAGTAGGTTTGTCTTTTTTTAACCTAATGACAAAATCAGTCTTTGTTTCTGTCTTATTTTTAACCTAATGAAAAGAAAATCAGTCTTTTTTCTGTCTTATTTTTAACTTGACAACAAAATCAGTCTTTGTTTCTGTCTTATTTTTAACTGAATGACAACAACATCAGTAGCTTTGTCTTATTTATAACCGAATGACAACAAAATCAGTAGGTTTATCGTATTTTTAACCTAATGACAACAAAATGAGTCTTTGTTTGTGTCTTATTTTTAACCTAATGACAACAAAATGAGTCTTTGTGTCTTATTTTTAGCCTAACGACAACAAAATCAGTAGGTTTGTCCTTTTTTAAACCTAATGACAATAAAATCAGTCTTTGTTTGTATCTTATTTTTAAACTAATGACTACAAATCAGTCTTGTTTCTATCTTATTTTAAGTGAAAACAATCTACAAAGCCATCTCTAGGTCTGTGATTTAGAATTAAACCATTGTAGAGAAACCATGTTTATATTTTCAGTCACAGTGACAGTGGCTTTGACCTTTAATCTTTTGACCTCAAGATCAATGCTATTCTGAAGAAAGTATTTTTCTCTGCTCAGTCAGTGACCTTGACCTTCCCTATCCCAATTGCAAGTTTTATAAAAAAGCTTTGTACCTGTGGATTGTGGAGAATTGAAGTTTTTGTACAGAAACAAATAGGTAACAGATGAACTGATGTTTGTCATAATACAATATGTTCCACTTTATGGCAAGCACAACAAAATATACAACATTAACAAAGCATATGTGACCAAAGAAAAACAGTTGGAAATTAATATGGATATATTACTGAAGAAACAAGTTTTGTGTTTCACACATTCTCTTCAAACTAGACAGTTAATTTTTTACCTTTCCAGATAGATTTACAATGTAGACTGTCTAAAACTAGCATGTGTGCTCATGGAACACAAATGACCAACGGCAGTGGTTGAGAAACTGACCTAAACAAAACTTATCTGAATAGATGGACATACAGATGAATAGACTGCTGACCATATTCATGATGGGACAAAAAATAACTACAGAGAAAATAAAGTGATAAAAATACATTTATTTCCTTGTAAAAATATATTAAATCAATTGTACTATTATTTGTTCGTGTAAGATATAGCACTGGAAATGATTTGTAAAAGAATGATTGGAAAAATAAATATTAAGTTTAATGTGTACTTAAAAAGTACTCATGCAGCTTCTAAAATGATTAATTTGCACAACATTTCTTTGAAAGAAAATAAAAAATTCTTACAATGATTTTAATATAAGACAAAATACTGAGGAAAAGGACCCATACTTAGCAAACTCCTCAACATGAGTGTTCACTCAAACTCAACATTTTCTTTGTCATATGTCTAACATTTGTTAGAATATTACAAAAACAACAATACATATTGAACATCTACTCAGTTTATTGAAATGTCTTTGTTTCTTTTTAAACTATCAAAATTTGAATCTAACTGTGTACTCAGGTTAAGGAGATTTGTAAATAAGAGTCAGGCTTTAATTTAAAAAAAACTTCACAATTTCTCTAAATTGATGATATTACATCATGATTCTAGTTGTACTACTGACAATGTTGGTATTGGTTGGGATAGCAATTGGGGACCATTTCCCACATGGCAATATTTTTATTATTGCAAAAATAACAGATAAGAATTTTTTAAAAATTTATACAATTCTTTAAAAAAATATTTATAAAGAAAACAAGGCTACTTTTGACATATGTTAAGATATTAAATGGCTTTTATTTTCATTTCTAATGAAAGCTGAATATGAAGTGAAATATAATTATTGTTGCCAACCAAGCAACATTTAAAAATCTCAAATAGAGGAAGACAATTTAAAATGTTTAGCAAAACTGGTCAGCCAAAATTTGTCTATTAAATAAGAAATTCCTTCAGATATGGAAACTGGCTTTATTTACATGCAGATGTAAATCAATAAGTTGTTAATTTAAAGAAAATAACATGCAAGTGCTTTATATTTGGCTTCAATTATATTAATATTTATAAAAACATTCCACTGGCATCTACCAGTTCCATGGGCTTGTAGCAACTTCAAGAAATGTGTTGTTAACTTTATACTATACAATAAAATAAGTGAGCTAAAACCCTTCCAGCTATCTAGTTTTTACTGAAAAAAATGCATCAAGACATAGTTTGAAACTATATTTTAAAACGTTTTAAAATAATTAGCATTTAAATGTATTCAACTTTTTTCACACAAGCTGTGACTGGATGATACTATCCTTAATGGAGGTAAGTTTTGATAACGCTTGCATGAGATTCAGAAACAACTGTAAAGAAAGTAGCCTTCTTGCTTTTAATGAACATCCAGATGACTATAAAAGATGACAGGAACTGGTTTTAATGAAAGTCCGTTTACCAACAAAAGATGAAAGGCACTGTTTTAATGAAAGTCCATCTGACTGCAAAAAACACAGGCACTGGCTTTCGTTAAAGTCCATCAGACAACAAAATATGACAGTCACTGTTTAATGAAAGTCCATATGAAAACAAAAAGAGACAGTTCATTCAACAACATAAGGCACAGGCACTGGTTTTAATGAAAGTCCATCAGACAACATAAGAAAACAAACACTGGTTTTAATGAAAGTCCATCAGACAACATAAGAAAACAAGCACTGGTTTTGATTAAAGTCTATCAGACAACAAAAGACAACAAGCACTGGTTTAAATGCAACAAATGAAAATATATGCACTGGTTTTAATGAAAGGTCATCAGACAACATTAGAAGACATAAGCATTGGTTTGTGGGACCTGAAGCTATTCAATACACATAATGATGTAGACAGTTATTACCAATGTGTACTAGTACAGATAGTCACTAATAGATGATGATGATAAATTTGTAAGTTAGACAATCAGGTATAAGGGAGTTAATGGATATAGTTTCAACACAGTCACAGCACACATCTTGCATGAAAATACTGCATTACCTCATGCATTGTATCATTGTGAAACCTAGTGTAAACAAAGCACTCAAAACATACTTATATCAGAGAGAGGCCATATTGTTTTCATGTTAAACACTTGCAATGAATATCTAGATATTGTTCAGTTTAATATTTTATGCACTGATGCCTATGTTGTTATGAGTGTATTTTCCTTGAGTGACTTTGAATATTGCAGGCAGCCTATTTTGCAAAAATCAATACATTTTACTCTGCCTATTCAACAATTAAAATCCAAGAGCCAAAAGAATTTCTTTAGAGGCATGAGATATAAGAACTCATGTCCAGCAAATGTAAAGATTGAGTGCACAATGTTGCCACTCAATGGTGGTAAAAGGAGGTAGTAACAGGATGGGTTGGGAAGAGTTTATTTCCTTTGTCTATATGGTATATAAATAGGAAATATTTTGTCTCTGCAATTGCTACATTTTAGAGGTGGAGGAGGTTTTCTCTAACATTAATGTGATTGGGGAATATATTCAAAGGGAGTCCCAAATTTGACTCCACATACAAAAAGTTTCCCAAATATTTTTAATTTGTACAAAAGAAACAACCTTCCTACAAAGTTCTATTTTTAAAAAATCTGCTTTAGGGATAGAAGATTTATAATTAAATTTTGATATTGGTGTGGACATAAGCAATGAATTACCCTTTTTTACCTTGGTGTAGATGAAATACCATTCTTTATCCTGGTGTAGATGAAATATCCTGTTACCTTGGTGTAAATGAAATACCCTTTTTTATCCTGGTATGGACATAAGCAATAAAATACCCATCTTTATATTTTTGTAGACACAAGCAGTGTTTGCAAATGTCAGGTGAATAGTGAATCACAGATTATTTTTTAAAACAACCCACATATATAGAAAGAAATATGTTATCGCAACACTGTTACACATTATCATATAGTATATATCCGTCATATAACACATGTATTTAAAGGAGACCAAAAATAAAACTTTTCCTTTCATGTATGTAATTCTCTACAAATTTTAATTTGACTGAAATGTTTATAAATTAAATATTGTAGGTGGGTAGTGATTATATTGTGTGGAAGATACCAAAATTCCATAAATTGGAATACATGGCTCCATGATGCAATACTAGCCAGTCCTCGAAAACCAACAGAAATATAGCGAGACAGACTAGATGAGACCAGATTTGGGTTGCACATTCAAAAGTTGAATTTGCTTCTGAGATGCTCATAACTATGTCTGTTGAATTGTGTGTTGAATTGTGTGTTGAATTGTGTGTTGAATTGTGTGTTGAATTGTGTGTTGAATTGTGTGTTGAATTGTGTGTTAATAATGTGTTTAAGACCTGAAAGCAGAAAAGTACAATTATAAAAATGTTTTCATAGTTCATATTTTTGGAATTAAAAAAGAAATGTAATTTTAAAATAAATAAATACATATTGTGTTCTGTGCAAAATGTGATAAGTGATGGTTGCCAATGTAAAAATTTAAAATTTACCACAGTGCAATAAATTCATTTGAGAAGGATGAGGTTCAATCGCATTCTATGTAAATGACATATTTATTACTTACCCCTAACTCTCTACCCCCTAAGGACTTGAAAGTATGCATTCAACACTGAAACACTGAGATATAATAATGAATTCTGGGCAAAGAGACTAGAATGGGGACCGACTTGTGTGTGAAACGATATCCATTAACAGAGAGGTGTAAAAGGCATTGAGAACAGTTTTCATTAGTTGACTTAAGCATCAGTGTTTCAAACTCAGTGCCACCCCACCCCCAAATAAATCTGCAAAGCAGAAATCATAAGTAGTTAATTTATACACCAAGAAGCTTCCTCTTATGGTTCGATTACATGTATTTCACATGCCGGCTACAGTTAGCTTATTAACAAATCTGATAAATCTGATAATATATACATGTCTGGTATAATAGTTTTAGTATTGTACTCAGGTCTGTACTCAAAGAAAAGTTTTTTTAAGCACAAGCCTTGATTGAAATTCCACATGCCTAGATGGTTCATACTTGTCAACTCTCAAGCCAGGAGAAACTAATTTTTTTGGTATTTCCACAACTACCTCCCGACCTCACAATATTTCCCAATTTTTCACAGAGAACTCCTGATTATTACATTATATCTCAATTTTCATTTCTCAAAAAAAACCCAAACCATATATAAATAGATATAATGTATGCAATTCACATATGCCATATTCTATTTTATCACTTGTGAATATTGTAGTCAAATCAGTGCTGGATTTAGTCATAAGCTAAACAAGCTACAGTTTAGGGCCTCAGTCTGAACTCAGTCTGAAAGGGCATCTCAAATTTATTTTATACCAAATAGGGCCTCTACAGCTTTCCATAGCTTATTGCCTTGCTATGTCTAAATCCGGCACTGGACGAAATAATTAATATCACATGAGTTTTCTTCAGTAAATAGAACATTATGATCAAACATTATTCATGTAAATTTCAGATTTAATAAAACCACTACAACAGTACAATAGCAAAAGAGAAAAAAAATAAAATTGTCACCAATTAGCTTAAATCTCATAAATATCACTGTGGATGCTTTGCAATTTTCTCAGGAAACAAAATCACATCTCAATTTTCACTAAAGAAACTCAGCCAGCTATCACCTGACATTCGTCTACCATATATGCTAAGATTAAATTACCATAATTAAATTAAAAGAAGGAATAAAACAAAATATACCATGCAGTATATACTCCCCGAAAAATCTAATTCAGAATAAATAGTTTATGCAGTAAAGAGTGTTACATACCTTAAAACTTAAGCCTAAGGAAATAAGGCGGGACATTAAAAGGGTGGGAGAAATAGTTGCTACATTACAGTAACTTGTGACTGCAGATTTCAACCAAGTCCTAGGCATCCAAAGTTACAACACAATCAGGAATTGTTTATTTGCCAATTAATTACTGTTGCTTGCATATACACTGTCAAACATGGTTTCATTGAAGTATATCAGAAGGGCAGTTCTTTTCACAAAATAAATGCAAGGATAAGGATTAACTGTTAATTACTCACACTGGCTTTATGCATGTGTACCTTAAGTTAAAACTTTATCTATTTTGCAGTTTAGCCACAGCTGACCAGAATATGAAAAAAGAGGCTTGTCCTGGGGGATAAAAAAAAATGTATCACAGGGAGAAATGGAATGTCTCATGGGCACTCGCACATTGGGGCAAGGGGGTGAGGTCAATAGTCGACTCCCCCAATTTCTATTGTCAGCCAGTTAATGTGAAACTTTGATTTTATACATCACCTCTTTTCTTTTAATCACTGCTAATTACACTTCCCAAGGAATAGTTTTATATATCTGTTCCAGTCACAACTATCCCTCATATACCTCAGGCATTTAAGAACATGGATCTAATAGACCCAGTATAATGTTATCCCTCATATAACACAGGCATTTAAGAACATGGATCTAATAGACCCAGTATAATGTTATCCCTCATATAACACAGGCATTTAAGAACATGGATCTAATAGACCCAGTATAGTGTTATCCCTCATATAACATGGGCTATTTAAGAACATGGATCTAATAGACCCAGTATAATGTTATCCCTCATATAACACAGGCATTTAAGAACATGGATCTAATAGACCCAGTATAATGTTATCCCTCATATAACATGGGCTATTTAATGTCCATATCTAGTTAAATTGTAAATTTTATTTATGAACTCACAACTATTTTAGTTTCTTTTAGTTCTTGGCCCATTAATAATCAACTACATAACAGATGAATTTGACCCTGATATATTGTAGTTTTGCTTACAATATATATATATATATATATATATATATATATATATATATATATATATATATATATATATATATATATATATATATATATATAACATAGCCTAGTGTTTTGTGTTGTTTAAGGAAAAATATTAAAACAATAATATAATTCCAATAACATGCATTACAAATGAGGACTGAATGGAAAATGAATATTGCATAGCTCGCTTTTCAAAGGGAGTTGAAACAAATATATTTAATATATTTAATGCATAGATACAAACTTAGCTTTTTCTATACAAATCTTAAATTTAATCTTTGTGTTAAATTAAAATTAAAACAAATATACATGGGTATAGTTATGCTGAAGCTATAACAAAAAAGTCTATTTAGAAAACAAATAAGTAAATAAGCTTAACAATCATTAATGAAAAGCCACATAATGAAAAAATATATATATGCATACAATTTAAAATGGCATACATGTTTTCAGCTCTTTCCATTAGCAAAACCATTTTCTAACTTTTGGCAAAATGTTCCATCAAACTGCTATTAGTCATATGGTGTATAAATAAAGATACAAATAAAAATTAATGTGACTAAAATAAAGATTTTGATAAAAACAGAAAAGATAAATAAAATATTAGATAAATTGGTTTTGTAAGAAGGAAACCATATATGATGTGCAAAGCAATGTCATTTACTTCACTTGGCAGTTTAAACAATGAACAGAATGTACAATGTGAATATAATAAAGTATATCCCACTAAAAATTAAAATTTCCACTGAGACAAATAAATTTACTTTAACCTGCAATGGATAATATTCATGAATGATGCTTAAACAAGAATTATTTTTTGTTTTCTTCATAAAAAATACTCTTCCACTGTATTATGCACAAACACACAGCTCTTGATTAGCACTACAATTTATGCAGACAATTTACCTAACAATGCAAAAATACATTAATGCAGTGAAATGATGCAAAACAATTTAAGTTTAAGCAAGCAGTCAAAAGTTGTCAGTGCATCAGTTCAATTTCTTTGTTGTTATTATGGGTTTAATGCCATTTTTCAGCGTATTATTCATGGCAGCCAGTATATCTAGGGGATGAAGATTCCTGGGCCTTGGTCACATTTGTAAGCACTGTGCATGTTATATGATGGTGCATTTGATTAATATAAACAATGCTATAAATTCATGTCCCACATGTTCTGTGCATATTAGAAATGAAGTACTTGATCACTATGAGAACACTCACTCAAATTTATCTAAACAATCACACACACCCTGAACCAGTATTGGGCATTAAGATGTCAGACACATTCAGGAGGGCATAATTAACACCTCTACAATTGACTAATTAAAACTCAGTCTTATACACTTTTTGTTTTCAGGTGTTCACAAATTACTCCATCAAAATTTAAAACATGGGTTCCTTGTAGGGGTTGATGCTCTTTGGTCTGAAAATAATTTCCAGAAATTCAAGACAAGATCATATCTTCTTTTTAACTTTTAAAAGCTGTAAGTATCTCTGATATTCTGGAGAAAAGTGATTTTCAAATTCGTGACTGGTGGCCATATTGGATGCAATATCAGCAGCATTTTCAGTTATGACAAAATAGACTTCTTACAAAACATTTGGTGAAAACCCATATATTATGACAATTTAATCAGGAAAATTAGTGACAAGATTTTTAATATGTACATAGTAGCAGCCATATTTGATCTAAAAAAAACCATCTTTATTCAGAACCAGATATGTTAAGTAACATTCTGGTGGAATGCCATTTGATATGGAGTGGGAGGAGTAGTAATAACAAGATGGTTTCCATGATGGACATACTCAATGAGCAGATCTGGTGGAATGCCATTTGATATGGAGTGGGAGGAGTAGCAATAACAAGATGGTTTCCATGATGGACATACTCAATGAGCAGATCTGGTGGAATGCTATTTGATATGGAGTGGGATGAGTAGCAATAACAAGATGGTTTCCATGATGGACATACTCAATGAGCAGATCAGCACCATTTTCATTTAGTATCAACAAGACATCATAAAGTCTTCTGGTGAAAATCCAATACTGAATATGACTTTCTGTCTAGAAGGAAGAGTGATAAGATTTTCATGATGGCAGCTGTGGTGGCCATACTGGATATCAGAACAGCACAATTTTTATTTAACACCAACTCGACACTAAACAAAGTCTTCTGATGAAAACTTCATTCTGATATGATATATCTTTCCATTTTGGTGTAGCAATGACAAGATTTTCATGATGGCTGCTGTGGAGGCCATAATGGATGTCAGATCATTTCCCTTTAGGACCAACTAGAAAGCATGTCTTCTTTTTATGAGACGTCATGTTGATATGACCATTTATTCAGAAATAGTAATAACAAGATTTTAGGATATCCACTGAAGTAGTCATAGCAGGATGAATTTCATTTAGAGCTAACTAAATGTCATAAGAAGTGTTTTGGTGAAAAACTGATGTTAATATGACTTTCCATTCAGGCAGATTTTTAAGCTGGCTAAAGTGGTGGCTGTCTTAGACATCAGATCAGTGTCATTTTTATTTAGATCCAACTAGGCATTAAAAGATCTCCTTTAGTGAAAATCCCATGTTTTTTATGTCCATCCATTCATAAGAAATAGAACGTTTTTCAATATGGATGCTGTCTAATCAGCACCATTTAGGACCAGCTCAAACTTGTGATGAATACGTGTGTGTGTGTGTAAAGTTTCATGGCAATCCTTCAAGTGGTGTTGGAAAAGTAGTGAATTTTTACAAATGGACAGATGGGCAAGAGACAACAGATAGTACGCAATCCCATAAGCTCTTCTGTTCTATCACCTTAAAGCTAAAATGCAATTACTTATGAACCTGGAAGACTAAATATCCAACTTATTACATTCCTATCAAGAACTCTGCAAGCTTGGTGATTTGAAACATGAATAATGCCATGCCAATTATTTTTGATCAGAACAATGATGCAATCATCAATGTTATACAAACTGATACAGTGCAAAAATAGCTTTGTGGAATCATTTATTTTCTGGAGTATCATTTTTGGTGGTTTTTTTTAAAGTACATCCTCTTTGTGATACTTAATTTGCAGATTCACTTTAGTATCTGTTATCTTGAAAGATGTATGATGTTTTACAGGTCTTACATTTGAAGCAACTAAAAATCCGAACAACACAAGATCAAGTGAATTTGTAGTGCAATCTACCAAACATGGTTTCTCACAATATTTCACTGCAGACAAACTTGATTTGCTTTTATTGGCTGATTAAGTCATATTATTCTCCAATCAAATCCCATATTAATTACCTGCCTGACATAGATATGTTCCAAAAGTAAACAATGTGTCAAATGGATTGATATGACATAAGTTTGGTGCCAACATTCTGAAATTATATCACAGATGACAGCCACAGATAACAGCCACAGATGACTGCCACAGATGTTGACTGGAACCTGCATTTGGATAGCTCCTTACACTTAAATGTGATGAAATTACTACATGGCACAAGAAATTAGACAAAATAAAATTTAAAATACCATATATACTTAATTTTAAGTCAAACCGTGAATAACAAAGGTCCAGATCTGCTGTAGCATAATGGGCCTGCTGATTTGGGTCAATGTTGTTTGTTCTACTGATTACTTCTATCAAACTACACAGACCTAGATCTGCCATGCATTATGCAACAGGTCTGGGTCAGTGCAGTTTGCAGATGGACTTGACTTATAAGCAAGTATATAAGGTATGTAGTTTCTATAAATGATGAAAGATAGAAAGGTCTGCAAAATACCCCCCCATCATACAAATTTGGTACCATATATCATTTGTTAGTGATCAAATATGAGATTTTATGGGACCAGCTGAATGGAAATCAGGTTCAAATGACACACTCCCTGAAATGAATTCTTTTGATCCCATAAAGTTCCATATCAGGTCAGTAACAAACAATACAGCTAATTATCTCAAAGAGGAATTTTCAATAACAACCAGTAGTGCCAACCAATATAATAAAGAACCCTGATAATGAATAATTCTAAGATCATTGCTCCATAAAATTGAGAAACCAATAAACATGGATTCAATTTGAATCCATCCATTCTGAAGAAAACACAGTAAGTGTTGAGATCACTAGAAATATTCATTGATTCTAACTAATGTAAACACAACAAGATTGAATAATAGAAATATCCATCCATCATAACGTGAACATAGCAAGACCAATACTGAAGGTTTAATGCAATTGAAAAATTAAACAATATCTACTGACTTGAAGGGTGAATATTAATTTCATTAAATCTATAGTACCCTAAAGGATCACATGCTCATCCACCCTCCTTTTCTCTCATTTTGAATCCTGTGACCTCTCTAAAGACTGATCAGTCATGTGATCTATGTGTCATGTGCGATTCTTAAGGGTGCTACAATAGGTTCAATGAAATTATCATCAAACTTTAACTTGGTAAGTATCGTTTAATTTTCCAATTTTATCATTAGTGACCGCCAATAGTACACCCTTTTGGGATTACAAGACAGTTCAATTTGGAGTCTCCCAGTGAGAACTAATGCAGTAACTTAAGCTCTAGAAAATGCACATACAGTATTTGAGAAATATGTTTTACATAGGAAATATTTAGTAATATTTGCTAAACCTTTGTAACAAGCATTTCCATTGGTTAAAATCACATGTATTGCAAACGAAAAACAAACAAAAAACAACAGAATTTAGTCACAAACATTAAAACAGGAACTACTTACATATTCATACACATTTCTTGAATTCTTTGTTGTAAACAATCATAAAAATATAACTGTTATTCCTTGAGATTCATTTGTAACTAAATGCAAGTATAAGAAGTGTACTTCATATGTTACAGGATTCATGGAGTCATGCAGCTAGAAAATCATTAACGCACTGTGCATGAAAGGACAGTGTCCATTCATAGTGTGTAGTTGATTTTCAAGCCTCAGGACTGCATGACTCCTGTAAATTGTGAACTTTAATTCTAAAATGAATGCTTATGAGGGTGATTCCGTGCAAAGATACTGTGATTATTTTTCCTGAGAAAATGTATTAAATTGGATGATTTCAGAATGTTGGATTTTTCCACATGGTCTGACATAGCACCTGTTTGTTTTTCTGGATATTCTGACATGGCAGTTATTAAATTTCCTATATGTTATGGCAAGGCAGTTGTTATATTTCCTACTTGGCTCAGTTTCATATGTTGTGAAAAAGAATAATTACACATTTTGTTATATGACCAAACCTATGGAGTTGTTTGTGTATCACAGCCCTATGTTAGTGTATCACAGTCAATGTGTGTGCATCATATCTTATGTCAGTGTATCATAGTCCACTGTTAGTTTATCATAACCTGATGTTAATGTATCATATCCCCATGTGAATATATCATAGCTCCATGTTAGTCTATCATAACCCCAAGTTAATGTATCATAGCCCCCTATCATATATTCAAGTTAGTGTATCATATCCCATGCTAATGTATCATAGCCCTATGTGAATATATCATACTCCCATGTTAGTGCATCATACTTGAATGTTAATGTATCACATCCCATATCAATGTATAACAGTGTCATATTAGTGAACCATGGCCCCACATTAATGTATCATAGCATTAAGTGAATATATCATAGTCTCATGTTAATATATCACATCTCCAAGTTAGTGTATCACAGTCCCATGATAATATATCATAACCCAATTTTAATGAATCATAGCCCCATCTTAATATATAGTAGTCCCATATGAATATATCAAAAAGCCATGTTAGTGTATCATAGACTTATGTTAATGTATCATATCTTCATGTTAGTATATCATAGGCCCATGTGGTGAATGGCTGTGCAAATGTTGTGTAATGCAGTGATGTAGAAAGAGTTTTCTCACATGCAGGCCAAGGGGATGTGGCTATTAAAAAAAATCACTTCAATTTGTCCTGTGTTGCCCTCAAAAAATGTGTATACAGTCTCAATAAAATTAGAAGTCTTCTTGGACACAAAGCTCTAGGAAGACAAGTCCATGTAAGATATGGATAGGCCATTGAGAGCAGGGCTGTCATTGATACAGGTCTCTTGACTGTGATTGGAGATGAGTTCCTAGGATTTTCAGCCTTCTGTCACCTGTACGTGGACAAACATAACAGCCTGTGGATACTGTTCCCCAGCTTGATCAAACAACGGAAAATGGCGGTAACCTGTGGCAATACAAAAGAAAGAGAACTGAATTTTTCTCTCCCTCTTTTCAAAGGTTCTTGTGTCTTGTGGTAAAATCACAATATTATGTACTTATCACAGACATTATCGAAGAGGTTCTAATTCAAGCCTGTCAGCTAGCTTTAAACTTTTAGGATAAATTATAGTAAAGGTAATCTTAATATTTAAAACAATCCATGCATGATTCTGTGTAAAACTAGAATCTTTGATAATCTTAATATTTAAAACAATTCATGCATGATTCTGTGTAAAATTAGAATCTTTGATAATCTTAATATTTAAAACAATCCATGCATGATTCTGTGTAAAATTAGAATCTTTGATAATCTTAATATTTAAAACAATCCATGCATGATTCTGTGTAAAATTAGAATCTTTGATAACCTTAATATTTAAAACAATCCATGCATGATTCTGTGTAAAATTAGAATCTTTGATAACCTTAATATTTAAAACAATCCATGCATGATTCTGTGTAAAATCAGAATCTTTGATAATCTTAATATTTAAAACAATCCATGCATGATTCTGTGTAAAATCAGAATCTTTGATAATCTTAATATTTAAAACAATTCATGCATGATTCTGTGTAAAATTAGAATCTTTGATAACCTTAATATTTAAAACAATCCATGCATGATTCTGTGCAAAATTAGAATCTTTGATAATATTTAAAACAATCCATGCATGATTCTGTGTAAATTTAGAATCTTTGATAATCTTAATATTTAAAACAATTCATACATGATTCTGTGCAAAATTAGAATCTTTGATAATATTTAAAACAATCCATGCATGATTCTGTGTAAAATCAGAATCTTTGATAATCTTAATATTTAAAACAATCCATGCAAGATTCTGTGCAAAATTATAATTTTTGAAGCTCTATTCTTTAAAACAAAAATTCCTTAAATTTAAATGTAAATTGTTTAGCTCAATATTTCATAACTAAGGGGATAGGTCTTTGAAAGTCAATAAACACTAATCATCAACTTGATACAATGCAAATTTACTGGTCTTGAATTTGCAATATAGTTTTAGTGAAAGACCTAATGTTTAATTCAAACTAGACCTATGAAAACTTCACTTTCCTGTATAAATGAAAGCTTTCAAAACTTTCAGGTATAATTTGTCAACAGCCATAGCTGAAATTATCATAAAATCAACATTTTCCAATTGAGCCAAATTAGATCTTCTCTAACGTAGTCTCTAAGCAACCATTAATATTTTTTCTTATCTCTCCTAGATATTTGCTTGCCAGTTAAGAATACTACTTGCATTCTACAAAAAAAAACCCATTAAAGCCTAAACAGATAGTAAAATGTTCCTTCTGTTAAGCCTCAAGACATTTTGATTGGATGACAAGGTAAATGGGTGTGAATCAGTTGGTTGTAGAAAGATCACTGATACATAAAAAAATCCATTTATTTCATTCAAAGAAAAGGCAACAAAACCTATCCTGATTTTTTTATCTGTTCAGTCCAGGTTAGTGCCTAACATAAATAAGATAGTGCATCTGTACTTATAACTAAGGTGCTAGACCTCATAAAAATTATCAAACAAGCACACTGTGAGCAGTATCCACCAATACACCTGCTGCATGTTTAACAGCCTTCTATATAGACACTTGTATGGCATAGCTGAATGAGTGAACTTAGTCTTGGGTCAAGGTATACATTGAACTTAAAACTTAATGTACACAAACTGTTATTTTCTTTACAAACTTAAAATAACCATGACCTTCGACTTTTATATTTTATTATTTACAGGTTTCTTTATTATCTTCAGTGCAAGCCAGTCACAAAGTTTGATGAAGAACTTAATCTAGAGAAAAAGTTCTACAGCAAAACCAATTTTTATTTTGAGCCTCAATGACCTGACTTTTGACCTTTTGACTCAACAAACAATAAGCTTCTTCAATATCTTGAATCCACATACTTTGGTTGAGGTATGTGGTCAGTTGTAGTTGAGGTATGTGGTCAGTTGTAGTTGGTGATATTCTCTTTTATTTGATCGCTTTCTACAAAGTTTCTAACCACTCTGGTGTCCTAGTGATTAGAGCGTCCATCTCAGATGCAGGAGGTTGTGGGTTCAATCTCCGACTGGTCATACCAAAGACTTACAAATATGGTACTAACAGCTGCTTGCTTAGCGCTCAGCATTAAGAGGTTAGTGTTAGGACTGGTCAGCCTGGTGTCAGGATAATGTGACTGGGTGGAACATCATGCTACATGTCTGCTACATGATGCCCCAGTTCTAGACATCACTCTAAATGCCACACTGCAGACATCATAAAGCTACACTAAAAATCCAAATCATAAATCATACCAAGGGTCAATTATGTATTGTGCAAGCTGTCAAGTGATTTTAATGGGATTAGATAAGACACCTATTAATTGATTGTCTGTGTCTAATAATCATTTCAATCAAAAGTCTAATTACATGTATATGTACTTTGGCATCTCTCCTTGAAAAACATCACCCAGAAGTTTTAATCCATCAGATTAAAACTCCTTGCACAATATTTTGAACACTTGCATGCTATCATATACCATATTTAGAAAATTGGTGTCAAGATTATCTTGCATTTTGTGTCAGAGGAATACTCTTGTTAATCATTATTAATCAACTTTAAACCATGTGTTTTTCATTGTCATATACTGTTATAACTTTATTTTTGTGTGTGCACTATTCTGTTGGCAATTAAACATAATTTTGTTGGTGCCAAGCATACAAATGTAGATGACCACGATTCTCACAAGACTAGCCAACAGAAATTTGTAGACACATCTAATTTTGATCAGGGAAACAGAATACCAAAGAGACTGAGAGATTCCTGGAATGAATCATGGAATGGGACATTTCCATGGAATGGAATAAAAAACAAATGTATGATTCTATGTATCACAAGACAAAATTACTCATGTTATGTGCTAAAACAACAGAATATATTCAACAAAATGTAATACATTTTTGGATGCCCCAATCATTATGATATTAGACTTTTGCTTCACATGTTGTCATGGCAATCATTGGTGATGTTGCAAGCTCTTACTTTTCGAATTATGTAAAGGATGACATAACATTTATAAACTATATTATTATTTACTAATTCAATATCTTTATAGTCATATAATAATTTCAGATTGTAAAGTCTTTGAAGTTTACGAATGAGTGACTGATGTTCATAAGGCTTCCTCACCCTGCTGCAGACTATTGATTGGCACAACATGAAAACCAATGAAATCATCGAAGTATGGATCCTTGTCATACAGAGAAAATCTGATAAGAGCAAGTTCAGGGACTTCGATGCGGAATCGGAACATCTCATTCCAGATGGGGTTGAAGCCTGCAAGAAAGACAATATATAATTAACAAGAATGCTACTATATGAAGGATCTATAATGGACAATGATTTAATATTGTATTTATAAAATAGAGTTGAATAATTTCCAGCTTTCCATGAACTCATTTGATAATTTTTTTACTAAATCATTACATACTGGAGTACCTGTTCATCACAGTTTTTATTTTAATGGAAACAGTTTAGACAGAAATAAGAAATCTTTTTGTGTATTGTAGTTCAGACAATTTCAATTGTTGTGTGTAGAAACAACAGTCCTAGATTAAAGCTGAATTAATAATGTTCAGTTCTATTACCAGTAACATTTAAATACAGATTTTTTTGTTTACAAATTATAATTCATTGGGCAACTGTTCTTTTAAATTAATAGAATATTTGACACAAACAACATCATTTTTCAACACTGGATCTCTGATGAAAATTCCTGTGTGATGTCACATAGTTCAGTAAGGTTAGGTTAAACTAGTGAATCGTATACATTGATTTCAATGAGAATGTTCACAAAGTTTCCAATAAAGTGTGTCAATTCCACTACAGCATACCAGTTGTTGGGTATTCCTATGAATGGATGATTACTGGATATATTTAATCTAGACTAAAGCTGTAGCTGAGTATAGTGTTTATAGATTATTGTATTTGTGACTGATATTTACAATATCTGATTGGGATAAAGATGTGGTTGGATAATTTTCTGACAGTTGGGGAAGCCATCATTTGTCATCATACTTTTCTAAACAGAAGTAGACTTATTTACACCAATATGTTAGCATTTAAAACATGCCTATCATAGTGTGGGGTGCCTTTTATAATAATTTAATAATAATAAAAATTTAATAATAATAATAATAATAATAATAAAAATAATAATAATAATTTAATAATAATAAAAACAACAACAACAATAATAATAATAATAATAATAATGATAATAATAATAATTTAATAATTATTTAATAATAATAATAAAAATCTAATAATAATAATAATAAAAATAATAATAATAATTGAATAATAATAATAAAAATTTAATAATAATAATAATTTAATAATTATTTAATAATAATAAAAATTTAATAATAATAATAATAATAATAATAATAATAATAATAATAATAATAATAATATTAATAATAATAATAATAATAATAATAATAATAATAATAATAATAATAATAATAATAATAATAATTTATTAATTATTTAATAATAAAATATTAATAATAATAATAATTATTGAATAATAATAATATAAATTGAATAATAATAATAATAATAATAATAATAATAATAATTTAATAATTATTTAATAATAATAAAAATTTAATAATAATAATAATAATTTTTAATAATAATAATAATAATAATAATAATAATAATAATAATAATAATAATAATAATAATAATAATAATAATAATAATAATAATAATTTAATAATAATAATAAAAATAATAATAAAGAGGCCTTAGTATAGCACTTAATTTTCAGAAACTCTAAGCACTTTACAGTGTCAGATAACATGAAAAACATATAGAGACAAAATTAAGAAAACAAACACCATGAAATTACAAAACAAAAACAAGCTGAAAATAATTAAGGAAGTTAACATTATTAAGTCTTTGAGTCTGTTCTTGTAGTCAAAACAGGTGAGTCTTAAGAGCACTCTTGAATAAGATCATCATGTCCTTGCGTCTAAGATCAACGGGGAATTCATTCCTCACCTGGAGGATGCAAATATTGGAAGTGGAGTGTAAGTTTCTAGATGTGGGTGGAGATGGGGGGGTGTTCACTTGGGTGAGATCAGATAGAAACATTGGATTGAACCAGTCAATGAAATTTAGTATAGTGAACAGATTTTATGTTTGTTTCTGGATCTAATGGGTAACCATTGCAGGTTGCAGATCAGGGGAAGGTGTGCTCTGTTCTTTGGATTTTAAGGATGATCCAAAGATCTGTGTTTGGAAATTTTTGAAGTTTCTGTAGTAGATACTGAGATGAACCAGACAGAAGTGAATTACAATAGTCTAGTCTAGAAAGTAAAAAGTAACACACAAGTGCTAAGTGACATAAACAGAAGGAAACTTGTGAATGGAGCTGATGAGTCTCAGCACTAGATACACCGTCTTGCATATGTTCATGACATGTTGCCATAATGACAATACTGTCTTGCATGTGTTCATGACATGTTGCCATAATGACAATACTGTCTTGCATATGTTCATGACATGTTACCATAATGACAATACTGTCTTGCATGTGTTCATGACATGTTGCCATAATGACAATACTGTCTTGCATATGTTCATGACATGTTGCCATAATGAGAATACTGTCTTGCATATGTTCATGACATGTTGCCATAATGACAATACTGTCTTGCATATGTTCATGACATGTTGCCATAATGACAATACTGTCTTGCATATGTTCATGACATGTTACCATAATGACAATACTGTCTTGCATATGTTCATGACATGTTACCATAATGACAATACTGTCTTGCATATGTTCATGACATGTTGCCATAATGACAATACTGTCTTGCATATGTTCATGACATGTTGCCATAATGACAATACTGTCTTGCATATGTTCATGACATGTTGCCATAATGACAATACTGTCTTGCATATGTTCATGACATGTTGCCATAATGAGAATACTGTCTTGCATATGTTCATGACATGTTGCCATAATGACAATACTGTCTTGCATATGTTCATGACATGTTGCCATAATGAGAGTACTTTTTAGAGTGACCTTTAGCTTTCAAACTGAATGTGAATATAATGTTGGTACTACTGATATTTATTGTAAAGGATGAGAAAGTCTTTGTGTTCTGATCAGAATGGCTTCACTTTTATCATCATTAACCTGAAGCTTGTCACATATGACATCCATGACTTCACAATGGTAACCTCTTGCCTTGGATGAAAAACTTAGCTTCATTTGGATGGCCAGAATTGTATATTTGAGTGTCATCAGCATACAGTTGGTGAAACAGTGGCTGTCAATCAATGACACACAAGAGAGTGGCTGAGTGTACAAAATAAAGAGAATGGGGCTGAGAACAGAACCCTGTGGAACACCAAAAAATTAGATCAATTGGGCTGGTATGTTTTCTATTTATGGATATAATTTGTGTCCTGTTGACTAAGCTGGACTTTAACTATAGTAAGTCTGTATTGGGAATGCCAAATACATGCTGGAAATGTTGAAGTAATATATTACTGTCCATTGTGTCAATGCTGCAGACAAGTCAAGGAGGGTGAGGACTGTAATCTTTCCACTATCCAAATCATAGAGAAGGTTATTAACTACTCTCAAAAGGGCAGTTTAAGCAATATGGCAAGGGCAATATGCAGACTGTACAGTGATAAAAGATAATTTGATTTCAGATGAGATACAAGATGGGAGATTTTTGAAAATGAATGAGAGGTTAGAAACAGGCTGGTAGAAATCATTAAGATCATCATAGATTTCCTCAACTGAAGCTTTACAACAGCAGTTTAAAAAATTATGGGAATTCTCCAGATGACAAAGTAATATTGGTTAGTGAAGGTAATATTGAATCGAAGCAATCAAACAACAATGATATCAGAATTGGATTGAGTTCACATAACTTTAGCGCACTATTCATCATAATTATGTGTAAAAAGTCCATAGAGACAGCTGTGCTGTTAAAGGTTGCTGTTGAAATTCCTATCACACATTATATTGTCAAGCTTATCTCTACTGGTTTGTACTTTCTCACAGAGGAAATATGTAAACAGGTCTGAAAGGTCATCCAGAGAGAATGCTGTGGAAAGTGATGTACATTTATTGCTTGACATTATTTGTAATTTTGAAGAGCTCTTTGCACTGAAACTTTCAGTGATCTTAGTACTGTAGTAGACTGGTTCTGCAGCATTAACTATGTTTGTGCCCTTTCTTGTATCTTGTTAAATCTGCTGACAAAGAGAGAGACTGGTGGAAAGCTAAATCCCCCATCCTTAATGATGTTCTCTTTTAGCAGTGTGAAGCTGGTCCCTAACACTACTATTCCATGGAAAATACTTCTGCATCAATACTCTACAGTTGGTTGCTGGGACAAGATTATCAAGCAACAAATGCATGCACTTATCAAGTAGTTATGCTGATGATTGGTTTGATGTTATGCTATATGATAGATGCCACTCTCCATTGATTAGTTTGATGTTGTTCTATGACAGATGCCATTCTGGTGACTGGTTTGATGTTGTGCTATATGATAGATGCCACTCTCCATTGATTAGTTTGATGTTGTTCTATGACAGATGCCATTCTGGTGACTGGTTTGATGTTATGCTATAGATAGATGCCACTCTCCATTGATTAGTTTGATGTTGTTCTATGACAGATGTCACTCTTGTGACTGGTTTGATGTTGTACTATAAGACAGATGCCACTCTCCATTGATTAGTTTGATGTTGTTCTATGACAGATGCCATTCTGGTGACTGGTTTGATGTTATGCTATATGATAGATGCCACTCTCCATTGATTAGTTTGATGTTGTTCTATGACAGATGCCATTCTGGTGACTGGTTTGATGTTATGCTATAGATAGATGCCACTCTCCATTGATTAGTTTGATGTTGTTCTATGACAGATGTCACTCTTGTGACTGGTTTGATGTTGTACTATAAGACAGATGCCACTCTCCATTGAATAGTTTGATGTTGTTCTATGACAGATGCCACTCTGGTTACTGGTTTGATGTTGTACTATAAGACAGATGCCACTCACTGGTGACTGGTTTGATGTTGTACTATAAGACAGATGCCACTCACTGGTGACTGGTTTGATGTTGTGCTATATGATAAATGCCACTCTCCATTGATTAGTTTGATGTTGTTCTATGACAGATGCCACTCTTGTGACTGGTTTGATGTTGTACTATAAGACAGATGCCACTCTCCATTGAATAGTTTTATGTTGTTCTATGACAGATGCCACTCTGGTGACTGGTTTAATGTTGTACTATAAGACAGATGCCACTCACTGGTGACTGGTTTGATGTTGTACTATATGACAGATGCCACTGTGGTGACTGGTTTGATATTACTAAGGTTGTTAACTGCTCCAGTGGACTTGTGGTTAGAGTGTCCCCTTGATGCGGGAGGTCACATGTTAAAATCCCGGCAGAGTCATAGCAAAGACTTTAACAAATGGTAATAACAGCTGCCTCGTTTGGTCCTCAGCATTAAGATGTTAGTGTTAGGACTGGTTGGCCTGGTGTCAGGATAATGTGATTGGGTGGGACATCATGCCGCATGTCTGGCATGATGCCCCAGTGCTAGACATAACTATAAACTGCCACACTGCAGACATCCTAGCAATATGACTAAACAATTGTTAAAGCTACGTTAAAAATCTAAATCACACACACACATACACACAAAGGTTGTTTGAGCAATTTTCATTACATTCCTTCAGTAATAAGTTTGGGAAAATAACCTTTCACATCATATTTAGGTTGCTAATGTCAACAATTCTAATGTTTCTAACATAGCTGGCTGTGTAAGTGTTTGTTCTGGGTGAGTACATATAAACAGTACTTGCCTGATTGGGTATGTACATATTAATACCATTTGCCTGAATGGGTGAATACATAGTAATAGTGTTTGCCTGACTGGGTATATACATATTAATACCATTTGCCTGAATGGGTGAATACATAGTAATAGTGCTTGCCTGACTGGGTGAATACTGATTGACAGCATTTACCTGACTGGGTGAGTACATATTAATAGCACCTGCCTGACCTGGAGAGTGGATTTTCAAGATTTTTGAACCTCTGAAACAAGAGAACTCAAAAAATGGTGGCCAACTATGAATAAGCAATCACCCACTATTGAAAGTGTTAGAACTATTGATCAAACCAATTATGGGAACTGAGGTGCAAAGTAGCCATATTACCACTGTTCTACTTTGGGTGCCGATTTTTACTTAGAAATTGATAACGTGTTTGTATTTTACAATTTGAGGACATTCACATAGGTTCCACTGTTTCCAATTGAGTTTTACCATTGGACCATAATGTTTTGGAAAATTTTGTCAGAAATAGTTGAAAATATAATTCACTGTGGTTCTACATTACAGAGTCATGATTACAAATGGTATCAAAGCCTTTAACATTAAATTGTTTATTTACTGCTTAGAGGTTCTGCCAGCCAGAAAATATGTTACATTCACAGATGTATTAGAATTTAACTTTACCATTATTTTTAATGACAGTTGTCCTCCGTTCCTGAATGTCCATTGAGGCACCATAAATCTCAATCTTCAAGAATGGATCAATTACCTCCCCTTTCTTGGAGTTCTTAGGTTTGGGAAGTTGAAAACCGCTAATTACCTGAAATAATATAAAGCATTTTTATTTCCATGTCAACTTTGCCTCATTTTAGTGCTGATGCTCAGGCCATTGGGTCATCAATCCACTTCATTCCACATCTGTAATTTGGATATGCAGCTAGCTCGAACAGTGTCATCCACCCTGCTATCTGACTGGATGCAGCTGAACGAAACTGATCTAATCAGATTGTCCATTTTAGTTAATTGGAAATAATCACTGAGACCTCTATAGACAATGACACATGCTGTTTATCAGTTTCTCCAATTCAAACCATGCTACAAGTTGTCAATTGAATACCTAATGTGTAATTTTTTTTTTGTTTTGTTGAGCTTACTTATAATGAGCAGTAACTCTTTCATTCACAAATGGCCGCTTTTGTTTGAAACAAAGTATTGACTGGTTTGCTATAGTAATTATGGAATTTATATGCCATAGTGAAATTAATGTGGAACCAGTTATTTATAACAACCCTATTTACTATGAATTTGTTCATTAATATTCTCTCTTAATAATAAGATTTTTGCAGCTTTCCAAAATTCCAAAATTCAATATTTTACATGTATTTGCTGGTGAAAAACCAAGGTCCTGGTCGGCAGACTTTGATTATTATGCATTATGGGAAGTTCTTTTCAGTGTTCTGCATAGTCACATTTATACTTCTAGCTTGAATTGTCAATTTATATCAATTAACAGCCTCATATGCACAATTTCCTTTGCAGAACATTTCTAATATTTTTTATATATATTGCAAATATTAGAAACTGGGATACATATAAAAAAAAAAAACTCATGAAAATGCTACTTCAACTAATTTTCTTGGTTATTTTGACTAAATGTGGATTTTATTTCTTGAATCTAGATAAAAGAAAGGACTAAAACACAATAAGTATCAGCTTCTTGATATCTGTTTTGACTAATCTCACTGAATTAGAAAGAAAGGCCACAAGAAGAAATCTGAAACACAATGTAATCAATAAGTAGTGCAATCTGCATGTAAAATATTTTTTTTATCAAAGAATGTTCTGCAAAGTTCTAAATAAACTTACTTTAATATTTAGGCATATTCTTGTTGGACTTTGTCTTTTACCCAGAACTACATGATATGCATCATCTGAAAGAAAGCAAATGACATGCATCCAGTGTACATACATTTTCTTTCACACATTTTATCAGAACAATTTATTCCTTTTATAAGAGCAAGTTCAAAGACAAACATTTCATTCTTAAGAATTTATACACATGTTGAAAATCGCACATGGTTGTATTTACTGAGATTCTCAATACAATTTAAAATTTGAATGTAATTAATAAAATAATAATTAATAATCAAATTCAGCATATAATTATGTCTTAAAGTAATTTAAGATTTACAAATGACATGTGAAAATTAGCAATATCACTTGTTTTTAACTACAGATAAAAATTGATTAATCTTTCGTATTAGATATTTTATTATGTCTGTTGTGTCTAATAACTTTATGACAACCATTCTTGCATAGCTTCCTCCAAAGTTCTTGCATTTGTAATGAAGGTACAGCAATATCTTCTCTCTGCCTAATGCAGAATACCTGAGGCAGGTATGCCTTACTTTAATTTAATCCTATTGTTACACTTCTCTACTCTTCTTATTTTTTTAAGTTATGTTCTACTTACCTGTTCTAAGGCAACTAGGTTTCAGTACATAGCCACAGTTTCCATTATTTGTGAACATCCCATGCAATAATTGCATTTCAAGACCTCCTGTCTGGAAATTAAGGGCCACTGCAAAAAATGAAAATGGAAGAATCATAAGTCATAAATATGACTCTGAGACATTGTCCTAATATTTTGAAGATGAAAAAAGCCAAGAAGAACAGTGAGCAATTTGCACACATAACTCTGCCTCTGCCACATCCCACCCCTACCAAATGATGGAACGGAATCTGTAGTAAAATAAGGACATAACTCTTCTAAATGTAGTGTGAGTACAGTGATTTATCAACATGCTCTTTTCATCTGACAACCATAATATGAACAAAATTTCTCAGCAATCCACTAAAAACTGCAGGAGTAGAACAATCACAAAAGTTTGTAATTACACTGCATCCTGCGGTAAGTTAGAAAGAGCAATAATTCTAAAGAAATCATGGGAACGTAAAAGAATTTATGACCATAATATGTACCAATTTTCAAATCATGCCACATAACATGGCAAGACCAAACAGTTGACTAGTTGCACTAGAAAGATTTTGTCACATACACTGCATTAAGCTGTACGACAAAAGGGGGAAAAACTGCAGATGCAAAGTGATATATTGATATGCATATCAAATGAACATGGTTTTTACCAATTTATATGTGAATCCATCAAAATCTGCTAATTATGTTCAAAAGAGTGCTAATGAGACTGTGTCATACAATGGTACAAGACAAAAGGGGCAATAACTCTAAATATATTAAGGGATTAAGGGAGCAAACTTGTTTTGAGTATGTGATGGCCATAATATTTATGAAGTAATCCTCAAAAAATGTGGATCAAGTTGTGCTTATGAGTTCTGCAGGACTGAGATATGGAAGGAAGGGAGGTCACAATGATTACTATAAAACCTTAAGAGGCGGGGTATAAACACCGCACAAAATCAACACCAAGAGAATTAAAATATAATACAATTTTCTAGGTGAAAACTCAAAGGTTTGGTTAGAAGACTAGTTTGTTGTAGATGACAGTAAACTCAAAAAACCCTATTTCAGCTTATAATTGATTAAAAAATTTAACAGGGTACTGTACCAGTTATGATCGACAATAAGTTTTAAAACAAGAGTTTCTGAAAGGGGCTAACACTTTCTTGGCAAACATGAAGTTCCAGGAATACATGGAAAGTTGGGGGGAGATATGTCCTTTTATTCACTTTAACTGTAAAGTATTGAAACTATCTCTGATATTCTTGAGAAACTGTGACAAAACAATTCCTTATGCTCATGTCTACATGTTCATAAGATGCCTGTAAGTGTGTTATGAGATATCATGGAGGGAAAAATCACTAAACCTTTCTCAATGTCAAGATATACCCTCATGTTAATTTAAATTTGGTTAAATCTTTAATTAATCTTTTTCTCAAAGGAAAAAAACTTATTTAAATGGCATGATTCAGGGTAGTTTTTTTAGTATACCCACATACTTTATAGCCATTCATACTTATTTGTTTTCTCATGCCCACAAGCCAGTACAGCTAAAAACACAAGAATTTTACAGCTAAAACCCATGACCCTTATACCCACAAGCCTTGAGTACAGCTAAAACCCAAGACTGTTGTGCACACAAGTCAGTACTTTTGGATTAGTTAATAGACAGCTTAAGTATGACAGATTAATAACAGACAATAGGCATAAGCTTTTTTGGTCTCTAACCAGTAGAGCTAAAAAAAACCCACCAAACTATAAGACTATATTTACTTACCAATTTTACAGCCCCCTCATCACATTGTTAGCCTACATTTTTTTACCAGTTTGGCAGCCCCACAGCACATTGATACAATATTTGCTTACCAATATGACAGCCCCATATCACACTGGTAGCCTACATTTACTGCATTTTTCCACATATATCCCATGAGTTATATCAGATTTTACAAACTCCGCAAGGGGGGTTCGGATTATATAAGGGTGCGGGCTATATCACAAATTTTTTACATATAATAATATTTCAATATATTGTTTGAAAAACATAACTAAAAAACATATATTGTTCTAGTTTTGTTTTGCTAGGTTTGAATATTATGGCTACTATGGTGACTTCACAACAACTGAAGGTATCCAGCTTGTCCCAATTCTTGGGTAGACATTGGCCAATGGTCATTCATATTCTGATTGATAATTGGTTCCACTTCATAAATTTATATACCCAACACAATCCTCCTTTAAAATCGTCAATATGCTTTTCTGCCGCCATGAGTTTGTTCTTCAGTTTGATGGAAATGTCGAGATTGGTCAGTTGTTTTCCCACTGGGCCACAATCCACTGCTTCAGGTCAGCTTTAAGGTAAGGCCATTTTCTTTTAGGTCTGCGATGAGCACGTTTTCATGGATTCATCTTCCCCAATGCATGTTGGGTGGGTGAGTGAAAATGTAATAGTTGTAGTATCGTTCATCATCCACATGTAAACATTGACAAATTCAGTCCTTCTAAAAACAGTAATGGTAGACAATGTGAACATACACAAAAAAGTTCATCAAACTATGGTTGCGGGTTATACAAAGGTGTGGGTTATGATAACAATTTGTTTACACAAAACACCAAAACCTGCAGGCTTTATGAGGGTATGGATTATCTTCCTTTGCAGGATATATATGGAAAAATATGGTACTTACCAATTTGGCAGCCCACACCATACTGGAAGCCTACGTTTACTTACTGATTTGGCAGCCCACACCATACTGCAAGCCTATGTTTACTTGCCAATTTGGCGGCCCAAACACCACACTGGAAGCCTACATTTACTTACCAATTTGGCAGCCCCCACACCACATTGGTACAGGATTATAATTGCTGGAGTCTGTCCTATTTCCTGCAGGGTATGTCCTAATCAATGTGCTCCTAGCATATTTACAGACTCCCTCAGGGTCATTTTCTATTAATTTCTCAATCTTTTTCTCTGCTATGGAAACCACATTGAAGTTTTCAGCTGAAATTAAAAAATAAAATAAGTCTTGAAAAATCTGTTATCTTAAACATCCTTCAGTATGTATTTTTCCAGAGTTAGAACATTGCTAGTGTATCAACTTACAAAATTTAACAATCTGGAAAACATTTTATTGGTTTAATTCAGCCAAGAAAAAACAAATTCATCGAAGTTTCATAGAGCAAAGTATATAAGTAATTTTTATCATGAATAACTGAGATTTATTTATTCAACTACTTATAAATTTTATGTACTGCCTTTAGTCGACTTAATGTGTCATTGTGAAGATCAAGTAAGGCACCACACATACCAGACCAATGGATAACATGATGTGACAAATTAAATCCTGTCATAATCTCATACAAAATTAAGCCTTATGGCTTTTGCATGAATATCCAATGATGGGGGGGTAAATTTGTTACATTATAATCTTTTAATGACATGTTACAAAATGATAATGGATAGATAAAAATGTTTGTTGCCTTATCATTCAGTGTCATTCCATCCTTATCTCTAGCAAACCATGTAGTTAACAGGAGTCCGCTTAAGAACTGATGCTATTCTATTTGATAAGTATTTCCAGGAAAAATATATATATATATATATATATATATATATATATATATATATATATATATATATATATATGTGTGTGTGTGTGTGTGTGTGTGTGTGTGTGAGAGAGAGAGAGAGAGAGAGAGAGAGAGAGAGAGAGAGAGAGAGAGAGAATTATTAGAGTGTGACTATTTTAAGATAATGAAAAATTATTTAAACAATCTTACATCCAGTGGGAGGCTGGTCACATCCCTTAAATCTGACACTCTTCATTCCAACAGAATGGGAAAACTTGATATCAAGTTTCTGATGATGACTCTTTTCCTCTTGCTGTCTTTGCTGCAATTCGCTTGGAACCTCTGAGGCTTCATCCTCATCTGACACCTCCCCCTCTTCTAGATTGATGCCTCTTTCTAAGACATTTGACTGCCTTGAGCTGAATGGAAGTTTCTTGCCCTAAAAAGAGAAATATAACTTTTAAGCCTAAAAGTTAAGAACAATGTATGCATTGGACTGTACTGCATGCATTGGACTGTACTGCATGCATTGGACTGTACTGCATGCATTGGACTGTACTGCATGCATTGGACTGTACTGCATGCATTAGAAACTGACTAGAAAAGGTGCCCTATACATCTTAACCCTGGTCAGCAGCACGCCACAGCTGATGGGAATCATAATGTAGCAGTCAAGAACAAAGCGGTACCACAATGATGATGTAACTTACCATTGGTGTCTGAAATGTGCACACAAGAATGAATGGTACATTGGCAGATAGATCTGGGAGAAGAACAGTTCTAGTTAGTAAAGAACTGGCCATCACTTTCAGATCATTTAATTATTTAAATGAAGAATAATTTCAGGTTCATCTAACTGAAGTTCTATGGAATGTAATCCAAACTTTTGATGACATAGATAAAGCTCTAAGATGGTACACTGACTTATTTATGGATGTTATTTATAGATGGAGTTTCTAAGCATGTACCACTGAATGTGCATCAGGCAAAACATGAAATCCAACCTAATTGGCTATAATGAAAACAGGAGATCAATTCAATCAATTGAAACCATGTGCGATATAAAGTATGGTGAAATAAAATAGAAAGTATGATCACAAAAGCTAAAAAAATGTATCAATCAACACTGGAAAATTAAAAGCACAACTCAAATTCTCTTTGGAAAGCTTTCAATGAACTTATTTGGGAAACACACAAAGATCAGATAAATATGTCTGATAAGTGCCACAACTGACACTGCAAACATTGCAAATAGTTTCAATGATTTTTTTAAAATCAACATTACAACAAAATTAAAGGAAACAGTGATTAATAGAAAACAACTTTGATGAACTAAAAAAGTTCTGCAGCAGCAAAATACCTATGTTTCTCTATCCCACCAGTATAAAAAAACTTTGCTTCAAAATTTTCTCATTAAATTTGAGAGCTACAGCAGTTGGTCATATTGGTCCACAACTCATAAAAACATCTGTATTAAGTATTTCAGATTGCATTACATTCATATCCAATTTAAATACTGCAATCTCAACTATCCCCAAAATATGGAAAACAGCAATGTAATGCCTATTCAAAGATCTGGTTCTAAGGATGCTGATAACTACTGGCCAGTCTTCACACTACCAAACTTTTCAAAATTGATTGACAAAAATGTCCATGACTTTTTCATCAATTTAACTGAACACATGCTATTACACCCTAACCAACCAGGCTTTAGAGAGAAACATTCATAGTGGGACTGCCTGGATCTTCCTAATTGATAAATAGCTTCAAGTGCTTAATCAAGGTTGAATAATAAGATCTATATTTATAGATTTCAGGAAAGAAATGTAATCGTAAAATACTTTTGAGCAGCTGAACATTTACCATTTAATGAAAACACAATTAGATGGTTTACTTCATACTTAAATGAGGAAACACAACATGTTTATATGAATGATGTTTTGTCTGAACCTGGAACAATTTGAAAATGGAGTTCCACAAGGCTCAGTTCTAGGTCCATTATTATTTACATTATTTACTAATGACTTATCACTTTACCTAGGGGGACTCAATTTCATCTACTGATCTCTACATATATGACACAATATTATCAGACATCCAAAACACAAAGCATGAACTGGAAATTTCTTTACAGAATGCCCTAACAAACTGGACAACTGGTGCACATGCAATGACATGGTGATAAATACTGGTAAAACTTTGAGCATTACTTATCTCAACAAGGCAAAAATAAACAAATCTTGATAGTGATGAACTTTGTCTGACATGGAAGGCTAAATATTTGCAAATGGTCTGTCATGATAGACTACTTGGTGCTTTTGAAGATAAGAACCTATTATTGACTGAATATACGAAATACGTCAGTAAAAAGTCTGTTCAAGTTTATGGCTTCTCAGTAGGACAAGATGTTTTCTCCCAGAAAGGCAAAGAAAACTAATTTACAACAATTACATACAGCCCTGATAATATTACTGCAATACAATTCAAATGATAGAAACATAGTAAAGCTCTCTTAGCAAGTCTTCAGAAAAGAGCATCTGTGCCAATATGAATCCAAACACAAAACAGGGAAAACTCACAGGGTAAGTTAAAAATATTACCTTTTAAAGACTGAATCCAGCTGAGAAAGCTAAGTTAATGTACAATATATCCAATAACAGTGCTCCTGTATATTGAGTCACTATTCCATTAGGCTACTGGTAATACTCACTACCTATTATCCATGTCTATGAAATAGTGCAAAATTCTAAGCCAAATAAGGAATCCCTTCTTCCATACTCAGTGTATCCAGTGGCTTCAGAGAAATAGTTAAAATGAGAATGAGAATGAGAATAATCAATGCCTTTGGCATCATTAAATATACTATTCTTTTTGCCACTAATTGCATATTGCATGTTTATTTACTACATGCAGTCATTATGTATGGGTGAGAAACAATCTGAGGGGAAAAGTAAAGAAAGCAAATATAGTGTTGCATGTGTGAATATGTGTGTATTTCTATATAAAAATAAATTCCTTTGTAAGAGGGCCTTAAAGTAGATTAGTTCTTCAGCAAATTGTTCTGACTTATTTAAATAAAATTATCATTATTGATACACATGATTTTATTATCACTTAATAAAATAGCCTCCTGGATCTTGTTCACCTCACTATAATGAAAGTCATATTGTCAGTAATACTGTGTTTGCAACTGACATTGCATCTGAAGTACTGAGTACTGTACTAGTAACTGGCATTGATATGAAGCACTGAGTAATGTACTAGTAACAGACATTGCATATGAACCATTAAGTACAGAGCCAGTAACTGACACTGCATGACTTCATTGATTTCTGTATTAGTAAAATAGCATTGCATCTGAACCATGGAATACATTTGAAATATGAACAGTTACTTACACTATAAAACTGTTTCCTAAAAATAATGATATTTCAACTGTACATACCTTGACTATCACCTTTTCTTTCAATTGATGTGGAGATGGGGGAGAACTTGGTAAAACATCAGGTGCATATAATACTGAATAAATTAAGAAGAATAATATTTTTTTATTATTAAATGTAAGAATTTGATAAATGTATCAACAAGCTGTGAAAAGAAAAGCATCACAACACTAAATTGTCCAACTGATTAAATATATTAACAATATAAAACTTTTGCAATTGTTTTATTACCTCAAACTTTGATTAAAAAGTTTTACAGTAATAGTTTGACTACATAAATTGTACATGTAATTTGACCAAAGTTTTATCTTAAAATCTCACATAACTAAATCAAATTTATATTTATATAGCAAATTTAAGACAAATTTATATATCTTTGTGACTACACTTATTTCACAAGAGGCCCATTAATGGGTCTTATACTGCACACCTGGTTGAAGATAATAGTTGACTAATTCACTAATTAGGTTGACTATGTCACTAATTAGGTTTACACATAATTATAAATTCACAACTGTATATAAACAATTTCCAAAGTTTTATATTGTGTCAATTTATACCTTTGTTTTTACTCAAATCTGATCAAAGTTCTTTCCAAAAATTAAAGCAATTAAAATACATAAGTTCATTTTAATCATTCAAGACCTATGTACCAAGTTTTATCAAAACTGTATGAAAAATATAGTTTTCACAAATAGAGAAGCAACATGCTCAGAAAATCAGATGCATGATTCCCATTAAATTGAGCAAATCTAACTTAACATCTTCTCTAAGACAATGATAATGTAAGATTCTTTAGCAAACTCTTATTTAAGTTCAGTCTCCTTAGTGGTAACAGCTTCAGCCAAATAGCCATTCTGATAACAGGTTACCTTCTAAATATACAATGATCTTGCTCGTAATCTAACTCATCCAACAACTTTAAAACATTTTTCTTAACTTTGAACAAATTCAGAACTGAAACATTGTTGCTAAAGTGCTGACAAGTTTAGCCAATCAAATGCAAGATCATCATGTTACTAATATGTGTAGACCTTGCTTAGAATTATACTCAAATGAGATCTTGATGATATATATGTAAGCCTATGTACCAAGTTTAATCAAAGTGCTTTCAAAAATAAATTCTCTAGAGTGGCAATTAACACAGAAAAACAGATGGAAGAGTGATGCGATGTGATTATGATTTTTAACATAGCTTTAACAATTCTTCAGTCATATCACTACAATGTCTGCAGTGTGCCAGTTTATAGTGATGTCCAGCACTGGGGCATCATGCCATAGACATGTAGTATGATGTCCAACCCAATCACATTATCCTGACACCAGGCTGACCTGTCCTAACACTAACCTCTTAATGCTGAGCATCAAGCAAGGCAACTGTTAGAACCATTTTTGTAAGTCTTTGGTATGACTCGACTGGGGATTGAACCCACATCCGAGGTGGATGCTCTAACCATTAGGCCAAAGAGGTAAGCCTATGTACCAAGTTTAATCAAAGTGCTTTCAAAAATGCATTCTCTAGAGTGGTAATAAGCACAGACAAACAAATGCAAGAGCACTTTATAAATATGCATATTTATATGCTATAGGCATATTTATGAAGTGATTAACTGATACCTACCCTGGTGTTGAAATTCTTATTAGTATGTAAAACTGTGCATGAAAAACTTTCATTTTAACATAAGTAATATGATAATAAGCAACAGGAGAATACTATGCATGTAAGTAGGAATATCATCCTGTTCTAATGAGTATGAATATCATACTACCTAAATGAGTAGGAGGAGCATAATATGTTAATAAGTGGGCTTGTATAATGTTCTAATAATTAAGAACATATAATATGTTAATGAGAAGGAGCATACTACATTAATGAGTAGGAGGCACAAATATGTTAATAAATAGGAGGAGCATAAATATGTTAATGAATAGGAGGAGCATACAATGTTAATAAGTAGGAGGAGAATATTAGTGCATACTAGTATATGTTGATGTGTAGGGTAGTATACTTGATGGATCTAGTTATTATTAATACAGATAATCTATAGGTAAATGTAAATGATTAAAATTGCATTTTATAGTTAAGGAAAATAAATTTTACAAAGTCTGTAATTTTGTTTAATAATGTGGCAGTTTTTTCAAGAAAGACTAACATAAGGATACATTTGCCAAGTGTCTCGGTGAGAATATTTGCCATCACATTTTGCTGTTCCTTAGAGCAATGGTTTTCAATCGACAGTATGACAGGATACCTGGAGAAACATGAGATATAAAATTCATTAAACTAAAGTTGGAATATGTAAAATAAATATGTACCTGTAATTTTGTAACTAAAACATTAATTGCATATGAGATTTTACCAGAAAATAAAATAAATCCTGTGTCAGAAACAGGCATAACTACATTGACAATTTAAACTCTCATTGAATATCTACAAAAATCTGTCTCAGAAATATTTCAATGAAGTATTACAGTATAAAAAGAAGGGAATGGGGATTGCTGGAAAGTGGCAGACATTTCATGCAATGCAAACTTCAGTTTGTGTGACTAAGTTTAATGTTTGCCACTTGAAAGGCCAATTCTAAAAATGGTTTGAATACAGGAGAGATTCTTATCGTCTTGTACCAGCTTCCATCCTCTATTTGTACAACACTGTGATATATTCTTTTTACGTGTTTCTTTTCACTAAGCTCTTTTTATATTAACACTTTTATACTTAATATCCAGGTAGTGATCTTATTCAAAATGAATCACTTATCTGGAAATAACACTGCAGCTTGCATCCTGTGATCTTATTCAAAATGAATCACTTATCTGGAAATAACACTGCAGCTTGTGCCAGTGTCTGTCTGAATTTTCATAAATTGTTGGACCTCAAAATAATAGCTATTTCAATGCTATTCATGGAATGTATGCAACTGCTATGCCTGGAAATTAAACATTAAATGCAAATATCTATTTCAACAATCAAGTCATGTACTGTATGAAAATATTGATCCATAATTATTTTTCCTGATGTATATGCATTATATTGCACACACATGCAAATTTAGCACCTTATTTCCCTAGAGATGAAATAAAAATAATATAAATTAATCATCCAAAAGGTCTACTTTTTTAATAAACATGTTTACAAATTGTTAATGAACATTACTGATTAAATATATTTTCAAAGTGACTAAAAGCTGAGACAACACACAAGTAATTCAAATTTTAATATATATGCTATTTAAGACCCATGATGTCAAATGGTTGTTGACAGGAACTGGTAGGATTGAAAGCACAGAAAATGTGATTAAATTGTGCAGACAAAGCATAGCTCCATGAGTATTCTATGGAAATCAATCAGGATTATAACAGCATGAGATTTTGCACTGTTACAAGATATGAAAAATCTGATTATTATAAAACAATAACTGCCATTATTTAATGGCTATAACATACCATCATGTATACAAAATTTCACTCCCATAATATGTAATTTCTGAATCATTATCTAACAATCTAGCCAAGAATAAAGGTTACAAATTGTAGATGGCCTCATGGAAGATTGGTCAGTTGACCAAACAAGCTTTTTCTTAAAATAAACTCTATTATTATTATTATTATTATTATTATTATTATTATTATTATTATTATTATTATTATTATTATTATTATTATTATTATCAGTTCAGTGCTAATAAAGAGGGAGGTATGTACCTATACAAAAAATATACAATGGACATACAGGCTAAAAATCCAAATTCTTTATAAAAAATACAGTTGTAAAGAAATAAATATAAAAATACTCCAAATCATTTATTTTACTTGAATGAAGTTTTTGGAGTGGAAAATTAATCATGGTAAGATAATATAGGTAGAATACACAGCAGAATATACACTATTTGCTCATGTATAAGCATGTACACCAGTTCTGAAATATTTATAGTTACCTCCCTTTTGACTCTTTAATGTCATGCGCCACATGTTTTGTCATATGATCAAATTTAAAACTCTTTCAGGCTACTTGGAATTTTATTGTATTGTTAAGTCATTCCTTGTTTAAGTCAAACCTTGTTTGGAGACAAAAGTACCCTAACTTGCTTTTATTGTAATAGTGTACTTTTATTTAGTAGAGGGGAGCAATATTACCAGTATACGCCATATTTTTTCCATTCATATGCGCCATAGTACCTTTACACTGTACTGGTACTTCCTTAGCTTCCATCAGAAATGAAGTTACAGAAATTCCTGAGTAATGTTTTTATGACTTTAATAGTATTACCAGTATGTTTTCATTATCTATAACAAAATAATTCAAACTGATGTATTTTCACAAATTAAATATGTATATTACAAATATACAATTACATTTGTGATCCATTAATCACATGTATGATATATGTCATTTATACCAACATGGTAGCAAAACATAATATTATGAAAGATATTTGAGCCAGATCCAACTTTTGAAAAAATTTCTGATTAGAAAAAGCAAATAACTTTCACTCCCCAAACACCATCATGTTTTTCCTATTTACTAGCATATGTGAATGTGTTCTGCATATGTAGAATCCTTTGCCACACTATAAATCACCCTATGATTTTCTTGTGTACAGATGCTTGAATCTGTCTAAACTTTACATAACTTCTTACATCTACTGTTTTCTCATTTGTTGAGTATTTGTGTTTAATGTCTACTGTTCTTGTCTGATAAATATTTAGCCTGGGTGCTGGCATTTCATTCAAAATTTCCCTGCTAATTTTATTAACAGTGTAACTATTAAACTGCATACTTAAATATTAACAATTCCTATTTGTATCAATACGCACTGCTCACATTAATGTTGGCACAATGTCTTTACAGTAGCTGCTATTGTGAAAGTTTAATTATCACACACTATAATTACAACTTTTTGATTACAACTTATACAACAATCAAAATGCACATACCAAATTCATCTTCCACAAGGTATGGACTATTTCATTTTTAGTTGGGTAAGTCCAAGTATCATATTTTTAGCTGAACAATTTTCTTTTCTTTTATCTCATCTAATATTTTTCTAAATAATAATATGGAAGATCTTAGTTTTCTTTACATCACAGCAGTGTAATTTTTCTAGCAATTAAAAGCATAATGTATTGTATGATTTCAACCCCAGACAGCATAATACACTGTATGATTACAACCACACAGCATAATACACTAATACATGTATGATTACATAATACACTGTATGATTACATAATACATTGTATTATTACATAATACACTGTATGATTACAACCACACAGCATAATATACTGTATGATTACAACCACATAGCATAATACACTGTATGATTACAACCACACAGCATAATACACTTTATGATTACATAATACACTGTATGATTACGACTACACAGCATAATACACTGTATGATTACAACCACACAGCATAATACACTGTATGATTACAACCAGCATAATACACTGTATGATTACAACCACACATCATAATACACTGTATGATTACAACCACACATCATAATACACTGTATGATTACAACCACACAGCATAATACACTGTATGATTACAACCACACAGCATAATACACTGTATGATTACAACCAGCATAATACACTGTATGATTACAACCACACATTATAATACACTGTATGATTACAACCACACATCATAATACACTGTATGATTACAACCACACAGCATAATACACTGTATGATTACAACCACACATCATAATACACTGTATGATTACAACCACACATCATAATACACTGTATGATTACAACCACACAGCATAATACACTGTATGATTACAACCAGCATAACACTGTATGATTACAACCACACAGCATAATACACTGTATGATTACAACCAGCATAATACACTGTATGATTACAACCACACAGCATAATACACTTTATGATTACATAATACACTGTATGATTACAACCACACATCATAATACACTGTATGATTACAACCACACAGCATAATACACTGTATGATTACAACCAGCATAATACACTGTATGATTACAACCACACAGCATAATACACTGTATGATTACAACCACACATCATAATACACTGTATGATTACAACCACACAGCATAATACACTGTTTGATTACAACCAGCATAATACACTGTATGATTACAACCACACAGCATAATACACTGTATGATTACAACCAGCATAATACACTGTATGATTACAACCACACAGCATAATACACTTTATGATTACATAATACACTGTATGATTACAACCACACATCATAATACACTATATGATTACAACCACACAGCATAATATACTGTATGATTACATAATATACTGTATGATTACATAATACACTGCATGACTCTGGTCTGGTGGCAATTGATTGCACTTATGCTATAATGAAGCATACAATACAGAAACACATAAGTAAATGAAAAGCTTACAGAGAACACATACAGCAAATAAAGTAAAACTTACGGAGATGAAACAAATGCATAATCTCTGATGGCTGTTATGACATCTCTGAAGAGAATTTTGGACGTAAGAGTATAGCCATGATAAATGACAGGTTCATCATTACTCCCATCATAGCAGTCCACTGAAAAATACCAAATATGTCATTGTTTTTTAGCCTTCATATATTTTCATCAAATCAAATAGGACTGTGATATTTTCATAGAATTTTTTCTTATTGATCACAAGTCTCCAAATGTGATGTTCTTCAGTATTATTTAATAGGACAAGTCAGTGCTCTATGTCAGTTCTTGAGTTTGTGTAACTCCATCTACAGTGACTGGAGGCATTAATTACATGCCATATATAATTTCTTACAGCAAACAACAAAGATCCTGTTATCCCATTTAATGTGTATGCAAATCAGGGTCTATGCTATTTGTTAAACTGATTACTCAACCAATCTGCACAGACCCAGAACTGCTGGCACCCAACTTTATGACAAATCTGGGTCTGCGCACTTTGCAGTTGGACTTATCTTATAAGTGAGTATATACAGTTCACACAGTATTCTGACAAAAACTTTATGGACTCTCTAACAAAAAAAATTTAAAATATTTTGTCACTACAGTAGAACCTGTTTTGAAAGACCACTGCTATGTGAGATCACCTGTCTTGAGAGACCACACTCTCAATGAACAAATTTAGGGGTTATATAGCATTGTTACCTGCTATGATAGACCACCTGTTTTGAGAGACCATAATCTGTGGGCAAAAAAGGTGGTCTTTTAAGACAGGTTCTAATATACTTGTATTAGTATCATTATAATTGTTTCTTTTTTCTTCATCATTCTGGAAAATTTTAATATGTTCAGAGATACCAATGTGAAAAAGGAGCATCAACTTTGAAAAATATGAATCATGCCCATGGCCTTGACACTCTGTACACCTCTTGTGATATTAAATATGAAAAGCATATAGAATGTAAATATAAGATCAAAAATGTAGTCATTTCATTCATTAATTTATCATCTCACAGTTGTCTGTTATG
Source organism: Potamilus streckersoni (assembly GCA_016746295.1). Lineage (NCBI taxonomy): Eukaryota > Metazoa > Mollusca > Bivalvia > Unionida > Unionidae > Potamilus > Potamilus streckersoni. The sequence continues at coordinate 5,145,045 of JAEAOA010001897.1, forward strand.
AGGGATCCTTAACACTGTCATTTGTCCACATTTTTCAAACCAAATGGGATCTCTCAGTTTAAACAAAAAGCCTGCTCACAGTGGAATTGTAGCATAGCTTTTGTTCAGTCATATCATTATGACGTCTGCAGTGTGCCAGTTTATAGAAATGTCTTAACACTGCATCATCATGCATGAGATGTGGAAACAAAGTTAATCATTCTCAGGACCAATGTCTGGCAAAAGAAGCAAAATGCCACAAGTGTAAGAAAAAGGGGCAGTATTTCAAAATGCTGTCAAAATCAGCAGTTTGCACAATAGAAACAAGATGGAACCTAGATTTCTAGGGACTATTAGCACAAAGAAGGGTCAGCCATGTGTGTGAGATTTATCAATGTTTCACTTTTATTCAAGACTGATACCGGAGCTGATGTGACTGCAATTCTTGAGGGATTAACAAAAAATAAGAGACCAAAATTTATCAAAGTCAGATAGAAAACTGTATGGAAATGAAAACTATGAAATTAAAGTGCTGGAAACATTTACATGAGGACTGGAACCAAACAATGTGTCCAGTTTACAAGACATATTTCTTTTAAAGGGAGTGAATCAGGCACTCTTGGGCAGTCCCCAATTCAGGCTCTTAAGGATATTGAACAGGTAAATACATCCTCAGTAAATGCCTCAGATAAATCTCACAATCTGCAAGCAAAATTCACGATAAATCTATAAATTTAGATAGGGATTATTGTGAGAAATTCCCAAATTTATCTATAGGTTTATGAAAAACAAATAGTTCTATAACATAACTCTGGAAAAAATGACAAACATTATGCCTTATCTACCCCAACAAAGGTTTCTATCTCTTTATTGAAAAAAATTCAAGAGAAGTTGGATAGAATGGAAAAAATGGGTTTTATTTCAAAAGTAGATGAGCCCACTGAGTGGTGTATGGCAATGGCTATCCTTCTGAAAACAAACAGTACAGTAAGATTTTGTGTGGATCTAACTAAACTAAATGAAACAGTTAAAAGAGAGAACTACCACTACCATCAGTTGAAGAATCCCTTGCAAAACTAGCAAGTGCAAAGTTTTTCACTAAACTTGATGCAAACTCAGGCTTTTGACAGATAAATCTGTTAGAAGATTCATGCTGCCTTACAACTTTCATTGCTCCTTTTGTTTGGTAGGTTTTATTTCAATCGCCTTCCATTCAGAATCAGTTCCACACCTGAATGTTTTTCAGAAAAGGACATCAGACAGAAACTCTGGATCAACATAGTGGAACACTTTGTCACAAGGATGATCTTGTTTTTCAGGAAATGCAGAAACAGTATGATGAAAGACTAGAAATGGTTGTGAAATAAATTCAAAAGGCTGGCATCATTCTGGACGCTGAAAGGTGTGAATTTTCAAGACTGTCCATTAGGTTTTTTGGGCATATTATTGATGAAAAGGGTTGCCAACATGATCTGGAAAAAGTCAAAGCTATATCTGAAATGGAAACACTAAAATGCGTAACATAGATATGATGATTTCTCAGTATGGCAAATCAGCTTGCCAAATTTAGTCCGAATTTGGCAGAAAAATCAAAACCATTACACAAGTTTTTGTAAAGCAAAAACTCATGGACTTGCGGTCCAGATCAAGAACAAGCTTTTAGAGATATCAAGCAAGAAATGATAACTTCACCAACTTTAGCACATTATGATCCAAACAGAGAAATAGTTATATCTGCAGATGCATCTTCATTTGGACTAGGTGCAGTGTGTGCTACAGCAAAAGCATGGTAGCACTCTGATACCGGTGGTGTTTGCTTCACGAAGTGTGTCAAAAACTGAGCAATGCTATGCCCAAATAGAAAAGGAGGCCCTTGCAATCACTTGGACATGTGAAAGCTTCTGGAGCTATTTAATTGGGTCACAATTCAAACTTGAAACTGACCACATGCCATTACTATCACTAATGAGCATCAAATCCTTGATTTGAACAAATAAAGTCTAAATAGAAAAGTGGTGGCCAGAAAAATCTGCTATTGATGGAAAACTTCAATAGTATTGGGCAGATAGAGGTAAATTTATAGCTCAGAATAGTCTTTTATTGAAAGATACATGCCTGGTCATACCAGAATCACTTCAAAAAGAAATCCAAGAGAAAATTCACAATGGTCACCAAGGCATAGTTAAATGCCGAGAACATGCCAAAATGCCAAGAACATGCCAAAATGCCGAGAACATACCAAAATGCTGAGAACATGCCAAAATGCCGAGAACATGCCAAAATGCCGAGAACATGCCAAAATGCCAAGAACATGCCAAAATGCAGAGTACATGCCAAAATGCCGAGAACATGCCAAAATGCCAAGAACATGCCAAAATGCAGAGTACATGCCAAAATGCCGAGAACATGCCAAAATGCAGAGAACATGCCAAAATGCAGAGAACATGCCAAAATGCTGAGAACATGCCAAAATGCAGAGAACATGCCAAAATGCAGAGAACATGCCAAAATGCAGAGAACATGCCAAAATGCAGAGAACATGCCAAAATGTCGGTTTGTGGAAAGGACTAATTACTCAGTACACTTGGTAAAGTCTTGCCAAAATTGCATTGAAAACACAAGAGATCAAGCTAAACCAATGATACCAAATGAATTTCCAAGTCAACCTTGACAAAGAGTCACTTCAGACTTGTTTAAACTGAATGATCAAACATATCTCTTGGTGATTGATTATTTTTCATGATACTTTGAAAGTGCAAACTTGCAAGGCACAGGTTCAAAAGCAATTGTCAATCATTTCAAATTAATCTTTGTACCACACAGTATGCCAGAAATATTAGTTTCAGATAATGGTCAGCAATACATATCCACAATACTCAAAGAATTTGCAACAAATTCTGGATTAAGGTATATTACAAGTAGTCCAAAATATAAACAGAGCAATGGTCTCATTGAAAGAGCTGTTCAAACAAATAAAACAATGCTTACAAAAGCAACCATCCTTACATAGATCTTTTGACATATCATGCAACACCATTACCAAATGGATACAGCACTGCCGAATTACTGATGGGAAGAAAATTACAAAATACTTTGCCAATGGCAGCAAGAAAACTTACAACTAAAATGGCCATATTTAATGAAACTGAAGAAATCGAAAAACTATCCAAAGCAAACTGAAAAGAAAATTTATGATCATGAGCATTGTGCCTGAAACATGAAAAACCTTCTGAAATGGAATAAAGTTTGAATTAGGGATCATTTTTCTTCAGGCATTGTTCAATCTGAGGCTTCTACACCTAGTTCATACAAGGTAGTAACTGACAAGGGAGAGGTATGGCACAATAGGACAAAATTAATTCCTATGCCTACCACACTATCAGAGCCTCTCACATTGACTATTTCAAACTTTGATACTTTGTCTGAATCAGATGAAAGTAAAGCAGTTCCAACCAGTCAAAATGGATATATTATATATTCAGTTAGATTGTCAAAACCACCTTAGAGACAACATTGTAAAAATGAAGTTTAGGTAGCTTGTTTAGAAATGCCATAATCAGATCATGTTCCATTTTAATGGTATCTATCTCATGATGGGAGATGTAGTGTAAGCCTTAATCTAATTAGCTTTGAAATACCACTTGACAGTAAAGGTAATCAGATATTCCACACTGGATTAGAACTGATATGCACCAACAGCTCATTAATAAATAATATAGAATGCCTTCTGCAGTTTTTCTTCAATAACAAAAAACATTACAGTGGCTAGTGCCCAGTGACTGGTCAACTGCCATTGACCTGCAACCAGTTGATGTCTGCAAGAGCACTCCTGACACAGCTAAATCATCCAATGTGGCTTGATCCACCTGCTGTTATCACTGGGCCATTTGTACTGAGATAGTACTGCTTCTCCCTCACAGGTATATGTATGGGGAGGGGGAGCATGACTCACTCTCTACTGTCATTGGGTTGTGGAATGGAAAGTCACTGCTCCCCACTCATGGACATGAGGCCTGTGACTCACTCTCCACCCCATCATTTCCTCCCTTGGGATAGACCATGGACCCATGGAATTTAGGATTGCTTTTCACCACTAAAGACCTAAACTTCTACTTCTGAAATCCATATGACCCTAAGAAGGATTCTGTGATCTTGACAAAGATCCAGTGACCTTGACAAGGATCAAGTGACCTTGACAATGATCCAGTGACCTTGACAAGAATCCAGTGACCTTGACAAAGATCCAGTGACCTTGACAAGAATCCAGTGAGTAATGAGATGAGTAAGAAGAAGGTTCTTTCTTTCTCCCTTTATAAGTGAACCTACTTTCTGCAAGGTCCTATGGCTCATCTGACCTTATGTAGCTTTATTAGACACCCATCTTATAGGTACAAGTGAAATGGAAGATGTGTGTCCCATGGTTTATTTTATGTCCACATTTGCCCACACCTTGGCATATATTGCTGAAAAAGAAATCTGAAAACAAGGAACAATAATTAAAATTGATGATAATATTCTAGGTGGGAGAATTGATGTCAAAGGCAATTTAATAACACCTCCCATAATGGCATTTAAGATAATGGAGAGTAGTGTGAGACCTGTGGTCAAACACAATCAAGCATAAGCAATACCTGACCCTCAGTGTTGATGACAATAAATAGAGTGAATCCAGAAACACACAAGACATCACAAGTTTGATATACCTAAGATTAGGGGTCGGAAACCATTGGTATTCATGCCACAAGGTGGAATGTAAGGAGGTTTTCTGTGGCACGAAAAAGTCAGCCTAAAATCTTGATCTTATCAGTATTACTGTCTTACTGCTGGGATGTGCTCATTCATTTTCTAATTACTCTGAAGGAATGTAGCATGCTAATTCAAATTGGTTGCTCTAAGACCAATGCCTTAGATGATAATGCCATCAGTGGTCAAACACAAACTATTAGCAATACATATCCCAAGTATTGATGACAAGCAATGTAGCAAAACCAGCAAAATGCAATAAAATTCTAATTTCATAAAAATGTGTGGAATGCACTTTTAACTTAATATAACTGTAATGATAATATGCAACCATTGGAACACACTAATAAAAGACAATGCTGGTGTGCAACCCCCTTCCACAAGTCTGACATTATACATACAGCATTAGTAAATGAATCACCAGCCAGATGTTCACTAAATAAACTTAGAAAAAAAGGAGGCTCCAAGCAAAACTAGAGATGAATAGAAGATAAAATCTTCCCAAAAGTTGATGAAAAAATAAATATAATTGAATTATAATAACACAGTAATGGATTCCTCAATCACCATAAGGAAAGGGTAGTGTTAGGGTCATTTCAGATAAAGGTAAGTACAACTGCATAAACCTCAAGATAGTGACCAAATATGCAATGTATAAAGGTATGAACACTCTAGGAATACAGAAAACTGTATTTAGATGCCAGATATGAATTCTTGACACATGACAAGGCAATATGTATAAACCAAATCAATATGTTGCTCTTAAGGGGTCTACATTCATCTAGTTCTGAACTTTCCATAAGGATGGAATTTGTATTATACAAATGAAGAAAATTTCTGGAAAGGTCGAATTTACACAAAAACAACATGTATGGAATTACTTCTATTAAAATAGAAATAATTTGTCCAAATTGCAATGGATGGCATCTCTGTCAGAATAATTTTTGATTTTGAACATTTAATACATTCATCAAGTTTTGGATTTAAAAAAAATCAACTGGACATGGAATGCACAAATTTCCCACCACTGTGACAAAAAACTACTCTGACTTGCTGCATATAAACTTGCAATAACAGACATGCATCGAAATGGCATAAAAAATTAATCAAACAATTTTAACAAAGTCCTCCAAATTACATCCTAATTACCTGAATTTGTCATCTTATCTTAAAATTTGTCAGACTTACATTCCACACAGCGGCATCCTCTTTTTAATGCAGTGATGTAACATTCGACCTTACTGGGGCCTTTCAACTGATCTTCAGCCAAGTACCTTCCAAAGAAAAACAAGACATACTAATATGCCTATTTCATTTTGTTTGTAATGCACATCCAAAAAAGTCTTTATCAATCAGTTTTGTCTATATTTTGGGAAAGGAATAATTCTGATTCCTACTTTTAGATGATCTGGATATTGGCAGTCAAAATTACAAGGCTCCCACTGCCTTCTTTTCATCCTTATTGATCAAGAAATCAACAAATCATTGCAAAAATTGTAAATAGTTATCTTAATCAATTCATAATTGCCACAAGCAGCTTTTGGCAGGAAAATGGTGTCTAAATTATGCTCACTGATTGGTTAATTGATCAGCATGATTGACAAGTGTCAAAAGATCAATTCACAAAGGCAAGACTAATGGCAGACTCATATCAATTCACAAAGAACAGACTAGTGGGACTCTCACAGCAATTCACAAAGGCAAGACTAATGGGACTCTCACATCAATTCACAAAGGCAAGACTAATGGGACACTCACACCAATTTATAAAAGCAAGAATAATGGGACACTCACACCAATATATAAAGGCAAGACTAATGGGACATTCACACCAATTCACAAAGGCAAGCCTAGTGGGACTTTCACACCAATTCACAAAGACAAGACTAATGGGACACTCACACCAATTCACAAAGGCAAGACTAATGGGACACTCACACCAATTCACAAAGGCAAGCCTAGTGGGACTTTCACACCAATTCACAAAGACAAGACTAATGGGACACTCACACCAATTCACAAAGGCAAGCCTAGTGGGAGTTTCACACCAATTCACAAAGACAAGACTAATGGGACACTCACACCAATTCATAAAGGCAAGACTAATGGGACACTCACACCAATTCACAAAGGCAAAACTAATGGGACACTCACACCAATTCATAATGGAAATAATTTTTACGTATTATGGGAAGAACTGATGAAGTAATTGGTCATCGGCTGAGTCATATCCTGGTACACTCTCTTATGACGCAACATAAATAAGTGCTGAGTTGGAGAAATCAAAAGGTGTCGAAAGCCTGCAGAAAGAAAATTAAATATATTATTAAAAGTTTATTTTTGATTTTTTAAAACTATAAATTTCCATAAATAAGATACAACTGATTTTATACAAGTGGCTAATTTCAAATGAAATTTATGAAAAAAGGATAAAAAGTTCCTATTTTTGGCAAACTGTAACAAGCAAAATATTAAAATTATTCAGAGAATTTCATAAATGTCATTTAAAATTAATACAAATTGAAGATCTGATCTATCACATGATAGAAAATTTTTATTTTTATAACAAAACTAGGGAAGTGTAGTGAAGTGGCAGCGAAATCTATGAAGATGCCACCATCATTATATTAACCTTATAACTTTCACTTGAAAAACATCATGAAATCATTTGTGACTTGGTGAGGTGTTATTATACATGTACCAAATGGGCAAAAACAACATCATGAAATTGTCTGTGGCATGTTAGCTTTTTATCATATATGTGACATTATGAGAAGTTATCATACATAGGACAATATTGGATGTTATTATACATGTGACATGATGGGATGTTATGATACATGTGACATCATAAGATCTTATTATACATGTTGCATAATGAGATGTTATCATACATGTGACAATAAGGGATATTGTTATACATGTGACATGTTGGGATGTTATGATACATGTGACATCATAAGATCTTATTATACATGTTGCATAATGAGATGTTATCATGCATGTGACAATAAGGGATATTGTTATACATGATGTGACGTGTTGGGATGTTATGATGCATGTGACATCATGGGATCTTATTATACATGTGACAAAAGGGTATCTGAACCGAAATAACACAGCTATCATGTCATGATAGGTTCTTAGCTCACCGTCTTTTAGGGCCAAGTGGGCTTATGAAAGAACTGCATATCGCATGTGGAATGAGCATTTGGTGTCTGTCCATACTACCATTTCAATTTCTCAAAAACTGCTGGTAGAAACATTCCTCAGGATATGTTTTATCAAAATTGTTCTCTAAGTGACTCCACTATCAGTCATGTGGTTTCCATAGCAAACAAAATGGAAAACTTGATTTGTCTAGGATGGCTTCCACAGCAATGGTGTGGTTTTCTTTGCAATGAATTGCAAGGTCTTTTTCAATTTCAGGTCTGACATGGCTAAATATTATAGGAATGTTTCATAAGACATGCAATAAAAACAGCTGTGTCAAAAGTAGTTACCCTAGCAATGGCATGGCTTGCATAGCAGCCATATGGAAAACCCATTTTCAACTTCTTCAAAAAACCCAAGCCAGTTATGATAAACCTTGGATGGATATGCTCTACCAGAATTATATTTGGCACCTCTTAGAAACCATAGTATAGAATCTGTTTATAACTTATCCTTTATAATGGCTTAGCTAGTCTCTTCCAAACTGTAGAAATATTTGTCGGAACATATTTTTATGTTTTACTGTGGTTCTACTGGCAATGGTGTGGCATCTGCAGAAACCATTTGGAAAAACTATTTTCATCTTCAAAAATAGTCAAATAAATTTCAGTAAAATTTGGTAGGAATGTTTGCTTGCATATGATCCTTCAAAGTTTTGTCCAGGCTGGCTCCACTAGCAACAATCTGACTTCTTTAGTAACTGGGTGGATAATTTAGACAATTTATCTACAACTGATGAGTCACTCTTGATAGGAATGTATTTTAGCACATGCTATGATAATATTGTGTAGGTAGGTGTTGCCCTTAGCATTGGTGTAGCAAAAATGTAATGATCACAGGAAAATACATGTAGTTGTTATTTGTTGTGAGTTTAATGTCATTTTGCAGCACAGGATAAGCTATACAAAGCAATAGAATAACTGGTGGAGGAAGAACCTGGGAAAACATTGAAGAACCACTGACTCAAAGAAGCTGCTAACAATCTTTCTCAAATACCCACATTGACAGGTGAATAGCACATACATGCAAACTAAATGATTACGGGTAAATAGTACTCACCTATGAATGACATACGTTCCAGTTCTTTATTTTCTTTTTGTGGCTCATAGACAGTTATCAGCTGTCTGCAACTTGTCTCTGTCATGTTTTCTTCCTATAAATAAGCATATATATATATATATATATATATATATATATATATATATATATATATATATATATATATATATATATATATATATATATAATCTTCACCTTGTATCTATCTACAGCATTCACACACCCTCTTGTTTGTTTGCACCTCCTACCAATTTTGAAATGAAAGGCATCAATGAAATAATCAATGACTTAAACTTAGCAACTTCAATCATCAATTTACAATTTGTAACCTCATTGTTTGCCAGAGGGTCCCAAACACTGTCAACTTGTTGGCATCTTGAATCAAACAGGAGTTTCTTTAGTAACACAGTTAGCATATTTGGTTGACATTTTTATGGCTGAGTCTATGTTTTCAAGAAACAGGTATGATGTATTGCCCCATCTTCGATAATCTCAATAATTCCACAAAGTCTGGACTTACATCTCTTGGAACATATTTATACAAGAGTTCCTCCTTTTTATTTGTTCATTTTGTTTTAAAAATATTAAAACAAGACATTTAAAATATTGGATGCAATTGTCACACACATAAAGTACTAGTAATTTAAGTTCTTAGCATTTTGCAACACTGAAAATGTACATTATTTAACTTAAGTGCATTATCAGATGCTATAAATAAAAACTAGATTACAAGTAACATCTTTTAAATTGATAGTGTAGTTTATAATAATGAGTATATGATCTGGTCACAACATGTATTCAACATTTCAAGAAGTACTGATCTCATACAGAACTGCCCTTTGACACCTGATTATTTCAAGTTTGTGCAAGCTACATTAAGTGCTTTAGATTTTGCAAGCTTGCAGACTTTGACAAATTCCTTTTGCACCCTTACTTGCTTGCATAAGCTTGCCTAGCTTGTTGTAAGCATGCATTTTGGTTTGGGATATGTTATGGTCAGGATTTAACTATATTTTTCAGGATATTTTTTCATACATATAAAGTTTATATTACACCAACATTTATTTATTATGATGTTTTTTGATCATTAACATTTAATTACATATGTTTGTGCATTCAACAAAGGGTTTGTTACTTCAACACTTGTGGTTTGTCTTGTTAAAGCCAGGGTCAAATGTGTGTGAGCATGTGATTTTATGTATTTGTTTAAAATGTGTCCGCTTTCAGAGTGTATATGTATCATATGTTTGAAATAACTGTATAGTTTCAAGTTGAAAAATCTGTGTTATAGCTAAGTCTAGTTATGATTGCTCATTCTTTAGGTACATGGATCTTGATAGTTGATGGATAAGACAAACTCTAATCAGTTGACCAGAAAGAATTAAAACTAATTTTAAGTACCAATCTTGAAAATTGACTAAGTTCTTTTTCAGGGTTTCCCATGCTGAAATTTATCCAAAAATTTCTAAGTCCAAGCTGTTCAGCATTTTCCAGGGTTTTCTATGCTGAAAAATATCTAAGTCCAAAATGTCCAGCATTTTCCATGGTTTTCCATGCTAAAAAAAATCCAAGTCCAAAATGTCCAGCATTTTCCAGGGTTTTCCATGCTGAAAAAAATCAAAGTCCAAAATGTCCAGCATTTTCCAGGCATGTGCAGCATTTTCCATGCACAATGTCCAGGGTTTCCATGCTAAATTCTGCAGAATATTTCAATTTTCCATATTTTTCCAGGGTTTTCCATGTTTTTCCATGGTATTCCATCCTTTTCCAGCATATACTCTGGAAAAAGTACAGCTGGGATGGACTGGAAGACTTCTAGAAGCTAGAAGAGGACTGCAAGCAGACTGTCTGCTTGTTTACATCAAGAGCTTCAGTATGTGTTTAAATGCCAGTAAGTAGACAGCATTAGGGATAGCGGGGTGTATGAATACTGTATCTATCAAGAATCTTATACATTAGTCATTTAATATGAAACAAAGCCAAAATAAACAAGTTGAATAATATTTATGATACCAGACATTTGTAATTTGTTAACTGCAATTACTGAAAATGCAGACAAAAAATTAATTTGGATCAATGTAAAATTCATGACAATATCTCACCTGCAGTTTTTTGCATGGTACTAACCTTTTGTTCTTCGATGAAAAATGTCAGCAAGTCTTTGGGTGTCAAGTAGCCTTTATTGCATGAATACCTAAATTAAGAGACATGCATTATTTTTGTATCATTGCAGTTCAATATGTTCTCAGGCTTGACTCACCCACCCACCTACACACTAACTCACTCATTCACTCACACATTCATTCATTCATTGTGTTTCACAGCAAATAGCAGCAGGATTTAGTTCATTTAATGTTACTGGCAAAGAACCAAAATCAAAATTGTTCCATACAATACATGCATATGGAGTTACAAATTGTTCATACAATACATGCAGATAGAGTTACAAATTGTTCATACAATACATGCAGATAGAGTTACAAATTGTTCATACAATACATGCAGATAGAGTTACAAATTGTTCATACAATACATGCAGATAGAGTTACAAATTGTTCATACAATACATGCAGATAGTTACAAATTGTTCATACAATACATGCAGATAGAGTTACAAATTGTTCATACAATACATGCAGATAGAGTTACAAATTGTTCATACAATACATGCAGATAGAGTTACAAATTGTTCATAAATACATGCAGATAGAGTTACAAATTGTTCATACAATACATGCAGACAGAGTTACAAATTGTTCATACAATACATGCAGATAGAGTTACAAATTGTTCATACAATACATGCAGATAGAGTTACAAATTGTTCATACAATACATGCAGATAGAGTTACAAATTGTTCATACAATACATGCAGATAGAGTTACAAATTGTTCATACAATACATGCAGATAGAGTTACAAATTGTTCATACAATACATGCAGATAGAGTTACAAATTGTTCATACAATACATGCAGATAGAGTTACAAATTGTTCATACAATACATGCAGATAGAGTTACAAATTGTTCATACAATACATGCAGACAGAGTTACAAATTGTTCATACAATACATGCAGATAGAGTTACAAATTGTTCATACAATACATGCAGATAGAGTTACAAATTGTTCATACAATACATGCAGATAGAGTTACAAATTGTTCATACAATACATGCAGATAGAGTTACAAATTGTCTGGGCTACCTATACTTGTCTGAGGAAAAGAAAAAGGTCTGGATTCAAAGTCAATAACTAAAACAATTTTCTCCTAAGCAGTCTTATTTATAATACTTGGAACATTCTATCGAGTATTTTAACTCATATTTCTCAGCATTAAAGCCAGAACAGGGCCTGCCTAATTGTAAACATTTTTAAAAGCAGGTGTGGGCTCATAATTGGTGACTAATAAAAGCTTTCTAATATAAAACTTTGGCAAGTGTTTGCAAAAGTATTGGATGGGGTGTCATTAATTATCATCAAGCATTGATTCATCATGCCAGACAGTGAATAGGCTACTGGTAATTATCATTAAACATGGACTTACAATGCCAGAGAGTAGAGTAGCTAATTATCATTAAGCATGGACGCAGACAATGAATGGGGTACCAATAATTATCATAAAGCATGGGCATGGACTAATCACACAAGACTTACTGAATTTTTGATAATGTGCTTTAATAATTAAACTATACCATACTTACAATCCATACAGTTCCTTAATTTCCTGTCTTTCCGTAAGATTATGGTAAAAATTGACAAACTCTTCTCGATCCAGGGTTGGCTTCCCACGGTTACTTTTCTTTGTATCAGCAGCCTGCAAGTAAGCATTCTAGAGCATTATTCACAAAACTCAAGCTCAAGATCAAAGTTCTAAAATTTTGTAACTGTGATGTTAGAACCACTGAATATTTCAGATTCTACTAAATTTTATTTTCTGCTAGCAAGCCAAATTTCAATGATATATATGCACTCCAAAAGTCAATTCTGCTCTTTAGATTTTGAGCTTTAACTTGCGTTTGCACTCAGACAGCTCTGTTGGCCCAGAGAGTAGACCATCCACCTCAGATGTGGGAGGTCACAGGTTTGAACCCTGGCTAAGTCATGCCAAAGATTTATAAAAATGGCACCAACAGCTGCCTTGCCAGGTGCTCAGCATCAAGAGGTTAGTGTTAGGTCTGGTCGGCCTGGTGTCAGAATAATGTAACTGGGTGGGACATCATGCTACATGTATGCAGCATGATGCCCCAGTGCTAGATATCATTATAAACTGTAAACTGCAGACATCATAGTGATATGACTAAAAAAAATTTATAGCTTCATTAAAAATTGAACAATCACACACACACACACACACACACAGTGCACCAAGATTTGTTTGAGGCTTCAGGGCCAATCCTCACATGGTCTCTTGTTATTTTTATGTATAGTGACCTTGTGGTGTCAGATGAACTCAAACATTCAAATGGTATATGCTGTTGCTGTATTCAAACATCCAAATGGTATATGCTGTTGCTGTATTCAAACATCTAAATGGTATATGCTGTTGCTGTATTCAAATATCTAAATGGTATATGCTGTTGCTGTATTCAAACATACCAATGGTATATGCTGTTGCTGTATTCAAACATCCAAATGGTATATGCTGTTGCTGTATTCAAACATCCAAATGGTATATGCTGTTGCTGTATTCAAACATTCAAATGGTATATGCTGTTGCTGTATTCAAACATCCAAATGGAATATGCTGTTGCTGTATTCAAACATACAAATGGTATATGCTGTTGCTGTATTCAAACATACAAATGGTATATGCTGTTGCTATATTCAAACATATGAATGGTATATGCTGTTGCTGTATTCAAACATCTAAATGGTATATGCTGTTGCTATATTAAAACAACTGAATGGTATATGATGTGTTGTGTTCAGACACCTGAATGGCACATGCTATATACTGTTCTACACAAACATCTAAATGGAAAGGCTGCAGTTGTACTTAAACATCTGAATTGTATATGAATCAGCTATGCTTACAATTCTAATGGCATATGTTGCTGTAGAATTCAAACATTTGAATGGAATGTGTACTTAGTCATCTGAATAACTCGTGCTGTTGATATGCTCAGATATTGAATGGCATGTGCTGTTGTTGTACTCAAACATCTGAATGGTACATATGCTATTGCTGTACACAAACATCTAATTTGACATATGCAGCTGCTGTACATAAAACTGTGAATGGTATATTTTGCTGCTGTACTAAAACATCAGAATGGCACTGGCTGTTTCAGTACAGAATTTTAACAGTTTTAAAAAACTCACTTTTGATCATTGTTGTGCACATATTGGTTGATTAAACGGAATGATAATCATGATATAAAGTTGGCTATATGTAAGCACTGTGTCAAGTACTTGATACGGTTACTGAAACTAAGCCACAAACTCTTTCCTTTCCGTCTGGCTAATGTTTAGTTAATTTATGCAATGCACATCATGCTCCATTCAATATGTTTGAAAATAATTATAGGTTACTGTTCTTGTATTAGCATATAATACTGCAGAATACTACATTTCAGCAATTTATTCCTTCAAATTGTGTTCTTATAAATTTCTCATTTTTTTTCAAAAAGTAAATTTTGCTCTGTCTCATTTCAAAATCACTCTAAAAAATAAGAAGAATAATCCATGAAAAGGGTATTTTTATAATTAGATTTATCAGGCTTTTTCTTTTGGGCAATGGTATTATTGTTTGCCAAAATTGATGGATGCAAATCTTCCCCAAAAATAATGTCTTGATGCATCTTATACAGCATTCTTAAATCCAGCAATTAAATCAGCAAAACGAAACTGTCAGAAACTATAGATGCACATGTCCTTTATTCAAATTCACCAAAAATCCTGTATATATATATATATATATATATATATATATATATATATATATATATATATATATATATATATATATATATATATATATATATATATATATAGTCAATACATGCTAAGATTATGTACTGGAAAAACCCTACACATGTCGGACATTATGAGTGCTCATTTTAAATGAAGTTTAAAAAATATAAAATTTACTTTCAACTAGCACAAAAAAGCAATCTATTTATTTCATGATGAAACATGTTGATTTGATTTGAGAAAAGACTTACATTGGTCAAATAGTTTTGAAAAACTTCCTGTCATTGCACTGGCAATTTCACTTTTGCCTTACATGGCATAATTTTTGGCATTACAAGGTGTTCTTATACATAGAAAATTTAGGATATGCATCTAATACCCCCCCCCCCCCGATGAAACTTATCACTATAGTTGACATTGCAAAATCACTGTATTTGCCAAATATGTCTAGCAGCTCAAAGGTTTTAACTGATACATGTTTTGGGAAACTGTACATCAGTCACATATTATCTCATAACATCAAATTGTCTTTTATCCAACAGCCATTACAATGTCATGACCTCTGGGTATACTAACCCAAATTAGATTGATGGTAGTTATGTTACAAATGAACTTACATCAAACATTGCCTTAACATATGTCCTGTCCATGTCGGCATTAATTGTCTTCAGAAGTTTTAGAATCTCCTCCAAATCAAGAGCATTGTCACCATTTTTGTCAGCATCCTCAAAGGCCTCTCGGATCCATCTATACTCTGTTAAGGCTACAATATTTACAATTATTAACCTTTATTGAGGTGAATATAGTTTTATAAACCAGTCAACTTCATAATTAATTACAAGTCATAATTTTAAACGAAAATTAAAAGTTGGTGCATGTTGATGAAGAAGACGGTATAGAACTGTGTCAACAAAGACTGAGACTTCATATCGAAAGCAAATTTGAGAACTGTTGTCAGGCCTTCATTCAGCAGTTGTAGTTAATGTCATTACCACATTATTACCCCTACCTCTGCCTAGGGGCTGGTGATACAGGGAATCACTGGGAAGCAAAGCCATGGCAAGGAGGGGTATGGGGAAGGGGAGGTATTTTATTTCTAATGGGGTGGGTGAGTGCTGAAGATTGGGCCATCCAGTGTAAACTTTGATAGTTCTGCCTATGCCCCCTCCATACCATCATTTCACCTCCAAAAGTTTACTCCACATTTGCCTTTAAGTCATTACACAGCTGTGGAATTTATAATCAGTATGCTTAAAATCTTGTTGTTTTGTCTCAAGGAATCTTTGTCAGATTTAGTTCTTTTTCTCAATAAGACAGTAGTCTACAAGATTTTAAAACTTTCAAGCTACTTTAGTGTCTGAAATAGAAATAATAAATAAATATATAAAAAATCCCAGTTCCCTCTAGAATAAACTGTTATCAATTATAATATAACAGTCCGAGTATATCAACCCGTTTGTTTGTAAACAAAACGATTTCAATGTTGATGTTGTTGTTCTGGGGCTTAATGCCATTTTTCAGCACACATGGCTATACATGGCAGCTAGTATTAATGGTGGAGGAAGAAACTGGGAAAACCGCAGAAAGATCTACTGACCCACAAGAAGCTACTGGCAAGCTTTCTCACATATCTACATTTGCCAAATCTTAGACTCGATTTCAATAAAGAAAATGTTTATTGTAATAAAAGGTACACAGAGCTAAGTCATCTGAATCATTAATTTATAATTTCTGCCTGACTGTGGCCAGAATGGAAATACTGGCATCCTCTTGTACCTTTCATGCTTAATGGACTTCCCAAACAAACAAGGCATCATATTCCGTACACTATGGGCTAGTTTATTTCCATCAGACAACATAATGATGTAGTTCATTCTACTTGGTAACTGCCGGTTAATTCCATAAATTACCATAGTGTTGAGTTTGGAATTACATGTATATCACTTTGCACACATGAACATACTAATTAAATCGCTTGTTAAAACCAAAGTTAAAGGCAAATTTATTGTTGTTATTCTTTTCCTTTGCTTGATTCGACATTGTAAATATCAAAAGCAAATAAGATATGTATGTATATCAATAGTCACACATGCACACCTTTGCTCAAAATGGACTTGTCCAGGAACTGGAAATGGGTCTCGAGCATGTACATCTATTATATTGAAAACTTCCACTCAGCATGAAACAGCAGATGATTACAGTGTTAGGGTCATTCTACTCAGTCACACATATGATTACAGTGTTAGGGTCATTCTACTCAGTCACACATATGATTACAGTGTTAGGGTCATTCTACTCAGTCACACAGATGATTACAGTGTTAGAGTCATTCTACTCAGTCACACAGATGATTACAGTGTTAGGGTCATTCTACTCAGTCACATGGATGATTACAGTGTTAGGGTCATTCTACTCAGTCACACATATGATTACAGTGTTAGGGTCATTCTACTCAGTCACACATATGATTACAGTGTTAGGGTCATTCTACTCAGTCACATATATGATTACAGTGTTAGGGTCATTCTACTCAGTCACACGGATGATTACAGTGTTAGGGTCATTCTACTCAGTCACATGGATGATTACAGTGTTAGGGTCATTCTACTCAGTCACACATAGGATTACAGTGTTAGGGTCATTCTACTCAGTCACACATATGATTACAGTGTTAGAGTCATTCTACTCAGTCACACAGATGATTACAGTGTTAGGGTCATTCTACTCAGTCACACAGATGATTACAGTGTTAGGGTCATTCTACTCAGTCACACATGATTACAGTGTTAGGGTCATTCTACTCAGTCACACAGATGATTACAGTGTTAGGGTCATTCTACTGTCACACAGATGATTACAGTGTTAGGGTCATTCTACTCAGTCACACATATGATTACAGTGTTAGGGTCATTCTACTCAGTCACACAGATGATTACAGTGTTAGGGTCATTCTACTCAGTCACACAGATGATTACAGTGTTAGGGTCATTCTACTCAGTCACACGGATGATTACAGTGTTAGGGTCATTCTACTCAGTCACACATATGATTACAGTGTTAGGGTCATTCTACTCAGTCACACAGATGATTACAGTGTTAGGGTCATTCTACTCAGTCACACATATGATTACAGTGTTAGGGTCATTCTACTCAGTCACACATATGATTACAGTGTTAGGGTCATTCTACTCAGTCACACAGATGATTACAGTGTTAGGGTCATTCTACTCAGTCACACAGATGATTACAGTGTTAGGGTCATTCTACTCAGTCACACGGATGATTACAGTGTTAGGGTCATTCTACTCAGTCACACATATGATTACAGTGTTAGGGTCATTCTACTCAGTCACACAGATGATTACAGTGTTAGGGTCATTCTACTCAGTCACACATATGATTACAGTGTTAGGGTCATTCTACTCACACATATGATTACAGTGTTAGGGTCATTCTACTCAGTCACACAGATGATTACAGTGTTAGGGTCATTCTACTCAGTCACACATATGATTACAGTGTTAGGGTCATTCTACTCAGTCACACATATGATTACAGTGTTAGGGTCATTCTACTTAGTCACACATATGATTACAGTGTTAGGGTCATTCTACTCAGTCACACATATGATTACAGTGTTAGGGTCATTCTACTCAGTCACACATAGGATTACAGTGTTAGGGTCGTTCTACTCAGTCACACATATGATTACAGTGTTAGGGTCATTCTACTCAGTCACACAGATGATTACAGTGTTAAGGTCATTCTACTCAGAAAATATAAATCAGAGAATGAATTGACTAAGTTTCTTGCACTTTTTATCACATTTAAGATTTCCAATATTGAATTGAGTAGGTGGGTACAAACAAACAGGTTGATATACTTGGACTTATAATCTTGACACAAAAGAAAAAATAAATTCTCATTGCAAAGAAAATTAAGTGGTCATTCTCTTAAGGTTATACTGAGTTTGAAGACCAAAAAAAAAATGCCTACATTGATCTAAATGTTAATCGGCTATGGAATAAGTGGCCTTACACATGGCTGGCTGCTAAAGGAAAGGGGTGGGGATGGTATTAAATATACTATTCTGACATCAGCCAGTTAGCCAATAGCCTTTATTTATAGATGGTATCTAAAACAGGTGTTCATTACAAAGAAAATTTTGAGCCTAACCTGTAACAATAATAATAAAATCATTTCAACATAAACCACAATGAAAATGTCATCTAAATCTGCTGAATAGTTTTCAAGTGATAAGCATTTCAATAGTTTTCAGGGAGAGATAACTCACTGTAACAGTTTTACCTTTTCCTGCTTTTGATGCCACCCTTTGATAAGGAAAACATTTTACCTGACAGTCTCTTTCTGTTACTTTTTATGCATTTGATAAAAATAATCAACATTCATCTTCATATAAACACATTTATTAAAAAGGGATACAATTAATTGATATCTGTGATAAAATGGAAGTTTAAAATTTAGCAAAATTTAGTTTTATAAAACTCCAATAAATTTAAATATTCCTCAAAGCAAAATGTGAACTCATAAACTTTTTCATTCAATAGTCTAAAGCAAGAAGATTATGGCAACAATATTTCAATAATCTCTAACATATAGTAATAATAGTCTCTAGCAGCATGAATATGGCAATTCTGATATATTTCTCAGATTTTGGGGTTTATTCAGTTCAATTTCATATTGTTGACTCAGAAACTCAGCACCTTTGTTAGCTTGCCTTCACAAAGGGTTTCAATTACTTTGTTTCAAAACATTTTTCAAACTTTGCTCTATATGAGAACATGTTTTGGAGGTCAAGACAATGACAACACAACAGAACACAACACAACACACACACACACACACATACACACACCACCTTTAGTTTGAAGTCAAGTGGGGAACATTAACCAAATTGGCTAATCCTGCTACCCTGGTCTGACTCTTGGAAATTTACATAAAATTTATGTGTATACATTGATTCTTCCTAAAACTAAATGTCATATGTTATAAAAGTGTATGTTTTTAACCATGTGTCATAATGAACGAAAGAATGCTTTCAACCATGTGTCATATGTTATGAAAGAAGACACTTCAGGCAGCACTCTACAGTTTCATATTTAGCATGGGGTTAGAATTTTAAAGAAAAAGAATTTCTGTGGTTTTCTTCACTAGCTATACTGGCTGTTTATAAAAGACTTTGTATATCTTAGGTATTGTTCAAAGAACCTTTAATTCCATTTATTTTGGTGTATGATTGATGGGTGTAATATGGGTTAGAAAGTATACATGGCCTTACTCCAGATGTGCACCTTTCAAAAAAGTGCTAGCTCCACTTGCTCATTTTCACTTCCAAACTTCAGAGGTAAAAATTTTTTTAAAAAAGAGCCAATAACCTTTTTTTACATTTTATATATTTGGTAAATCATTAATTGCACTTTCAGAAGCTGATGTTATCTAGTCTGGAAAAAATCATTTTCCCTATTTTAATAGCTGCCAAGGATAGTGTACTTTACACATATTCAGGTCGACTTGGAGCACAAGGGAGCAGTCATTTTAGTTAACAGTGTGCTATGATCATTTAGAATTTCCAAAAGTATAATATCCAAAGTAATGTCAGCCATATTACATGAAAGTAGAATAGAGATATGCCAACATTATCTCCACTGTGCATGTTTTAAATGCAAACATCTTCACCTTACATACATCACTCTCTCAAAAGTACATAATAACTGGTGAGTACCATGTGTCATATGTTATGAAAGATGATGCTTTCAATCATGTGCCATATGTTATGAAAGGGTATGTTTATAACCTATGTCAAATATTATTGTTGTTGTTGTTGTTGTGCTTAACGCCATTTTGCAGCACACGATATGCTTTTCATGACGGCCAGTATTACTGGTGGAGGAAGAAAACGGGAAATCACCTGAAAGAACCACTGACCCACGAGAAGCTAATGGCAAATTTCTCACATATCCACATTCGCCTAATCTTAAACTCGAACCCATGCAGACAGAGGTGAAGTCATATATTATAAAAGAGGATGCTTTCAACTATGTGTTATATGTTGGGAGCAAACACTGTAGCATAATTTAGTGACAATTATTATAACATTCTCCAGTTTCTCTGTCCCTGTCATATGTGGGGTTCAGAAACCACTCAGTAAAATCAGGAAAATTATTATTCCCAAAATGTATTTTCACATCTATCCAGAAGCATGTACAATGATGACAGTGACAAATCAAGGTACTGAAGACATTGATTGCAAGTTCTATGAGCAAAAACAATAATTAGGGATGTAAATCAATTGTTATGTGTATTTATTTTGTATTGTGCATCAGCTTTTCTCCATAATTATATGTTATGTATATCTATATTGTATGGTTGATCTTGATAAATAATTGAATTTTATAGCCTACCTGACTAATGTCTTGTTATTTTGTAAACAACATATTAAACAACTTATATTTCTGCATGATTTTAGATTATATATTAAGATCATTATTAAGTGGAGGTAAACAGTTTTATTATATATATATATATATATATATATATATATATATATATATATATATATATATATATATATATATATATATATATATATATATATATATATATATATATATATATATATATATAATCTTCTAGAAGCAAGTTATTTACAAATTTTGATAGGAAAGTACCTTTATCCTGGCTATGTTATCGTGTCTTAGCTTTATATAAATGTTATTTACTTCAAAAATATTCATTTCTATCTTAATATCCAAAATGAAATCAGTCTTCTAGATATGTTCAGTTTTTAATTTGAGAGGATTTTTTTTATTACATTCTTCACTGTAACTACAAAGTTTTCAAAATCTTCTGACTACGTGTAAACAATTATTTTGGATTTATTGTGAAATCATTCAAGGACATTTTGGATTATATCATTGTGATAATCAACTGTTGACACATTATCACATTCGAGACTACTGGCACAACATCACATTCAATATTGAAATTCATTTGGAACACCCGTGGAATTCACTTGGAATACTAAATACTTTTGAACTTATAATAGAACATTTAGGAATATTTGGGATTTAATTCACAATACTTTGTACAATTTTTATTTTGTATTCAAGGCAAATAAATCATATGCTGAAATTTACAAAACCTGCTGGTTTTCGCTTTTATCTCTTACTTGGTTTAAGACCATAGAGTCAAAACAGTGTCTTGTGAAGATTCAAGGTAAAATAAAAGTATGGCATTGTCTCATTTCTTGTTGTTATGGATGTTTAGTCCTTTATTTGGTTCATTGACAGATTGATACATATGTCACAGATGATCGAAATCAACTACGTGATGACAAACATAATAGTATCATTTCTGTCCTGAAGAAATAAAATATATAAGGTTTTCGAAATGGAGTGAATATTCAGATCACATTTCGTGTCAAACTTTCGCATTTCAAAAACACTTTTCTTTTGCTTAAACTGTTCCTTTACATGTCGGCCGCAGCAGACTTGACAGACAATTTAACGTCCATAGGTGGAGCACAGAATCATCTTTTTTTAACAGGAACATGAAAAATCGATGCTAATCTACCCGTTCTCCACAATGCACATGTTGCTCCTGATTGTTAAAGCTTGTGTCACATTTTTTGACAAAGTAATTGCGTGCGAGAAATCCCAAGATATTGATAACAGTTAAAAATGATTTTAATGATGAGTCGCGGTGTATTTATTTTTATATAAAAAATTAGTTAGCAAAACAGGATATCTCCATTTTTCACTTGGGGTAAACTTTCGGAGCTAGTATTGCTTCCATTTCATGCATCTCACTGAGTCCACGCACAGCCTCTTTTGAAAACCAGCTCCTCGTTGTTTGGGCATGCATGATTTTCAAATGTTCATTCATTATCGCTTCCATTCTCATGTGTCGGTTTTCTCATCACGAACTCTAGTCATCACGACAGTGCCGGTTAAACACACGTTGTTATCGTCTGTCTTCTTTATACTTTGCTTCAGGGTGGTAATTTGATCCACGGATGTGACTTAGGAGCATTGTTGTTCGTCACCCAATGTAAGCGAAACACATCATATACACAAGTGCAGACAGATTGGACCCTGGCTCATTCGGACCAAAATTTGGGCTAATTTGAACCATGTGAAATATTATTAAGTTTCGTCTTAGATTTATACGTGACAGTTAACAGTTTTTTAAATTATGATATTTCTCATTATTTATCAAACACGCTGAGCAGTTAAAACAAAACTTCATTTGAGGAAACAAAACCCTGTTTTTAAGTGAGATAATAGAGTTTATCTGTATATTAATCCAATGAAATAATGTAGGACTATTTATATTGCAATACAAATTTAACGGTGAAATTTTTTCAAAGCAGCTCATTTGCGTTTGTACAAAAATTAATCATATGTTCAAAAATACAAAAGTGTGGGTGTCCCTATAAAGAACTTTGACAACGTCCACATACAAAAAGTCAACGTCTCTTCATTAATAATTCTTGTCTTCTTATTCCCTTTTACGTCACCTCTCCAGTTGCCTACTGGTTAGAGCGTCCATCTCGGATGCGAAATGTCGCGTGTTCGAACCCCAGCCGAGTCATACCAAAGATCTATTAAAAAGGGTACTTACAGCTACCTCGCTATGCACTCAGCATTAAGAGGGTATTGTTAGTTCTGGTCATCTTGGTGTCAGGATATCAGGATAATGTGGCTGAGTGGGAGATCGTGCTACGTATCTGTGGCACGATGTCCCAATGCAAGACATCACTATAAACATACTGCAGACATCGTGGCGATATGACTGAAACATTGCTAAAACTCTGTTAAAAATCCAAATCACACACGTTCGCCTTTTTATATATTCCAATCCCCGTAATCCTAATTGTAGGTGTTACTGATGATTTTAGTATTTGGGGAAGTATCGTAGCGATATGACTGAAACATTGTTAAAGCTGCGTCTAGATCACACACTGACATCCTTGTATACGTCCAATTCCTATGTTTATTGAAGTCAGCGTACTCTTCATTGTAGATGTTACTGATGACTTTATATTTGGGGAGGCGCAAATGTTTTCCACACAGGCTTGGTAAACTGGTTTAGGTATAGGATTCTCATCTCTTTTAATTCAGTCAGGATCTGGTTTAATATACTCATAGCTTCTGAACTCTATCCTTCACTCTGTCCAGTGTGTGGCTCAGTGGGTGTCGTGGATTTCATTTAAATTTTTATTTCTTGTCTTCGTCTCACTTCTTTTTCCTGTTATTGTTCTTCAAAAGTTAGTTCCTTCTCCTTCTGTCCTTGTAGAATGATATCAAACTCTTCTTGCTGCTTCTTTACAAAACCATTGTACCCTATGTGTACTATCAGAAGTTATTGCGTGCACACACATACAGAGAAAGTTAAATGCGATATACCGCGATTCTCCCGTGTGTTCTGTACTATACTGTAAACCTCAATGCCGCAGGGAAGGGTTGATGTTTCTCAGTGGTTACTCATTCGTATGTGGACCTAAAGTCACACCAGGCATTTTACTGTGTTCTAATTGTGGATTCAAAACAGGCAATGAATACTATTAAAGCTTTATAAAAATACGAACAGTTATCTTTTGCTTAGTCAAAGTGATAAATAATTTTGTTAATTGATAAATTGGGCAAACTGAAAATTGAGTTATGGTCGAAAATCGCGTTTCCATAGAAGTCCTCTTGCCATACGTTTACAGAATTAAATATAGGATAACATGATTAATTGTAGCAGTTAATAGGCGTTCATACGTCATATTAATGCCATAATACGCTTCCAATTATTTTTAAAATATTTAATGGATTGCTCGTTATTTTCAAGGACCATGTGTGAATATTCGATATATATAATGTGGCATTTATGATCCTGAAATTATCACGAAAAGGACTTCAAAGCATGCAGCTTTTCTTACTAACTATCGATCTTCCTCTTTAAACGGAAAATTTATAGGAAAAACAAGGATGGTGAGTCTATGGTATAAAAAAAAAACTCGTTTTAATTGTTTATATATATATATATATATATATATATATATATATATATATATATATATATATATATATATATATATACAAATATATATACAAATATATATATATATATATATATATATATATATATATATATATATATATATATATATATATATATATATATATATATATATATATATATGTGTGTGTCTTTTACTGTTTAGTCTATAAAAAAAAAAACATTTCCCTGGACTCTTACAAACGTGTATCTCAACAACGAAGATTAACATCGCACACATGTTCATGCATTTTTATGACTATTTCTAAAGACACTGGCTTGATGCTGTAAATAGCCTATACTTTATATGGCGATAATGGGGATGGTATATCCCAACATAATATCTGCTGTCCTTGACCAAAAAAATATTCCATTCACTAAAGGACAATTATATATAATTTTCTTCGAGAACTCCTGCTAGTGTCCTTTATTTGGAGGTACACTTTAAGACAAGTTTTTTTTTCTCTACATGTTCATGAAAGAATGTTTTATATGTTTTAACTTTTACATAAGCAATGCCAGTGAAATACATGACATTTCTAAGATTAGTCTGGCACAAAAGGATATCTATTGGATTGTTCTTTCTGCTGTAGATATTTCTCAACCTGTAGAAGATGTCGTAACCCTGATATCCACTTGTGCCTGTCTTCATAGCTATCTGTTAGTAGGTACAGCACCTCCTGATTGGCTCCAAATCTTACACCAAATAACCTGTAACGCTAAAACAATATTTGAAACTCTAAATCATATAAAACTATAAACATCTTAATGGAAAACAATTTTACTTTCTATCAATGAGACGTAATATTTTTATGGCGGTGCATTTTCACCAAACTACATCCTCTCTCAAAAAGTTGCATTACTCTGCAGTTAATACCAACATAAGAAACGTACCTCAAACAAACGTTCATTGAGGTTGCTGAGACCTAAACTGTTAAAGTGACCTCATTTATACAGGGTGGTGCTATATTCACATACATTAGGTTATATGACTATGATCTCAACAATGTCAAGAAATAGGTCCGAATGTCAAGAAACAGACCTGAATGTCAAGAAAAAGTCCTGAAATACGCGAATATCAAGAAACAGATCAGAATATGAAGAGACATATCTGATTGTGAAGAAACAGACCTAAATGTCAGGAAACGGACCTGAACGTCAACAAACAGATATGAAGTGTTACGAAACATACGTGAATGTAAAGAAACAAACACAATTGTGAAGAAAGAGATCTGAATGTCAAGAAACATATATGAATATCAAGAAACAGATCAGAATATGAAGAAACATACCTGAATGTCAGAAAAAATCCTGAATGTCAACACACAGACCTTAATGTCAGAAAACAGATATGAATATCAACACAAAAAAACAGATCTGAATGTCAGGAAATAGGCAAAAAACCTGAATGTCAAGAACCATACCTCAATATCAATAAACAGACACAGACCTGAATTTGTTCACCCATGCGACAGAGACGTCTGTTTTGCTAACCTTGCTTTCCTATCTCAATCTGGTTGTCTCAGTCCGGTCGTCTCAGTCATGATGTCCACTCGCTGGGAACTACTTATGAGACGAAGAAACCCATGGTGTTTTCTGATGTACCTGACAGAGTTGCAATAAAATCAAACAACAAAAACAACAACAGATATATATCACAAAACCGATATGGCAACGTATTGTCTCTCCAAATTTGAGAAGACACCATATAAAACATGTTACGAGAGACAGACACACACTTGCACACGACGTTGAGCTATTTGGTATAATGCAAGAAAATAGTTCGGTCACACACACCATAGTGAATTGTATTCTATCTGTAGACCTAACCCAGTAAATATTCCGGTCAGCGCGATAAAATGTATATACAAGTACCTAATTAGTTTTAAACACTTCATCCGAAACGAATTTGATATTGTTAGCTACATTTAATGACGCTGACCTGAAAATTTACTGAGCTACAAATTGGATAAAATTCGCGATACTGTGTGGAACAAACTATAACAGAAAACACTTTTCCATGCTCACAGACTATACACATAACTGACTACAAAAATTTAAATTCCACACTCTCTCAAGATCTACATAGCAAAGACCGCAACAGGTACAAATGTGTTATATCAGATCTGCATTTTTCAAACTTTGTCCAACACCCCTAAACAGCGGCAGTTGAAGCAAACATTGTAAATATCAAATGATTTTATGTTTCTATTTTCTCATGTAATGAACTTGTTTACTTAGATGGACTGGCTGCCCGATTGCCCTCATTAACATATTCATATGAATGCGCAGTACTGATGCGCAGAACTGTACTTTGAATAACGATAGTACATGGTTTGAGACGCCCCTTGTGCAATACTTCCAACACCTAACTGTTGAAACTTTTGTCCTTGATTTTACCCCTTTTCTAAATGGTATATATAGCTAGATTCTATTTAAATAATTATTCAGATTTTGATAAAAGAGTACGAAGCCTGATGACCTTTATATAAAGTGAGAAGTAATAATATTACCTGATGAATAAAACTGTTATTTTAATCTGTAACAACATTGTGTCTCGTGGGGGGACAAACAACGTAAACCCTTGACTGGGCATACCCTTGTCTTTCTGCAAACCCAAAACAAAGATTATTTTTTATCAAGAAACAGACCCAGACCCGAATATCAAAAAACAGGGCTTGAATGTAAACAAAACAGACACTAATATGAAACAGGATTTGAATGTCAGGAAACAAATTTAAATATCAAGAAATACAGCCAAAAATCAAACCAAATGTCAAGAAACAGAGCTGAATCTCACGAAACAGACACGGACCTGAAGGTTAAGAAACATACCTGAATGCAGAACTTCACCAAAGATAGCAGACAAGAAGATCATATTGTATGCCCATTCTCTAACAGACAAAATGAAAATGTAACGTAAGAAATACAAGTTTAACAATATGTTAAATAAACAGCAAAACAATTTAAAACAGTAAACAGTAAGCATTGTTTGAACTTCATTAGATAAAGGAATACGATTTTAAACTAAACCTAAACTTTTTAATAAAAACCTAATATTTTGTACTACTCTGTCGTATGTAGATAAGAGTCATCACCAAGTCTGTCATAAGCAAGTTCCACTGTCTGCGACAGATGTCAAAATCTTGAGTCTCTACTATGTTTTTGATATTATGACTTCATTACAACTCATTGCTTATTTATCATTATTGCCATCCAAAATGCTATACAAATTTATCGGTCTGGCAATTGGTTCAGACCTGCTATCAAGCATAATTTTCTGGTTTCGTTTATCAATAGGACACCTTTGATTCCAAAACTTACATAAAATTACATTGCTTAGCTGACTGACAAAATACAATACGTGCATATGCAGTTTTAGCTCTTTGTTTAGCAGGAGGTGAGGGTGGCATTGTCGCTTGTCGAGGATGGAACTTGTAAGCATCTGCATTCGTAGCTTGTGTAAAGGTGTATATTTTCTTAGGTTGCAAAAATTGAGTGAGAAAGATCTTCTGTAGACAAGAAGTGAAAGATTATTGACGATTTTTTCTTTTTCTCTCTCTTTTTGGGGGTGTGGAGTGGGGTGGGTGGGTGGGTATAAAAGAGTCCAAGTTGGATTTTTTCAACTTCAGAAGAAATAATAGATCCCACTGATTTGAATGGTGCAATGAAGGGGTCTTTAACGATGCCAACTAACCTAATTTCTAGTCCCATTATAAGTTATCATTCTGCTTATTTAATTGCCATTTATATTCTATATTTATTTAAAGAAGCCGATTGCTCATTAACACGTCGTGTGAGAAAATTTCCTAACAATTCCTGCCTCGAGTTTACAAATGTCTTAAGACAGAATTAATAATTCAAAGTACTTTGGGTAATGTCCATACTTGTTATGTAATAATACGACTTAAGACATCTTCTGAAACAAAGAAACTACCTGTCCGCGACTTAGCCAATCGCATTACAAATTCACGGTTATTAGAAAAAGGGAACCTTGTCACGGTGGTGAGAAACACTGTTTGTTTTGCAATCAGCAGTGATGTCACCGGTCGGCTTAGATTTAGAGACCAGAAAATCCCGACATTAGAACATATCAGCGATACTACCTCAGACAGTTTTCGAAAGACCACTGGTATCTAATCAGAACTAAGACAGACAAATTTTGGGGTGGGTTTCTCACGCAGCCAGACATTATTCTGTTACATTCATTGTGAAAGAATCAGTGCACGTTTGGACGTGGAAAGAGTAGGTCTTGGAGAAGTTGGGTACATTAGAGTCCACTCCGCGAGCAAGTTGAGCACTCGTGAAAAGAGCGAAAAAGGAGTTCTAGGAGATTTGAAACAAAGGCTTTTGAGTTAGTTAAAATCTGTCTCACTTTCCTAATTATATGTCGAAACCATTTATACGTTATTATATGCATTTAAGAAAGAAGAACTTTAATCTTCTATGTATAGCTGAAATGTAATGTAGCATATATCAAATTAGTAATATTAAAGATTATGTAGTTGCAAGGATAAAATCAGAAAGGATGGTGTAATCTGCTACGATGTTTCATCGTGGTGCATAACTGAATATAAATTGTTGTTGTTGTTATACCCTTTATTATAGAACAAGTGTATGTGGAATACTTAGATGTAAGTGCATGAGTTGACCCAATGAGTGAATTGCCGTTATTTTGATGAAAAGTCGGTGAGAGTGTGTTAAATCTCCTGTGTTTGAACAAGGAGACAAAATTGTGCGTCCCTTCTAATCTACATGAAGCTTTGAGGGTGGGAAAGGACGCATCCAGAAGGTTAGAGAGAGGAAAAAACGTGGTGAGCCAGAAGATTTGGCAATAGTGCAAAGGTGCAGGGCCAGAGACAGAAACATTGGTACCGGAAGTACCGACAGGAGGGCCAGGAGAATGGAAACAAGGGTAGCGGAAGTACCGACAAAGAAATACAGGGCGGAAGTCACATATGAGTAACATGGAAGGGACACGGGAAGGAAAAGCTCTAATCTTTAATTTCGCGTGATGAAATAACTAGCAGTTTGAACAGGTGTTGTATAGATTGGAAGCAATTGCATTGTAAAATAATAATTGCATAGGGAGCACACGACATTCATGCTGAGATCAACATGGCAAATGTACGAAATTTTCGAAAATATAAAGGGTATTTTATATAGCCATACAATTAGATACAGTTTTTAAAAAATGAGATGTTCATAAGTAACAACATTTTCATGAGTACAAATTTCAGCTTGCTAATATTTTGGCATTTACCATTACGCCCAAACCGACTCATAATGTTAAACTTATGGACTAATGTTAAATGCCTTTATGCCTATAACAGCCCCTAGTGTAAACCAAAGGCGTCATGTTAAGTTTCTTTAGTACCCATATAGAACCACATTACTACCGAGGGAGTTTTTAAATAAACATGAGTACCAAGTTTTGCAAGATTGCGACTTTCAACTTGCTAAATTTTTCTGAAACAGTTTTAAAGCTTCAAATAATTGAAATTTCAGACACGGATGAGATTGTGAATGAAATGTTAAATTATTTTATTGCAAAACACACTTTAAAAAATTGCAAAAGTTAGACAAAACTTTCTTTTATTACAAATTGTCATATGTAAGCTTTCAGCAGAGAACTATGGAGTTTGAGTAATCGACTGATTCATATAGACTATCCTTGCTGATTAACTAAGAGGATCAATTGCTAATAGTATAACATATAGCATTAATAAATTAATAATGATATACCAACATCAAAGTTATCCAGTCTATGTGCATAGTCCTTTTCACCTTCTCTTACTTCTTGTATGGTTGATATAGACCCTGTAAAAGAAAAAGCTTAATGACTTTTAATTAATACATTTTTTTTACATTATAAATATCAGCATACCTGACAAATCTGAAAATAAGCCACGGATTATCTTAACCATCGGTAAATTTTTTTCAACTCATTTTCAAAGACAGACCTAATTATGATGGAGGCATCATCATCATCGTCGTCGTTATCATCATTATCATCATCATCATCATCATCATCATCATCATCATCATCATCAATATTTCCTCTTTACAGAGATAATGATACAAGCATAGGAAATTGGGTACAAACAAAGGAGTAAGCTAAACAACAAAAATGCATTAGTTATAAGTAATTAGCAATAGTGTTTTCTAGTCTCACCATTGGCAGAGATTTGGTTAATTAATCAGGTATATCTAAATTTACCTATATGTTATAAAAATTAAATGAAGACTTTCAATATTGACATATTTAAAATTATATATATGATTTCGCAGTGAACTTTTTACATATAATTTAGTGTGTGTGTAGGTGTTTTTGTCTTTTTGCACATGCTGACCTTCATACACAGTGTACACGATAACATATATAAAGGATTTAAAATTGAATTTATGAAATGAGTTGAATAATGCCCAGCCTTGTGAGCCTGGCGAGATTCATTTTAGCACAGTTTTTCTTAAGTGGAAATTATTTAGATAGAAAGAAGAATGAATAATTTCGTTCATTCTGACAGACGATACAGCTTTCATTTGTTGTGCATAAAATATAGTCCCAAAAATTCCCATATCTACTGTAATGTATTTGTGAATATTTGCAGGATTTTAATTTGAAACAATCAACTGTACAGAAAGCATAAACAAACATAATGTTCTGTCAGTTGGGAGACTGATTTATGTCCACATTTTTCTGTGAACAGAGGTGGGTTTATTTACTTCTGTATGCTAACATTTAAACCACAACGTATACTGAGTAGGTTATATTTCTATGTTACAGATATACCGCTCTCCTGCTCCCACACCGCCATCAGCTTTCAAATGAGCAATACCTTTAGTTTTACTTTTCGTTGTTTTTCTTTTCTCGAGTTTTTACGCCATTTTTCTTATGATGATATTTTTATGCATAATATAACAAACCCCTATGAGGGCAAATTGCCCATATTCAGACTATCGAGATAATTTTTCAGTTTACTTTCGCGAGTCGATTTGAAAAATGGCCGCCAAAATGTTCGTTAAAAACAAAACATTCCAGAAAAAGGAAAGGATTTAAAATGTTTTCCTACGATCGCAGCCTTTCAGTAAAGAGAGTACTGCACAATAATTTCATGGGCTCTTTTGGACCAGTCAGAATCACATAACATGATATGTTCACATGCTATGACATAACAAATATTAAACTGCACACACAATTGGCAAAGTGTACCGATAAGTGCATTTACTATATTGTGTATCTAATTATTTTTAAGGCTAGCTTATTTTCGATGGAAGCATGTAAGAATTCGATGGCCTATTTTCTAGACAGGCTTACTTGTGAGATCTGCCTGAATTGAAATGTAATAGTTTCATCGTGTGATAAAATGGAATAAAATACTTTGGCCACATTTTTTGGAAATGTATGAATCTTGTTGAATAATTTCACTTGTTGATTGAAATAATTCAGCATATTTATTAAAATGAATAGGTAAAGGCACTTATGTAGAAACGATACATAAATTTGCATTCCAGGGATTAAATAAACATTTTTATTTACAAAAATTTAATTCAGTCATATATTTACAGTTTGAAATTAAAAGAAAAAAAAAACCAAAATAAATTCTGGTCATGTATTTCAAAAACACACTTCGTGTTCTTATTTGGTATAGACCATTGATTTTAAATTCAAATATTATATATTTCAGTATTATATAGGTTATTTCCCTTTTTATCGTGATGTTATCTATTTACAGTAGGCCTTTTGATGATAAGGCTAAAAAAATTCACATTATCTCTTTATTCATTTTTGATTATCATTTGATTTGTAGAAGGTGAATGGGTGTTGACTATAGTTTCGTTTTTTTTAAAGACAGAAACGAATGCCTGTTCTTTCATGGTTTGACAATGTCCTGCGTACTTAATAGCGCAGTAAAGGGAGATGACTAGTTACGGTAACAAGCTTCAGCTGAAAGGTATCGACAGTGCAAATCTTTATTCTTTCTTGTTATCCGTTCTGTGTGAAAAATTGAGTAATACAGTGAACGCTTTGGATTTATTCTAAATTTCTAGAAAGTCAGTCATGTCATATAACGACATGCTACCTAGTAGAGCATATTATATTTCAGAGTAGATATTATGTAGCTAAATAAACAAGTTGAATAACACATTGTACATATTAAGCGATTAAAAATGTTCTAATCCAGTACAATCATACATGTCGTACAGATTTATGTACAAAATGTGGTTATTACATTAATATTATTACGTTAATAATTTCATAAGAGTCATTCCCGTGAAAAAGAGTATATTCTGCACGTAAGTGTTATTTATATCACTATATATATATATATATATATATATATATATATATATATATATATATATATATATATATATATATATATATATATATATATATATATATATATATATATATATATATATATATATATATATATTCGTACTTTTGAGGTGTGACTCATACACTGCACGTTTCAGGTGTATTTTATGCTGCTCCTGTGAATCGTTGAAATTCCATTGATGCTGTTTTACCCGGATATTGTTTAGTGTGTTTTTCGTTTTTGTTTTGTGTGTGTGTATGTGTGTGTGTGTGTGTGTGTGTGTGCGCGCGCTCTTTTGGATTTTTAACGCAGCTTAAACAATTTTAGTCATATCGCTACGATGTCTGCAGTGTGGCAGTTTATCGTGATGTCTAGCACCGTGGCATTATGTCACTGACATGTATCATCATATCCCACTTAGTCGCATTATCCTAGGCCAACCAGTCCTAACATCAAGCTTTTAATACTTAGTGCCATGCGACGCAGCTGCTAGTACCATTTTTATAAGTTTCTTGTATGACTTGGCCGGAGTTCAAACACGCGACCTGCCACATCTGAGGCAGACACTCTAACCACTTACGCCATCAGAGCGGTCCCCGAATATTGTAGTTCATGGTAATGTTGATAACGTTTGGTGGACAGAAATACTGGTCGAATTAGTGTGAATGGTTAAAGGTTCTGGACAGACCGACAGGTCTGCGAGGTAAGAGGTTCTCGAAAGATAATATTAGCAAGCTGGGAATAATGAACTATAAAAGACCGTTCCTCGGTCATTCGTCGTAAGCGGTAGATTGGAAGTATTAGAGTCATCATTTGGATGTCATGATATAAAATCGTCATATTTGTCGATAAACGGTATGTAAGGTTTTTCCTCTAAAATTTTGTATGACAAACTAATGTAGTAATACACTTGTTGATATATAATGCATTAATCATATCAGTTGTTTAACCCATACATTGATCACATTTAATCATTCATCCATAGAGTAATCATAAATGTTTATATTGTTGTTGCTGTTGTACAGTTTAACTCCATTTTTCAGCACACGATAGGCTATACATGGCGGCCAGTATTAATGTTGGAGGAAAAACCCAGGAAAACTCCGAAATGAATCACCGACCCACGAGAAGCTACTGGCAAGCTTTTTCACTTTCCTTCATTGGCCGAATACGAGACTCAAACCCACGCATACAGAGGTGAGAAGCCAGTGATCCGTAACGAAGAGCACTTTAGACCATTCGGCCACTCGGGATCCTAAATGTTAATAAATTTATACACTGATCCTATCATTTGAAGAACGATACCATTTGTTGCATTTACCGATGAATTATGCAATGATAATATCTGTTGTGGATCGATAAAGTTTTTGAAAACTTGGTGTGCAAAATGTAGTCTATGTTTATCAAGCGTTTAATTTTTGTGTGCGCTAGATTGATAGAGATGCGTTAGTCAAGGATGTCAGAAATAACATGTTAGTAACTTGAATCATAAATCAAGATCTCATTACCTGCTCGTAGTGTCGTCGCGAGATTCAACCTTTCTCGATTTCATCCTGTTGCAAAAAACTTGATGCAAACAAACTGGGTAGCCATCTATTATTACTCCGTCAAATGGTGAAGTCCATGCTAATGACACATCTTCAAACTCTGCCAAGTGATAAGCCCATGCTAACGATCGATCTTCAAACTCCGCCAAAAAGATAAAGTCCACACTGACGATCAACAAACTCCGCCAAATGAGAAGTCCATGCTGACGATCCTCTATAAACTCACTCAAATGATGAAATCCACACATACGATCTATCAACAAACTCCTCTAAATTAGAAATCCATGCTGATGATCCATCCCCAAACTCCGCCAAATGATGAAGTCCATGCTGACAAGCATTCTACAAACTCCGCCAAATGATAAGTCCATACGAATAATCCTCAAACTCCGCCAGATGGGTGTCACGATTGCTCGGTCCTTGTTATCAGGAAATGTATAAACTTGGGTATTATTACCGCGTTTGATGTGCAAACATCGTCGCTCGCAGGCAGTGTCAATCCCTTATTCAAGTCGCTAGCCACCCAGACTATAGAATAGCCGCTAGTCAAATGCTTTTAATATTCACACCCAGGCGTTAAACATTGGTTCATAGATCAAAGAAAGCTCGCAGGGTGAACGTGGCGTGTTCTCACCAGCCACTTGGACGGACAGCGAGAAGACATTGTTCGCTAAGCTTGATTTGATCAGTGAACAGCGATATCCTATCGGAATTAAGATAGTGGAATTAATCTTAGAAACGAATTATAACTCAAACTCCCATTAAAAGATTATCAGTAGATGCCTAGACAGATCGCTGTGCAAAATAGATTACTCCAGTTAAGCCACTCGTAATTTGGCGAGAAATCTTAGGACCAGAATTGTTAGACAAGGAAAAGCTTCGACAAGGTCAGTAAGCTATTTGCTCGATTTTTGAAAAACATTACGGCGTCATAATTGTAATTATGGGTAATATGTATACTTAATTACCGGGATTGTTTCTGTAGGTAGAATTACCTTGTAGTTTTTCATTTATATGCGTATTTGAGACATGGATTTAAGTTTACGTAGCGAATTATGTAGATTGTTAGTTCGTCAGAATTAATATTGTAATTCGCTGGTAGGTTACTTCGTAGTAACCATTATATTTAGTAATGCGTTATGTTAGAGATTATGCATGCTTGAATTGGAGTTTGGGAAAATGATTGAAGTAAGATTAGTTAAAATAGATGTGAATATATCAGAGCATTAATATTTGAATATTTGTATATTTTGTATGAGTTGTAATGAACGAGATGAGTCTGATTATTGTGATATTGTCATTAATGAGATTATGAGTACATACTGACGTGAATCAATTTATTGTTATATGTATACGATTAATTGATACCGTGCTTTTATTATGAGTAGAACACAAGGACAGGACAGGTGGAAATCTCTCAAGAGTATTTGGGAAATTCAAAATATTGTCTATTTGATTGTTATTAAATTGTCATTATTGAACTTCACTCTTTTGTATCTTTAATCATTTAACCGTCGGCATTGCTGGCTGGAGGCTCAGAGCTGTAGATCTAACTACTTCTCTTAGAAAGCCGAGCATTTTATGGGGAGGTACATCGCAAAGCTTCTTCATCAATTTGATATTGAAAAAAATTAACATTAAATAATTAAAAGAAACAAAAACAATTCTGTCCCACAGAGTGGAAGTTGATACACTCTGCAAACATTTACTTCACTGCCGTGAAACAGACTTTGATCGGGCTTCACGTATTAGGAATTACGCATCTGTCAGGTAGTTGTGTCCTATGCACGTGCGGCACAACATTACTCCGTCTCTGAGTTTATACGTTAATTAAACGTATGAAGCAGAAATAGAATAAGTCCTGCAGCTGACGAAACCAATATAATGGTGGATATTAACATGTCCACAAGGTGGCTCATTGTAAACCAATATAATGGGGGGGGGTATTAACTTGTCCAACAATACCAGGACCTTTGAAGTACTTGATGAGGATAGATGAATATACATACATAGGTAAACAAGTGTTGTAACAGGTGAGCTCTTTTAATCGAACTAAAATCAGAAACATCACGTTACATGAATAAAGCTTTGATATTTCACGGAATTCTGGATTACATGTAGGTACAGTACGTATCCAAAATAACTTCCCATTATTTAAACAAGACTTGGACTACAGATGCCCCTAATTTACATATTATTATACAGCAATGGCAGAGTGGCCCGTTGTAAATATTGACCACCTTTTTTCATCCGCACCAACTTTAAATTCACAATATAATAAGTGTAAATGCACTTGAATTTCACCGAAATTTTCAAGTTTAAGTTTCTAAACTATGCCAGTTATTATAAGAAATTAATCATGGTTTCTTTATTTTAAAAAATAAAATGTGGAATCTTATCGATGCCTATACTTTTCGAACCTACAATTAGGAACTATTGTTGTTTTTGTTGTTTTTGAATGTATCATTACCGGCTAAATTCAAAGATTTTAGCTATTTTAGGTTCTCTTCTTAGTTACACTCTTCCAAGGTTTTGTGAATAAAAATTGTTGAATAAAAAGGCTCTAACTTTTACAGATAAATCGACTTCTAAAAATTCCTAACTGTTCATGAAATTAAATGGGAAAGTCAAGCAAAGTGTGTGTAATTGTTCATTTGTAAATGATAGATGACTGAATTGATACGTTTCTGCGTTATTTCTGTGAGGCAATATTGTGGTTGGCTTAGTATTTTGTTTAGCACTATGGTTATGGAGTGCACATTTTGTATCGTTTGGTCTACATTTATGACTGGTATTTATGGAAATTTATGTACCATGACAGATTCAGCTCAGTTAGATATGCAAGGGTTTGAGTCTTGCTTGAATTTTGATAACGTTAATGTAATTTATAGAATAAATAGAGCGTTGGCGCAATGAGCCAGAAGCGTTGGTAAACAGGTATGTAGTCCTATCAAGTAATCTGAATTGTACTGGAAAATACTTGTTGTCAGATTCAATTAATATGACATTATTAGCAGTGAATGGCAGATTTTAGATTTTTATTACTCACTCGGGCTCAAATATGGTTTCTTCCAACCATGCGTTTACCCACTCTACACTTGAGTGTGCAGCGCGATTGTATTCATTACCCAACCGTATGGGTCGGCGTGTGATGACTGTCTGTTACCGCCTTTGAGAATTTAAAATTCTTGTAACGATGTCCAGAGCAGCCAAACTTTGCACCACTGATGTGAAAACGAATCGAATAATTATTGGTGCATGCGTCAATTTAATAATTTGGGATAAAGAATCGTCACACCACGCCGTGAGTATAAGTACAAATATGCGCACGTATATAAACTTTGATTTAAGGAATCCATTACACTCAAATCGCCAACACACTCTAAATAGTTATTGAAGTCAAAATAACAGGCGATGAATGATACTTCTAAAATGGGTTCGTTTTTACATCAGGACAATGGTGAGGCCGCGCTGCGTGTTTCGCCAGCGATGCTAAATTCGAGTTCTCTTCTCCTTTGTGTAAGATGTTCTGTGTGGCCTAATCGGTTAGGGCATCATGGTCTAGATTGAGGCAATACAAGTTCGAATAATACTCGCGTAAAATTGTCTCTCTTTATAACTGAGAAAATGTCGAGCAGAGGTGAGTTACACATTAAACTTAAAGTCAAATCCGATAATGTACTATAGGTTTCAATTTTAACTACCTAATAGGCATGTATAATTCTTTGTGAAGTAGTGCTGTCTGAAACAACCTCAGAACCCCCTATTATGTCGTTAGCACCTGAGGGGCTCATCTGGGTTTTCAAATTCACACCGCCGTAA
The DNA here is from genome assembly GCA_016746295.1 of Potamilus streckersoni. Taxonomy (NCBI): domain Eukaryota; kingdom Metazoa; phylum Mollusca; class Bivalvia; order Unionida; family Unionidae; genus Potamilus; species Potamilus streckersoni. Next base: position 5,183,714 of record JAEAOA010001897.1, read on the forward strand.
TCGATGTTGATCGTAACACGTATGTTACTGTAAGAAATTAGTGTCCAACACCTCAAGATAAGAGGGTATCCATAAACCTCAAAGAAATATCTATAAGCGCAGTCCTAGATTCTCCTTATTTGAAAACATTATATTAAACAATTATATATAATGTCGAAGGTACCATTGCTCGACACATATAGTATTTTCAAAGAATTCCAGAGTGTAGCCACCAAAAAGATAAAAAAATGTTTAGCCTGAAGACACCATATCGATTTACGAATGGGCTCAAAACATGACGTACACAAGTTAAAATATGCATCTGGAGCATCTTGCAAAATGTATCAAGTTATGAATTTTTGTTGGAATGAAGATGTCATCAACTCGGTGAAGAATATAATGAAGCGATAGAAAAGTCACTGTATGATGTCGTACAAGGAAAGTTTAAGTCGCTGAAGTTAACTGATTCATCGGTGGACGAAGAAGACAGTCATGTGTCCAGTGAAGACTGCGAAGATCATTTGTAATTAGAAAATCACCTTATAATAAGATAACAATGACATCCTCCCTGACTTGCATGTGGTTTACAAAGTGATGCATAACGGAGCAGGAACGAAGCATCTCAGCCAATAGAAGAAATTTTCCCAAACCATTTACAAGTCCAATGAAGCAAAAGCCATAGTTGCGATATAAAAGCACACCAACATGTATTATGTCATTGCATAAAAACACACAAAAAACCCACGGTGTTGAGGTTGGAGTATTATTCTGTAACATGTCGTTCCAGCTTATTTGGACCGATGCATATTTTGTCGAGACTAAACTCATTCTAAAGAGGGTAGGCCTGTTTAGGCACAAAAGCCTGATTTACGAATTCAAATTTAATAGCAATAAATAGTGTGCTTCGTCTGATGGACTCGGTACAATTTCAACCTTTCATTGTAACCGTAGTTGTGAAAATAAAGGTTAATTCGCCGAATTGGATTCATGCGATGGTCGTCCGAGAGTGATGCTTTGGTTTCTTACTGTTTTTTTTCAAATAGATATTTGAGTTTTTCAGTCTTCTTACGATTCTGAAGCGATAAAAGACGCGTGAGAAAAGTCGAATCGAGCGAAGGACTGTGGTCACCGTTGCATTCCTTGTATGAATTTATATTACCGTTGAGGTGATTTCATGTTGTCAGAAATTTCGTCGTGCTTTATTAATAAAAATGCACTCCAGTGATCTAAGCACCAGCAATTAATTGGCAAAATAAACGATTCCCTATTTTGTTATAACTTACGACGTATATAGGAATTCATTTTGACAGTTCAAATCTGCAGTCACAAGTTACCGAACATGTGGCAACTGTTGTTCACACGTTTTATGTCCCATCTTATCTCCTTAGGTTTAAGTCTTAAGGCATGTAACACTGTTTACTGAATGAAAATATTTATTCTAAATTAGATTTTTGGAGGCGGAGGATAAACAATCTGTATGGTATTTTTGTTTTATTCCTTTTCTTAATTTAATAATGGTAATAAAACTTTACAAATACGGTAGAGAATGTTTAGTGTTAACTGGCCGAATTTCTTTAGCGGAAATGGAGATGCGGTTTTGTTTGTAGAGACAATTACACAGCATTCAGTGATCATTCATGGGAATTAAGATAATTTGTGACAATTTAATTTTTTAATTTTAATTATTTTTGTCACTATAGTACTGTTGTAGTGGCTATAAAAATCTGAAATTTACCTGAATAATGAATATTGTTTCACACACAAGAAGCCCAGAAATCAGTATTTATTATTAGTTTTTTATTGTTGGATGCATATTTTCAAAATATTAGTCCTTAGATGGTTTGTTAGGAGTAGGTAATGAATATATCATTTACATATAATATGGTTGAATCTCATCCTTCTTAAATGGATTTATTGCATTGTAGTAAATTTTTAATTTTTACATTGAGTACCATCACTTAATCCTTATCACAATTTTGCACAGCACACAATGTATAAGTATTTATGTAAAAATTACATTGCTTTTCTTTAAATTCTTAATACACAGTTCAACAGATATAAGTTATGAGCAGCTCTCTTAAACAATTCAACTTTTTAACCTGCTACCCAAATCTGATCTTCCCTGTATCGTTCGCCTTGTTTGTTTCAGGACTGGCTAGTATTGCGTCACGGGACCACGTGGTATGTAGTCTCGCAAAACTCGTCAATTTACGGAATCTTGGTATCTTCCGTGCAATATAATCACTACCCGCCTACGATATGTAATTTATAAACATTACATTCAAATTAAAATTTGTAGAGAATTACATACATAAAAGGAATTTTTTTCTGGTCTCCTTTTTAATATGTACGTTTGGATGAAAGGCATTCTGTTGATTCGACTATCCCCACACACACTCGAGCACATGAATGTCGTTTTGTTGTCAAAAAACGGGGCTTTATTACGTGTAGATAACAGATTTTCTTGGAAAGGCTTCATGATATATAACGGATAAACGGAGAGCGTTCCATGTAGACACTGAAAGCAAGTATATACCACACTACAGTTGCTTGACAGCCATGACTTTTACTGCGGTAATGTCTGCAAAGAGTCATATGTCATTTATGCAGACTTCGAATGCTTGATTGTTTCCGCGAACGACCAAATGATGTTTCCAGGGAAACAAATAAGATAAAAGTTGCTGAACAAACCACAATAATGGATCCTGAAGTTCTGATTCCAAAGCACGTATCACTGCTACATCATTAACACATATTGAGGATCCGCACTCAGTGCATCCAACCTGTAGTTGCGAAATTACCTGAACAAAGCAATAACTACGGTTGTGTTGCATAACCTGAGCGGGTATGGTGGTCACTTGATCATACAAACAACTGCTAACGCATCCGACACGTTAATAAGTTTTATCTCCAAAACAATGAAAAATACATGAAGTTTTGGCTGGGTCAGCTTCAGTTCATTTGTTCGCTGTAGTTTTTCAATGCCAGTCGAGGAAAACCCGTCAATTACCTTACAACGAACAGCTGAGACTGCTTCCCAATTACTCGTGAATAGGGCAGTACTTTTTCTTACTTATATAAACAGTTACACTTGTTCACCCCGCAAAGGATTTTACCGTAAGTGTATACGAACGACACGGAGTAGTTTTCTGAAACTTGGTAACCATTGATGGACTCCTACTATTTATTGTTTTCCGCGAAGGTATTTACGCCGACGACTGAACCCACGCGCACAACGTTTCGTCGGCTCATTGTTGTCCAAACCTGGGTGACTCCCACGTCCTGTACCTGCACAACGACGAGCTGTTGCTCGCGGATGTCAGATCCCTTTAAAAATATTGCAATGCGTGTGTACAAGCTTGACACCGCGTGCCACTTTTCATCAGCAGGAATGTCCTGGGATGCGTTACTATCAAACCCCACGTCGAATTGGAACTGCTAACAGGCATTGATCAGTATTTGTTTGTTGAACGTAATATCAGCGGTGAGATTTCCATGATGAGTAACCGCTAGACTCGCGTGAACAACTAGCGCATGAGCAGATGCGATACCACTGCCTGAAAGAGCTAAACTATGTATCTAGATACGAACAAACTATATGAATCCACAATCAATTTCCATAGGTGAATTCGCATAGATAAATCCCGCGTTCGTAGACGTCCATATGCACACGCACGTGGACAACCACAACTATATCTTGTACATCCACCTTAAATACCCAGATGAGCTTCACCGTGCCCACAATGATTAACCACAAGCTTAGGAAGCGCTGTCGATGTCCAGTATATGATTGTTCCTGTACCGATGTGCGCTCGTAGACGATTCCAGTGTTAAGTTAGTTGAATGGAACAAGTTTGTTCCAAACCTACGCCCAAACTTCAACTACGGTGTCCATGTGCGGAATCTGCAGTTGTACATTGGGGTAGCGAGGGTACATAGCACCTGGGGACAAAATATAAACTTGACGCCACCTTCGATGTCATCTGAGATAACGATAACAATGTATTTTCCTCACTTTTTTGCCTTTGGTGCATGGCTCCCGGGGACAACTGTCCACCCCCACCCCGCCCTCTTCAAGCTACGCCACTGCAGTTGTATTTTCTGTTTGTATTGCAGATGTCCCGGATTCATAATCTGTTGGTATTGCGGATGTCCCGGATTCATTTTCTGTTGGTATTGCGGATGTCCCAGATTCATTTTCTGTTGGTATTGCGGATGTCCGGGATTCATTTTCTGTTGGTATTGCAGATGTCCCGGATTCATTTTCTGTTGGTATTGCAGATGTCCCAGATTCATTTTCGGTTGGTATTGCAGCTGTCCCGGATTCATTTTCTGTTGGTATTGCAGATGTCCCAGATTCATTTTCGGTTGGTATTGCAGATGTCCCGGATTCATTTTCTGTTGGTATTGCAGATGTCCCGGATTCATTTTCTGTTGGTATTGCAGATGTCCCGGATTCATTTTCTGTTGGTATTGCAGATGTCCCAGATTCATTTTCGGTTGGTATTGCAGATGTCCCGGATTCATTTTCTGTTGGTATTGCAGATGTCCCAGATTCATTTTCTGTTGGTATTGCAGATGTTTCGGATTCATTTTCTGTTGGTATTGCGGATGTCCCGGATTCATTTTCTGTTGGTATTGCAGATGTCCCAGATTCATTTTCGGTTGGTATTGCAGATGTCCCGGATTCATTTTCTGTTGGTATTGCAGATGTCCCGGATTCATTTTCTGTTTGTATTGCAGATGTTTCGGATTCATTTTCTGTTGGTATTGCGGATGTCCCGGATTCATTTTCTGTTGGTATTGCAGATGTTCCGGATTCATTTTCTGTTGGTATTGCGGATGTCCCGGATTCATTTTCTGTTGGTATTGCAGATGTTCCGGATTCATTTTCTGTTGGTATTGCGGATGTCCCGGATTCATTTTCTGTTGGTATTGCAGATGTCCCGGATTCATTTTCTGTTGGTATTGCAGATGTCCCGGATTCATCTATTGCTAAGCTTTCGCTAGGGCCCATGGATAGCCCTTACATTCAAAGGAATACAGACCTGCAGGCGTCAGCTGTGAACGAATTTGAAAAGGACTTCCTCAACATGATGAACATACCGTGTTCGGGAAATCCATGGGAAATTTACGAAAATAGATCTACATTGACTTTGTCCGGGATTGTGAGCAACATAGTATACAATCATTGTGAACCTGGTGTTTGAGTCAATATGGTGTTTGAGTCAATATGGTGTTCGATGGTGGACGCATTGTCGTACACAGCAAGAAATCTCAGCTAAAGCTGACAAAGGCTATCTACATTGGTGCGTCCGTGCTGGATCCTTCAAAGCTGCTTATGCATGATTTTTATCATGACAAGATCAAACCGCATTATGGTGACAATATACTTATGCTATACACAGACACAGATTGGTTGCTGATGAACATTACCACCGAAGACGGTGATATAAGCGAGACATTGCTTGCTTGAAATGAGCTGGCACCAGAAAAAAAACAAACGCGTTATTCAGGAAATCATGGGGAAATTCAAAGACAAATGGTCGGATACGCCTATTGAGGAATATATATATATATATATATATATATATATATATATATATATATATATATATATATATATATATATATATATATATATATATATATATATATATACACACACACACACACACACTGATGCACAAACCTACGTTTGTCCTCCGTTAAACATCATGGGGTAAATGTTCCCTAAATGGATCACTACTTACACGTATGGGCTCCACGCGATCGGGCAATAAATCTTGGCTTTAGTTCCATCGTACCGAATAAATTCTCTACTCCGTGGACGAGGCCAATACTCATGGCTGCGGAAACCAGATGGTGGCGAGTTGGTCGTCCAGGAATATGAAACCGGCAAGAGATTGTAAATGTATCAATGAAGCACACCAAATCTGTAACACGACATTGCCTGTCTTTCAGCTCCGCCGGACTATATATATATATATATATATATATATATATATATATATATATATATATATATATATATATATATATATATATATATATATATATATATATATATATATATATATATATATATATATATATATATATATATATATATATATATATATATATATATATATATATATATATATACCCAACTAGATTGTTCTCTATCAAGTCGAACCCCAGCCGAGTCCTACCACAGACGTAATAAAATGGTACTAGCAGATATGTCGCTTGGCGCTTAGCATTAAGAGGTTAAAGTTAGGACTGGTCGGTCTGGTGTCAGAACAATGTGACTGGGTGGGACATTATGCTATACATGTTTGCGGCATGATGCCCCAGTGCTGGACAACACTATAAACTGACACAATTCAGATATCGGAGTAATGTAACTGAAAAGTTGTTAAAGCTACTTTAAAAATCCAAATCACACACACACACACACACACACACACACACACACACACACACGCGTGTAATTAATTGTAAGAATTATATGAATTTTACAATGTTAAAACATACATGGAATCCTCGTTTGGAACCCTTGCTCATTTGCTAAATGATAATGAATATGGTGAAAAAGAAGCTATATGAAAGTGCTTGGATTATTTACAATTTCTTCAAATTCAATGTGCTAAGAAGGAATTAGAAAATGAAGAAAATCTAAAAAATAAAAAGTTCTTCCAAAATCTTACCTTGTTCAACAATAGCTCATTAGGTCAAATAAATGCAAGATTTATGAAAAAGAAGTTCATGTAAGTTTAGGAATCATATTCAAAGTCCCAAACGAATCAGCAATAATTTCAATGCTTGTTGTGATTTTCGTGGACATTTTTAAAAATACTCGCAACAGCCTTATCAGAAAATAATACTGGTCAATTAGAGCAGAGCAAAAACATACATGACAAAGATATTACTCCGAATTTAATAGAATCGATATTTGCAGATTTGGATCCTCAAATTACAATTGAAGAACATTTCTTAGTTTTGAAAACATTTAAACAATAATAAAGCACTCAGTCTACAAACATCTTAAGTTACATGCATACTGTATAAAACAGAATATATTGGTCAAGATAGATAAAACAAAAATTATCATTTTTTTACGAAAGAGTACGAGGATTAAATGTTTTACCTAAATACGGAGATATATTTCCAGATGTCGTGAATAATTTTAATTATTTGGAACTTAATTTTGTCAACAGAGGCTCGATTCAATGTGCTAGAGATAACAGTGCTGGTAAAGCAATGAAAGTATTATTGTGTAGTACTAATATACTACAAAGTCCAGTTAATATAATGTGTGATGAACTTTATTCTTTTTGTATTTTGCAATTTCGTCCAATTTCTATGAAATATGAGATTTTTCAGAGCAGAAAATATAAAACTTAAACAATATTGCAAGTGGTTGCTAGATGTTAAACTTTGTAGCAACCATGTTTGTATATGGAGAGTTGGGCATCTACCCACTTTACATAAATAGATCTAAAAGTGGTTACTTGATGTTAAACTTTGTAGCAACCATGTTTGTATATGGAGAGTTGGGCATCTACCCACTTTACATAAATAGATCTAAAAGTGGTTACTTGATGTTAAACTTTGAAGCAACCATGTTTGTATATGGAGAGTTGGTCTTCTATCCACTTTACATAAATAGATCTAAAAGTGGTTACTTGATGTTAAACTTCGAAGCAACCATGTTTGTATATGGAGAGTTGATCTTCTATCCACTTTACATAAATAGTTCTAAAAGTGGTTACTTAATGTTAAACTTTGTAGCAACCATGTTTGTATATGGAGAGTTGGTCTTCTATCCACTTTACATAAATAGTTCTAAAAGTGGTTACTTGATGTTAAACTTTGAAGCAACCATGTTTGTATATGGAGAGTTGGTCTTCTATCCACTTTACATAAATAGTTCTAAAAGTGGTTACTTGATGTTAAACTTTGAAGCAACCATGTTTGTATATGGAGAGTTGGTCTTCTATCCACTATATATAAATAGTTCTACAAGTGGTTACTTGATGTTAAACTTTGTAGCAACCATGTTTGTATATGGAGAGTTGGTCTTCTATCCACTTTACATAAATAGATCTAAAAGTGGTTACTTGATATTAAACTTTGTAAAAACCATGTTTGTATATGGAGAGTTGGTCTTCTATCCACTTTACATAAAAAGTTCCAAAAGTGGTTACTTGATGTTAAACTTTGTAACAACCATGTTTGTATATGGAGAGTTGGTCTTCTATCCACTTTACATAAATAGATCTAAAAGTGGTTACTTGATGTTAAACTTTGTAACAACCATGTTTGTATATGGAGAGTTGGTCTTCTATCCACTTTATGTAAATAGATATGTGCGCATTATTAAAGTACTGGTTCAAATTGCTAAACATACCCAATTTTAAATCTAATCGAAACCGCTACTTATCTTAGAATGATTGCTTATTCTTGTTACAGAAAGGTTTATTTTAGAATAATAGCTAATTCTAGCCACATAAAGATTTATCTTAGAATAGTTGCTAATTCTAGCCACAGAAAGGCTTATCTTAAAATAATTACTAATTCTAGCCATAGAAAGGCTTACCTTAGAATAATTGCTAATTCTATCCACATAAAGACTTATCTTAGAATAATGGCTAATTCTAGCCACATAAAGATTTATCTTAGATAAATTGCTAATTCTAGCCACAGAAAGGCTTATCTTAGAATAATTGCTAAATCTAGCCATAGAAAAGCTTATCTTAGAATAATGGCTAATTCTAGCCACATAAAGATTTATCTTAGAATAATTAATAATTCTAGTTAAAGAAAGCTTATTTTAGAATAATTGCTAATTCTAGCCACATAAAGACTTATCTTAGAATAATGGCTAATTCTAGCCACATAAAGATTTATCTTAGATAAATTGCTAATTCTAGCCACAGAAAGGCTTATCTTAGAATAATTGCTAAATCTAGCCATAGAAAAGCTTATCTTAGAATAATGGCTAATTCTAGCCACATAAAGATTTATCTTAGAATAATTAATAATTCTAGTTACAGAAAGCTTTTTTTTAGAATAATTGCTAATTCTAGCCACAGAATGGCTTATTTTAGAAAAAAGGCTAATTCTATCCACATAAAGAATTATCTTAGAATAATAGCTAATTCTAGCCACAGAAAAGTTTATCTTAGAATAATTACTAATTCTAGCCATATAAAGGCTTATCTTAGAATAATTGCTAATTCTAGTTACAGAAAGGCTTATTTTAGAATAATTGCTAATTCTAGCAACATAAAGGTGTATCTTAGAATAATTGCTAATTTTAGTTACAGAAAGGCTTATTTTAGAATAATTGCTAATTCTTGTTACAGAAAGGCTTATCTTAGAATAATTGCTAATTCTATCCACATAAAGGCTTGTCTTAGAATAATGGATAATTCTAGCCATAGAAATGCTTATCTTAGAATAATTGCTAATTCTAGCCACATAAAGGCTTATCTTAGAATAATTGCTAATTCTAGCCACATAAAGGCTTATCTTAGAATAATAGTTAATTCTAGCCACATAAAGGCTTATCTTAGAATAATAGTTAATTCTAGCCACATAAAGGCTTATCTTAGAATAATGGCTAATTCTAGCCATAGAAAGGCTTATCTTAGAATAATAGCTAATTCTAGCCACATAAAGGCTTATCTTAGAATAATAGTTAATTCTAGCCATATAAAGGCTTATCTTAGAATAATTGCTAATTCTAGCCACATAAAGGCTTATCATAGAATAATTGCTAATTCTATCCATAGAAAGGCTTATCTTAGAATAATGGCTAATTCTAGCCATAGAATGGCTTATCTTAGAATAATTGCTAAATCTAGCCATAGAAAGGCTTATCATAGAATAATGGCTAATTCCAGTTACAGAAAGGCTTAATTTAGAATAATCGCTAAATCTAGCCATAGAAAGGCTTATTTTAGAATAATTGCTAATTCTAACCACATAAAGGCTTATCTTAGAATAATGGCTAATTCTATCCATAGAAAGGCTTATCTTAGAATAATGGCTAATTCTAGTTACTGAAAGGCTTAATTTAGAATAATTGCTAAATCTAGCCATAGAAAGGCTTATTTTAGAATAATTGCTAATTCTAGCCACATAAAGGCTTGTCTTAGAATAATTGCTAAATCTAGCCATAGAAAGGCTTATCTTAGAATAATGGCTAATTCTAGTTACTGAAAGGCTTAATTTAGAATAATTGCTAAATCTAGCCATAGAAAGGCTTATTTTAGAATAATTGCTAATTCTAGCCACATAAAGGCTTATCTTAGAATAATGGCTAATTCTAGCCATAGAAAGGCTTATCTTAGAATAATGGCTAATTCTAGCGGCATAAAGGCTTATCTTAGAAAAATTGCTAATTCTATCCATAGAAAGGCTTATCTTAGAATAATGGCTAATTCTAGCCATAGAATGGCTTATCTTAGAATAATGGCTAATTCTAGCCATGGAAAGACTTATCTTAGAATAATTGCTAATTCTAGCCACATAAAGGCTTATCTTAGAATAATTGCTAATTCTAGCCACAGAAAGGCTTTAGGTAAATTAAGGGTCTCGTCATACTAATTACACATCAATACTGCTAGGTATCTATGAAAGGAAATGATAACCGAAGTGGCCGAAGACTAATACTATTTTGTTTTAATCTGTCCTATATGCCTCTCACTTGGAAAATCTTATAATGAAGTTATAGACTTCAACAAAGATTACAAAAACTACTAAAATTACATAAAAATGAAGATTTCACAAATGTACAATACTAGGTAAACATGTGTATAATTAATTCCAGCTTAGTATACTCTCTCTCTCTTTCTCTCTCTCTCTCTCTCTCTCTCTCTCTCTCTCTCTCTCTCGATCGATCGATCGATCGATCGATCTCGATCGATCTCGATCTCGATCAATCGATCGAACATTTATGAGTACACTGGTTTATTAATTTATGCAAGAATGTATTGTATAAAAATTGTGTATTTATTTGCTATGATTTTTCTGCATATATCATATCAATAAAGTTCTGTTCTCTTCTGATTATATTAATATCATACAAGTGGATAAAGAAAAATATGGTAGGCACATAGTAAAACAGATGTTCACATATCTACATAATTTAAACATAAATGCTGTAGTTCCTAAAGGGGGGATAGCTTTCTAAAAATGCAACAGGTATGTATTTAATGTGGTATATTGTGGTCTTTAACTTAATAAATGGTTCCTTAATACCATCTGGGTTTTTTTATTCTCCATCGAGCAATGCGTTTTCTCACAACTAATATGCTAAGACACACAAACATAATTAATAGGTAGAAATGCGACTGCGCTACGAACAAGTGCAAATACTATCGACTAAGTACCATCATGTTTACGATGTGTGATTAACCGTGACGATATATGACTGGTGCGTGCAAACAAAACGTTCGAATCTCCGTAGAGTACGAAATAAAACTTTTTTAAAAAGTTTATGACAGTATTATTTGTTTTAAATATTTATTGTGCCGAATTCTGTTTGGTGTTTTTCTGAATCTCTCTCTCTCTCTCTCTCTCTCTCTCTCTCTCTCTCTCTCTCTCTCTCTCTCTCTCTCTCTCTCTCTCTCTCTCTCTGGAATAATTTTTTGCACACCCTGTTTTTTTTCCAAATGTCTCATGGCATTTAGGTAGCACTCACCAGTTATTATGTACTTTTGAGAGAGTGATGTATGTAAAGTGAAGTTGTTTGCATTTTAAACATACACAGTGTAGAGAATGTTGGCATACCTATATGATACTTTCATGTAATGTGGCTAAAATTTCTTTGGATATTGTACTTTTGGAAATTTCAAATGATCTTAGCACACTGCTAAATAAATTGACTGCTCCCTTGTGCTCCAAAAATCAACCTGAATTTGTCTAAAGTACACTATTCTTGGCAGCTATTAAAATAGTGACAATGAATTTTGCCAAACTATACAATACCAGCTTCTAAAAGTGCAATGAATGAATAACCAAATACACAAAATGTAAAAAAAAAAATTATCGGCTCTTTTTTTTTTTAACAATTTACCTCTTAAGTTCGAGAAGTGAAAATGAGTAAGTAGAGCTAGCACTTTTTTAAAAGATGCACATCTAGAGTAAGACCAATTTGTATACTCTAACATATTATACCCATCAACCACACACCATAATAAAGGGAATTAAAGGTTTTCTGAACAATACTTAAGATAAACAAAGTCTTTTTTAAAAAAGCCAGTATAACTAATGACGAAATCTGAGGAAATTCTTTTTCTTAAAAATTCTAACATATGTTAAACACTAAACTGTAGAGCGCCACCTTAATGAGAACATTATGTCTGTAATTAAAACAAAAAAAAATATAATATAAAACCCCAGACTCCAGGAAGAATCCAAGTTCCCGTAGCTAGATGGTATACTATGGTTCCAAATTATATGCATGCTTCAAATAGTGCCACACGTGCTCACTTACAAGATGTGTTCTTCTTTCTGATTTTTTTCTTAGACCCAGTGTAGAACAGTTGCATCTTGTTACGGTCGATGGCGAAGAGTCGTCGGTAGCAGACTCCCCCACCCTTCACTTTGTTCAGGTACATACCACGTGACAGCTCCTGCAGAATACCATCCACTGAAGATAGAAAACAGAAAATTGCATAATTTTGACAAATTATCATAAACTTTAAATCAAATAAATTAGAAAGGAAAAAAAAGCTATTTTTTTATGAGCATACAGTGATCTGGAGTAGAAACGGTGGCGTAGAAAGTTTTCCATATCTACATAGCCATTTCTTATGTCCCAATATGTTTTACCTGGATTTCTTCTGTACACTCTTGCGTGCTTGTCTCCATATGAAAATTAGTGTACAACTCAGTTTCTCTAAATATATTGGGAAAGGGACAAACATTTTTCAAACAATTTAAACATTTTATGTTTCGTATCTGAAAGATTTCAATTTATTCTGACATAATTATAATAGTGTGATTTCTTCGTTATGTTTTTTCCTCATTAATTTGTCCTATATTTTTACCTCATATAATATTTTTCTCAAAATCTCTACGAAATCACCGGGTTATCCTTACTCAGCCATTTGCAAAATAAAAAAAAAAATGTTACTTAAAGGAGACCAGAAATAAAAATTTTCCTTTTATGTATGTAATTCTCTACAAATTTTAATTCGACTGTGATGTTTATAAATTACATATCGTAGACGGGTAGGATTATATTGCGCGGAAGATTCCACGATTCCGTAAATTGCAGAGTTTTTACGAAACGACAGATCACGTGGTCCCATGACGCAATACTAGACAGTCCTGAAACAGGAACAAGGAAGAAATACAAGGGAAATTAGATTTGGGTTGCACATTAAAAAGATGCATCTGCTTCCAAGAGTTGCTCATAACTTATATCTGTTGAACTGTGTGTTAAGAATTTAAAGAAAAGCAATGTAATTTTAACATAAATACTTATACATTGTGTGCTGTGCAAAAATCTGATAAGGATTAGGTGTTGGTGCCCAATGTAAAAAAAAAAATAAAATACAAATTTACCACAATTTAATAAATTCATTTAAGAAGAATGAGAATCAATCGTATTATATGTAAATGGCATATCCATTATCTACCCCCAACAAACCATCTAAGGACTACTATTTTGAAAATATACATCCAACACTAAAACACTGAGAGATAATGCTGAATTCTGGGCGAAGAGACTTGAAAGGGTACCGACTTTTGTGTGAAAACAAAAATATCCATTACCAGGGAGGTGTAAAATGCATTGAGAACGGTTTTCATCAGTCCTAACTTAAGCATTAGTTTTTTCAAAACAAAAAATATCAGCAAAGCAGAAGTCATAAGTAATTATTTTGAGCATTAAAAAGCTTCCTTCTTATGCTCAGTTACAGTGTATTTTACATTAGCAGGCTACAGTTAACTTTTCGACAAATCTGATAATATATACATGTCTGGTATAATACTTTATGTACTGTACTGGTTAGTGCTCAAAGAAATTTAGTTTAGGCACAGGCCCCGGGCTGGTGACTTGAATGAACTCAAAAGCCCTGACTGAAATTCCATTAGACCGGACACTTCATACCTGTCAACTCTCGAGCCAGGACAAAAATCTCCGGATTGTGTGTGTGTGTGTGTGTGTGTGTGTGTGTGTGTGTGTGTGTGTGTGTGTGTCTGTGTGTGTGTGTATTTCCAAACCTGCCTCCCGATATAGTAATAGCTCCTAATTCTTAGGGCGTCACAATCTGAAGGAGTGTCTCCAATTTATTTTATACTAAATAGGGCTTCTACAGATTTTCATAGCTTAGGGCCTCGCTATATCTAAATCGGCACTAGACGAAATAATTAATATCACATATTTCTTTTCTTCAATAAATAGAATGTTAAGATTAAACATTATTAACGTAAATTTCAGATTTTTTTTAAAAAAAAAAAAACTACTACAACTGTACTATAATTAAAAAAAATAAAATTGTCACCAATTAGCTTAAATCCCATGAGTGATCACTGTGAATGATGTGAAATTTTCTTTATAAACAAAATAGCGTCTCCATTTCCGCCAAAGAAACTCGGCCTGTTAACACCTGACATTCTCTACCGTATATGTCAAGTTTTATTACCATTATTAAATTGAAAGAAGGAATAAAACATTAGTACCATGCTGCATATGTGCCCATAAAGAACTAATTCAGAATAAATATTTTCATACAGTAAACAGTGTTACATGCCTTAAGACTTAAACATAAGGAAATAAGGTATGACATAAAATGTGTGATAAACAGTTTCCACATGTACGGTAACTTGTGACAGCAGATTTGAACTGTCAAAATGAAGTCCTATATAAGTCATAAGTTACCACTAAATAGAGAATCGTTAATTTGCCAATTAATTGCTGGTGCATACATACATACACACACTGCCGAACAAGGGCCGAACGGCAGTCCTTTTCACAATACAAATACAACGATAAAGATTAACTAGTTAATTAGTCACACTGGCTTTACTGCTTGTGTACCCAAGTCAAACTTCAGCTATTTTGCAGTTTAGCCATAGCTAATTCCTGAATATGAAAAAAGTCTGGTCTTGGGGGATTATATAGTGTATCACAGGAGAAATGGCGCGTCCTTTGAGCGCTCGCACATTTGGGCAAGGGTGGGTGTCAACTGTTGCCTCCCCCAATTTCTATTATCAGCTAATTATAGAGAAACTTTGATTTTATACCCGATCTATTTTCTTTTAATCGCTGATATTTAAACTGTCCAAGGGAAAGTTTATATCAGTTTTAGTCACTATAAATTACCGTTTATAATACTACATAGACTGAAAGGTTCTTTTTGTTGTTTTTGTTTTATTTTATTTTTTTAAATGTTAAGATTACTGAAAACTGTTTTCTCTAAACACGACGTGTCAGGGATTTCGAATCTTATTTTAAGTAAAGCTTCCATTTTATTAAAATAAGATATCAATTTTATCTAGGACTGCGGTGATTTGATTTAGATTATGCCGTGTTTATATCATGTATGTCAACATCCTGAAAATACATTTACTCATTTCCTCAGGCAAACAATCTTTTTTCCTACAAGCCCAATGGGTACCTCGCTTTGAATACAGGATGGGCCCGAACTCAAATTAGAGGGGACCCGAGTGTCAGGCATTAGAATTTATTTTAGCACTGCTGGTATATATACAAGATATATAAATTGATTGTTGCATTTTGTGGTCACTTTTTCAGCCTTCTATTTTCCTAACTGACACTTTTAACACTTTTCCCAGGATTTAAAATATCTTTTACGCAGGCAACAACCAGTCAGGATGCTGGAGTCGCTGCAATGACGTCACATTACGAAAGTACCGAATAGGTGCAAAAATGTTGCATACGAGGTAACGGAAATTCAGCTCCTTGAATATATCCCAATATTTATATATTGACATTAAGATACTTCAGAATAAGATTTTCTTCTATAATGCTTTTATTAATATTCTATATTTATATTGATTTCTGGTCTCCTTTAAAATTTGTTCCGCTAAACATTTTCTTGTTTGTAACATGAGGGGAGATGCAAAAGGTACAATCGAAGATTGACCTCAAGATCTCTTAGGCCAATGTCAGGCACAAGTACAACCCGACAGAAAATCGCCTGACATGTAACCTGATCAACCTTGGTGAGCAGTTTGGGGGTTGCTGGCTTCTATGTTGCTATTTTCGCGGCGATTTGTTCCGTCTCCTGTCGAGATAAAAGGGTGTTAGAAAAAAAAACAAACAAAAAAAAAAACGTCAGCTTACAATTCAAAGACAAACGGAAAGCGTAAATCGACGTGCAAGGACAATTGGATAGTGTGTTAAGTACACATTGTCATCTTATCCCAATCACAGGGGCTCGTATTATTGCTTACAATTTACCGTCATACATGTACTATATAAAAACTACTATATATCCCGATCTGATAGGTCGTTAGGAATGCATAACCGTATTAGTCCAAACGGATAGGGCGTTAAAATGTAAATCGATGTGTTGATAGGGATGTGACAGTTAATATTAAAATGTATATTTTTAGGCATCAAACAAGATATCGAGTCCAAAATTTACACGAGAGAAAAAATAAAGCGCAACATGCTGTGTGTTTGTGTTGTTTTGTTTTTTTTTTGTTGTTGTTGCTTTTTTGGGGGGGAGGGTTGACGCCATTTTTCAGCACACTATAGACTATACATGGTGGCAAGTATTATGTGTGTGTGTGTGTTGCGTGTGCATGTGAGTGTGTTTCGTGCATTCTGTACGTATGACCTCAGCAACACTGAGGGGTAAAATAACTATCACCGATTATAATTGGAAGGAAATGATTGATTAATTGATCTTGTTACAGGGAGGAACATACACTCAAATACAGCTGCCAGTTTGAAAATGAGACAGTTTAGTATTCCCGAGTATAAATCCATTACACAGAAAATTTGATAGACTATACCTGGACCGCAAAATTGTTTCATTTACAATAACACTTGCCCTAGAAAAGTGTACAAGAAAGACTAACTTTCACCCACAGCTCAGCATTTGGATAGCATGGTTTTATTTAAGATTACACTTTGAAAATTTTAATAAATATTACGATGGAAAGAAGTTGAATTTATTGCAAGTATCATTCATTATTTTTCATAGCTTTGAAAATAGTTCATCCCAAGTTTCATAAATATCTTTGTTCCACGAAGGGAAGTTGCATGAATTAAAAGCAACCTCACACTGCCGTTAAGGTTAGATTTTGTGCCGAGGGCCCCCACACTTCTTAGAACGGCTCTGGCGCTGAAGCTAGGTCCTGACACAAAGGTCAGAATCCAATATCAATCGATACCCAGTCCTTCATTCTTCCCCAAAGTTAAGTATTTGTCCTCAAATGTCACTAAGATTAATTTATCAGAAAGGAAGAGATTCAGCTGACGACAAGGATCGAATTTACGATTTCAGTTACCATAATGCCGCTGCCAAATATTGCTATTATTTTCGCCTGACAATATCTACTTCAGTCAACATTTGGAAGTAGAGGGTTTTTGTCCTTCGTTACATCTGCAAGTTCCATTAACGTTACAATTTACAACTTACTTGCCTCCCCTTCTGTGAGTTGGTTCCACACACTTTTTGCATCAATCAGTTCAATTTCATGAAACTGCGCTGGATCTTGATGAATTGCAATATCCATAACTTGCATTTGTTGACTCGGGGAAATTATACCCTTTATGTGTGTATTTTTAAGATTTAAATAAAAACGCTTATCATCTTAGTCCTCGTCCCCTGCATAAGCCATGCAGATTGCGAGTAACGTTCACAAATGTTCACGTCAAATGTTATTTACTCAATGACGTCATTTATTTACGGGAAGCACCGCTGTTCTACAACTAAAGTACAACAACAACTATTACAACTACAAATCAAAACATTCTTGACAGTTATCTTTCCTGAATTAATATGCATTCAGGAATCACGGTACTAATTCAGTTCCCACAGTAAACCTATGCAAACACCATGATATTAAAAATTCAATAACTTAAAATTCTGGAGTGCTCATGACCAAACTTATATTTATCAGTATAGATAAAACCTGGAAGTCAACTTCTGTGCAGAGGAAAGTATATATATGAAGCGCGGCATTTTCTGGAGCTGCATATGTTTGAAACATGTGCTTTCCATTCCGCACCAAAAAGTCAGGTGCTAAATTTAGTAATGAGTATTCCAAACTCAAGACTATTAAGGAACTGAAATTCCATCAATAAAATAATGTCTCTATTTTTATTCACTTTCAACTAGGATAATATCTCAAAAGATTCTTTTTCCTACAACATAACTTACGTTATTAACCAATCCTGGTGAACCAAACCCGTATATACTCTATTTAAAGTTCACCCATTTCTAGGCAGGTTCCCATTTTTCAATACAATTATATAGTACCGTGTGTCTTTCAGGTAATCGCGAGTAATTTGTGTACATTCCCATACTCAAGAGAGGAAACTCGATCGGTTTGGTGCGCTAATCATGGAAAAATATATGGATGTGTATGCCAGTGTATAACCACAACAACTAAAAAAAAAAAAAACAAAAAAAAAAAACAGGTGACATCTCACAAGCCCGGATCCCTCGTTTGCAGGATATGAAAGTGACAAAGAAACTGTTGTCTCTAGTACGTCTCTGAAAAAAAAGCTCGGATTTTTCTCGTCAGTATTAATATTATGTCTAAAATGTATTAGTTTTCCATGAAGGTTAAGATTTCACTGTATTTCATTTTGGGGGTTGGGGTTGGAAAGAAAACAAAATTTATAAACAAATTAGTGGCAGTTAGCGGGAGAAGTAAGTCAGGAATTCTACATGTAGCCGGTATATTTACATGTTCAGCAGAGTGTGACAAGTTGATAAGTTAAATTGGGGTAGTTTTTGTTTGGTCATTGTTGAGCAGGTAGGATTTTAGAGAAAGGCAAATTCACGGATGGATTACTTCTTCCAGACAAAATGCTGGATAATACACGAAGCTTAGATTTAGGGGCGCTCACCAGTTATTATGTACTTTTGAGAGAGTGTTATGTATGGTGAAGTTGTTTGCATTTAAAACATGCATAGTTGATTGAATGTGGCTGACATTTCTTTCGGATATTGTTTTTGTTTCTTCTTTTGGAAATTATAAATGATCTTTGCACATTGCTAACTAAAAAAACTGCTCCCTTGTGCTCCAAAAATCAGCAAAAAAGTGTTTAAAGTACATTATCCTTAACAGCTATTAAAATAAGGAAAATGCATTTTTCCAGACACGACAATGCCAGCTTCTGAAAGTGCAATTAATGAATTACCAAATATATAAAATGTAAAAAAAGTTATCGGCTCTTGTTTTACAATTTACCTCTGAAGTTTATGAAGTGAAAATGATCAAGTGGAGCTAGCACTCTTTTGAAAGATGCACATCTGTAGTTAGGCCAAGCTGTATACTCTATAACCCATATTACACCCATCAATCATACACAAAAAAGGGAATAAAAAGGTTTCTTGAACAATACCTAAGATATATTCTGTATAACCAGTGAGGAAACTTTGGGCAATTCTTTGTCTTTAAAATTCTAACCCATGCAAAATACGAAACTGTAGAGCGCCACCTTATTACTAATGTGCTTTCCTGGTGGCCCTCAAACATGGCTGACAAAAAGTATGGTACCTAGTTTGCGCGCGCGTGTATATATATATATATATATAGATATATATATATATATATATATATATATATATATATATATATATATATATATAGTACCGCAAATTCTACAATGATATGCATCTAGATATTGTTTTGCAATGAAAGATATTGAAAGTACAATATTGTGGTATTATCACTTGACATGCTAGGAAAACTGGGCTTGAAATTTCTTTTTCAAACTTCTTGTGCCATGCGTATATCCATTTTATTTCACAGTAATTCATTTCAAAATCGTTTAGCTACAACTAGGTAGTATTGAAGCACAGCTGTTGTTTCCTCTTGGCCATTTTATAAGCCTATGAAAACACTGCAAGCTAATATAAATGAAGAATTTTTAAAGATTTCTGACTTTATTTTCATTTTTGGTGGGGTTTGAAATAATGTAACATATGGCACAAACAGAATTCAAAGGGTTCCGCGAGACGTTAAATTGGAGTGTTATTGATAGTTTCCTCTCTTACAAGTATATTTCCGGGTCATATGCCTAACGACTCGCCATTTAGTTATTGCTTTCAAGAACTTGCCAATGGCGATCCTGTGGATTTATTTACATTAAGAATAGAGATACATTTTGAAAATTAAAACAATCCGCCATTCCAACATAGACTAACATAATATGGTTTCGTATATATGTATACATGCACGTTTGCCTTATTAAAGTGGATCACAATCTGAATTTGCCCCTTAGAATATTTGCAGGAACTATAGGGCAGTTGTTTGTACCCATACCTGGCCTATTTGTTTTCTCACGGAAAAGCTAAAGTAGTCGGAATGCTTCTTTATCAGCTAAAGCCGTAATCAAAACCCTGCATGTCTCACACAAACCACGAAACAATCACATAGTTATGCACCGATATGCCAGGTGTTACTTAACCAATCATAATGCAGTTTGTCAGCGTATAGTGGGGTCAAACACTGCGGAATGATGCAGACGCGTAGCGTCCCATTATTCTGACACCAGGCAAACGAGTCCTAGCACTAACTTTTTAATGCTGAGCGCAAAGTGAGGCAGCTACTATTACCATTTTAAAAAATATGTCTTTGGTAAGGGTCGTCCGGGGTTTGAACCCGCTATCTCCCGCATCCTTGGCGAACGCTCTAACCATTTAGACCACCGGAGCGGTCTACTATATAAGATTATTCATAGAAGTAATTAGGAACTTGTGCACTCTACCCTCGGACTATTTCGGTCTATTTACGAATAGATTTGCGGACATACATACATACATACATACATACATACATACATACATACATACATACATACATACATACATACATACATACATACATACATACATACATACATACATCCATACATCCATCCATCCATCCATCCATCCATCCATCCATCCATCCATACATCCATACATCCATCCATCCATACATACATACATACATACATACATACATACATACATACATACATACATACACATTGAAACTAAAAATTTATTCAATGCATTTGCCATAATATTTTTGTGACTGTGCATCCGGTGGTAAAACCACCCATTTTACCGCGAGCAAATTATATCTAACGCTATCACAATACCATGGTACAGGAAAGATGGTGATATTCGTTGACTATTCATTACATTATATGGAAGATATTTCCTTTAAAACGAGTGAATATGAACGATCTATTTCATCGAGTGGCGAATCCACGAGTGCAAATACTTTAGTGTTTCACACACGCATTGTTTGTTCGCCACCTTGTTAACTTAACAGCCAGCCCCTTCATGACTCATTTATAGGGCAAAATTGGAACCCCGAACTGGTATAGAAACATTTGACCATAAAATTTAGTACATACTTGCTCGGTTGGATGCCTTGATTAATTGATAACAATAAGTAAACATTAAAAAAAAGACCTTTTGGGAAGCCTATCCAACTTGTAGCTAAAATAAATACAGATATTTATAGTCTTTTTTGCAGATTTGATTTAGGAACATTTAAGACCGAGTTCAGTTAATACCACAAATTCTTCAGGTATTCAAACAAGCAACTAACGATCCCCCGAACATTATTCAGGTCATGAATTGATAACCAGTCCAGTATGGATCATTATCTAGGTCATGGGTTGATAACCAGTCCAGTATGGAGCATTATGAATAACTCTTTACTGGGGTGACCACCCAGTTGTTTTAAAGATTTTACACAGTAAGTAATTATATAAGGCAGATCATTATGATGGTTTAATGGCAATACGATATGTTTTGACTTCAGTATTAAACTTAGTGACATTACCTTCTGCAATATTGGAAAGAATAGCAACACAATGGTATACTGAACTTTAAGGAATCAAGGTACTAATTCAGTTCCCATAGTAAACCTATCCAAACACAATGATATAAAAAAAATTCAATAACTTGATCAAACCTATATTTATCATATATCAACGGACAGCGCTTTAGACAACTAGGCCACTCGGGGCCCCACCATACCATTAGTACCGTGTGTCCTTAAGATGTAATCAATCAATATAACATTTGTTTTTAAAACTATACAACAAAATATTATCCGTAACTAGATACAAATTTATCAAATAAATATTTTTTTTGTTGCATAGTTTAAAAACAAATGTTATACTGATTGATTACACCTTACGGACAACAACGTGTACCAAGGTGTTTGATTTGCACGAATAATTATAATTATTTCTAAGAATTATTTTGTAATTTAGTTTTTAGTTTCATTATTGTACTACTTAATGCTATGAATATGTTCAAATATTATTTAACTGACCTGACTATTGAATTACACCTAACGCAAAAGAAAAGTTGCTCATGTGACTGGAAATATGTGTTTAATGAACATATATAACTTATCACGGTGCTTTAAGCAGGGGTTTGGTGCGAGGAAGGGTCAATGGGTGGGAGTGGTAATAATTAATAAATATTATGGCAACTTGCCATAGTGCGACATGGAAGCCGTTATCAATCCTTTTGAATTAATCTAAAATGTAAACAAGCTGTTAGTTTCACTACACAGGAAAAAGTTACAAATTACGTGGTTTTTAAACAAGGCAATCTCATTGTTTTCATTTCAAAACTAAATTATTTAATATAATAATTCAAGCTCCAACCAGTTATAACAGGAGCTTGCAAAATAAGGCTAGATATGATACCCAGATACGTGGCAATTACAGGTGTGTAGTGGCTAGTACATTGCATATATGAAGCCATATCTAAGCTTTATGGCGTGAACTAAAGGGAAGCTCGTACATTAGCGTGATATTTACATCTGCTGGTACTTACATGTCTGTTTTCCAATGTGTGGATAATCCGACATTTTTGAAAATCGGTATAAACTAAGAAATGTTCTCTATGCTTAACCCGGTATACTTGTTACCGGCAAGTTTGTAAAGTAACGTAAGTAATGATTCATTGGTTGCTTTATATTCATATCACCAATTCAAAAGCCCAAGGTCAGGCGTCCATTCCTAACGACTATCAAATGTCCCAGTTTCTCATTATATGGGCTAAAATGCGACGTTTCAGTTCACAAATAGAGTGAATATAGTATATTGTTTACTTCTATAGTTGTGTGACTAAAATGAGGCACGTTTCCCTTTACAACAGAGTGAATAGTCAGTCTATTGTTTGGTTCTATAACAGTAGGAAGATCATTGCCGGTGTGAATTCTATATGGAATCATCACGTGTTCAAAATCCCAAACACTAGGTGACCTGAACTTAGCAGGGTTATCAAAACATTGTCATTATGCAGCCTTGATATGTATGTATGTATGTATGTATGTATGTATGTATGTATGTATGTATGTATGTATGTATGTATGTATGTAGTATTGGGGTTTGCACCGATACAAGTAAATCCCATTCAAGGGTTTTCATTGTTTGCCTCCGCTCAAGGCTCTGCCAAAGGGCGTGACCAGTAAAATGTAACCCCATATGAGGTTCCGTAGCGGACAAGCTGGTCTAATGAAAAAGCTGCAGCTGAAATTTTGATGTCGTATGTCGAGAAATCCAATATCACGTGTTGGTTAAAATTGCATGTCCTTAAAGTTCGATTTTCTAGATCGAGATTTTAGATTTTAGATGTTGAATTATATAGAGTTGTTTTGTAGTCATATTCCCTATGTCGACGTTTTGCATTGTATATTTTAAATTACATACCGGTGGTTGAAATTTAAATATCATATGTTGAGAATCCCTAATTCACATTTTGTATCCATTTCATGTGACAAGTATTTAGATTCATCTGTTGAATTTCACAGCAACGAGAAGCAGTCTCCTTGTTTAAAAATTTCTAGCAAAGAAATTCATTGTAATTCTCGACCTGCGAATGGTAAGTTTCAAACTGTAAATACATCAAATATAACGGTGCCTCATAAATGAATATGATGTATTTTACTACTCGATGTTATTTGGAATTGTTAAAGTGGACATCGTGTTAATTTAAACACTAACACATCATTTCACCATATAAAAATAATAATTCTGACAAGCAAACTAAAATGTCAAATCACCGCTGTGTCATTCAACAGATACACACTCAAAAATCAACATACGAAATGGAATTTTCAGCACAATCAATTTGATTTAACATGTTAAATTGAAACTCGCCATTTGATATTAAAATTTAAACAATCGCAGTGTAATTCAGAAGATACAATCTAAATCCTTGACATTGGATATCGAATTTTCAACCAGCCCTGTGTATTCAACAGATGAAATCAAAATACTTGACGTATGAAATGGAACTTTCACCATAAACTCTTTGAACCAATACGTGAATTATGAATTCTCAACGTATGACATTCATCTTTCAACCACCGGTGTGTAATTCAAACGATACAATCTAACACCTCCACATAGAAAATATAACTTTCAACCACTACTGTTTAACTCAATAGATGCAATCTAAAATCTCGACCTAGAAACTGGAACTTTAATGACAAGCATTTTTTATACAGCACGTGAAATTGGAAATCTAGTCATATGACATAAAAATTTCAATGGCAGCGTTCTGATTGGACCAGCTTTTGTCCGCTACGGCGCCTCATACCAACGCGACTGGGATTTTCATGAGGATTCACGAAATAACCACTCAGGAAAGTGCATGAATTTTATTTGTTTACAATGTTCGATTCAACTGGGGCTGGTTGGGAATGTTTGACAAAGTTTTAAAAACGCAGGTCTGTCTTGACACATTTATCTTGCTTTGCGGATACCCTTGTGAGAGTTTGGATTTTGTAAAGCTAGTGATATATATATATATATATATATATATATATATATATATATATATATATATATATATATATATATATATATATATATATATATATATATATATATATATTGCCTGTCTGTATGAAACAGTGTAGTCTGTTACAGTTCGTTCCACACATTATCGCAAATTTTATCCTATTTGTAGCTCAATAAAATTTCAGGTCATCGTCATTAAATCTTCCTAAAAGTACCTAATTCGTTTCAAATGAAGCATTGAGAAGTAATCAGATGCTTTTAACTACGGGTAACCTGAAAATATACAAAGTTACAGATATGATCAAATTCATCTAGCTGTGTATAGTTTCTAACATAATTCCAAATAACTTAATTTTGTGGCCGTGTGTGCGTCTTTCTCAAACTCTTTTGGATCGTGTGTTATCAAAATTAGAGTCCTTAAGTTGCTTTATGATTGAAATTTTGTTTGTTGTATATCTTTTGTTCTTGTTTGATATAATACAAACTCTGACAGGCACAGAAGATGACAACAGGTTTTTGGAGGGGTGGTGTTTTGGGTGGGTGGGTGGGTGGTAAAAGTTGATCCTAGCGCGTGAACATCATGACTGAGAGGAGCTGACTGAGACAATCAGACTGAGATAAGAAAGGTAAGGTTTGCAAAGCAGCTAGATTTCTCTGCTGCATGGGTGAGAAAGATAGATAATTCATAGAAAAGAAACATTTTAATTTTATGTTATTGTATCTAAAAGGAAAGATCATTTAATTTTTGGTGGGTAGGAGTACCTAGTATACCTTATATTGGAAATAAATTCCTGCTCTGCCCAAGTAGCTATTATATTTATTATATTAGTTGCGAAAACTATATTATCGTCAGATAAAATCACGGCGGTCTATAAGAATGAAAAGTTGGTGGTAAGATAGGCTTTTCTCTTGTAAACTCGTGTAAAGACTTCACTATTCTTTTCTTAAACAAAATAAATAAGGATTGTGCTCTGGTGCTCTGTATATTGCAAGAGACCCAAGAGGGCACAAGATCGCTCACCCGACTGACGCATGCCTAATAGCAAACTGCAAGAGTAGTTGACAAAACATTTGGCAAGTGTGATACTTTATGTTAACACTTTTTTGCAATGCTGTTGATAGCACATGTTATGGAAAAAGTTGTTTCAAAATTTCTCTAGTTATTGTGTCCTCTTACATATTGGACAGCACATAAGAGTTAGCATCATGCGTCAAATGCCGACGGGTTTCTATGCCATAACGCTTTTTGTCAAGATTGGTAGAATTCTTTTCGTTATCTTAAAGCATTTTTTTTTATACATTTCATAACTGCAGCCATATTTGATGACCGAACGATATTTTTTGGTATAAATTTGGAAGGCATTCAAGTTAAACAACTTTCTGTCATATATTGTCACATTCTTTAATGTGACCTTGAGAAGAAGTTATCAAAAGCTTTAATATTTTATTAACATCAGCAAAATTTGATGGCAGATTTGCATATTTTGTACAACAATAAAGGCCATTCACAAAAAAATATTTTCTGTTAAATTTGGTTAAATTTCTTTAGTGTTTTTATTTTAGTTCAAATTTTAGTAAAAGTGGACATATTTATAGACGAATAAGCATCGTTTATACAAATTGCACATCCCATAATACCGGAATTCTTTGTTGTCAAACAAGGTCAGTATTTGCTGAGTAGTAATTTGAAAAATGAGAAATACTATTCTAAGTTCAGTAATGGCGGTCATAATTCATAGTTGAAATGCGGCTCAACATAATTTGTAAAAACTGACACCCGTCTGTGGCAGAATGCTTTCCTTTCTAATAATGGCAGTCACATTTGATGGTAGAGCAGTATAATACGTATAAACACGAAAACTCTCAATTTTAGGATGCTTTCTGTCAAACTTAGTTGGGCCTTTTTGAGACGGAGTATTTTGAGGTTTTTCTGTTTTTAGTTACTGTGGCCATATTTCAAGGTTGATTGGCATCATTTTGAGAAAAGGCTTTATACAAGGTTGTTTTGGCGGTTTTAGGGAAGAGATTGTTTAAATGGTTTCCTATGCATAACAGTTGCAGCTATATTTTATATCTCATCGGCATTATGCATAAAAAATTGAAAGGCTTTTAACATGATGTTCATCTGTCTGTGTGTGTGTGTTTGTGTTATCGTAGGAGCATATTACAAGGTCATAAAATATATAAAACTAATCCATAAAATGGAATGAACTGCTTCTTCTATTATTAAAATCAACGTCATACTCACTGAACTTTAACTTGCATTTAATTAAAGGAAAAAATATATTCATGAATAAAACAAAATTAAAAAATCATTGCCAGTGTCAATACATCTTTTGCGCCTGTTTTCCTGGAAGAATTTATCAGAAAAGTTAAACCTCAATCAGCTTGGCATCAGTTATTAGACTAGAATTTTTCTTATATAAAAACATTGTTCATCCGTAAATATATTGTCCAGACTTTTAATCATTTAGAGACCGCTCCGGTGGCCAAAGTGATCAGAGCGTCTGTCTCGGATGTGGGAGGTCGCGGGTTAGAAGCCCGGCTAAGTCTTACCAAAGACATATAATAATGGTACTATTAGCTGTTTTGCTTGGCGCTCAGCATTAAGAGGTTAGTGTTAGGACGGCCTGGTGTTACGATAATGTGACTGGGTGGAACATGATGCCACACATCTGCGGCATGATGTCCCAGTGTTAGACATCACAATAAACTGTCACACTGTAGATATTGTAACAAAATTATTGCAAAATTGTTAAAGACACGTTAAAAACCCAGACCAGACCCATCCACCCACCTACCCCTCCCCCATTTCGACCAATGGAACGTCCTGTAGACCTGTGACATGAGTTTGATATTATTATAATTTATCCTCATTGTCATTAATCTGGGCCAAATATATGACTGTATTTAGGCATATGATGTGTCATTCATTATATGTGTATAAATACTTAACCTTATCTCAGATGTTTTGAATGTATAACAAGATTCTGTCTAAATATAGACAATGAGTAAATAATGAGTATCTGAATTAATCATATGAAGTTATAAGATTGTCGTCGTCCTCAAGATATGTAAACATGTTTATTGACATGAATCACACTCTGCGGGCTCACGGATGAAGGAGAGAGCTGATACGTTCATCAGTATGTCGAAAGAGGCGAGTAAGTGGGAACAGGAAACGCTATGACTTAGTGCTCAGTTTGCCAAAATCATGATAGAAAGGATGCGGTTTAAAATCCTACTAACTGATCAATGAGAGTTGCCTACCGTGGTATATCCACAAGGAAGGCACTTTACTAAAATTGCTTTGGCAGTAAATAACCTACTTGTGTTGATGTGCCGTAAAGCAAGAAAGGAAACCAAATTATTATGACTCGGCGTATAGTGGATAGAACAAATTACATCTGTTGTAGAGTGCAGCTGATTGTAATTCAATAACATTTGCTTTAGGCATATTTTGACACTG
The DNA here is from genome assembly GCA_016746295.1 of Potamilus streckersoni. NCBI lineage: Eukaryota > Metazoa > Mollusca > Bivalvia > Unionida > Unionidae > Potamilus > Potamilus streckersoni. Next base: position 5,212,141 of record JAEAOA010001897.1, read on the forward strand.
GCGGTTCTACACTCATCACGTATAAATATAACTCAATTCTACCTGCACAAACTGGATCTACCAGGTCAATTCGTACATTACCTAGTATAACAGATTATATTTCCTTTAGGACTCGCAGTGCTTGGTGACTGCAGGAGTCGTAAATCAATCGAAGTCTAACACCCAAAGCATAGTACAGCTTGAACCTGACTGATTCAGTGACTCCTGGATATTACACAGTCTAGTTTGGTGCGAATCAGTGGCAGCTACATATTACACAATGTAGCGTGACATGTCTCGAACTGTAACATGTAACATATATTGCACATAGTAGTGTGGTGTGAATCAGTGGCAGCTACATATTACACAATGTAGCGTGACATGTCTCGAACTGTAACATGTAACATTATTGCACACAGTAGTGTGGTGTGAATCAGTGGCAGCTACATATTACACAATGTAAAGTGACATATCTCGAACTGTAATATGTAAAATTATTGCACACAGTAGTGTGGTGTGAATCAGTGGCAGTTATATAAATTATCAAAATTGTTACCAGAGGCAACGAACAACGAAGGTTATGACCGGTATGTGTTATGTTTTTTATCTTTGATGTTAAAAGTGCAATTTATAATTGAAAATAAAAGAGTGGATACAGTCATTTTAATCTAATTAAAGAGAACAGGGCATATCACGTTTCTCAATTATCTAGTCGTGTAGTGGAGTACGTAGCAGAAAGCATACGAAGCAGTGTTATGAGACTAATAGGTTTCAGGAACACCGAATATTTAACGCAATTGGCAGTGATGACAAGCACCTAGATCTCATTGCTGCTCTGATATTCTGATTATATGCAAATAAAGTGATGCATTTGACATGTACATAACGTCATGGAGTCATATTTATGGTTTCTCCGCAAACTGTTCACCAAGAGGCTCTCGATAGAGCTTCCCTCGAAACGCCTCTACCGTCCACCATTCAGTGGACGGTAGAGGGGTTATTACCTTTAGCTATTTGGTTTTGTATCGCTGGCTGATACAGACCCTTTTTACCATTTGTATATAATAAAGAATATAACCTTTTGTATGGCGCTAAATGGCCTCTTTGTGCTGAAGCGCCGTAAAAAATTCAACCAACCAACCAACCATTCAGTTGAAATCAGACGCTTGCTTGTACGAACACCAGCTCTTGTTTTTACAGCAATATTTAAATGATTTGTAAAATGCGAAGTAAAATATATACGTCTTAAGCCTTTAATAAGTAATTATACGGCTGCTATTGTTAACTTTTCCTCTTTAACACTCCAAAATTCAAGGTAGAAATTACTGCAATGTCAATTATAAATGGGTAGGATGGGATTTGGTATCATGTACGTCAAACAGGAGCGTTGATTTCCCCCCCCCCCATCAGCCCCCCCCCCCCAAGAAGTTAGATAAATAAATAAATTGACCGTACAACATTCTTCTTTAAAAGGCTGTGATAAATATGTACGTAAATATTAAATATGATAGAATTACACATGTGCATATTTTTCTTTTACATAAATTTAGTTTGTTCCTGTTCTGCTCTTATATGCAGTCATTATGTTAACAGGACAAAATACGGGCACTTACGCAGAATAACACCTATTTGAAAAACACAGATAACATGTTCTTAACCTCTCAATTTGGCTATAACCAGTGGTAAATTACACTTTTGGTCCTATACATGCCATATACTAGCATTCGGCTTTACTAACAACAATATTCTAGGCCTGCACTGAACTATATGGTGAATTACATACTGGCTAAATGATACTACATAAAAGATAGTACAAGGAGATAGGATATTACAGTTCATACATGCGTTTTTAAAAAGACCCGTATTGAGATTCGACGAAGCTGCTTTATATATGTACATGTTTCTGTATGTTCTAACGTTGATGTCGAGGACAGTATACTATTTTTGTATGTGCTGACATCCATGTTGGGAATAGTAGAATGTGTTTGTATGTGTTGATATCGATCTTGGGAATAGCATGTTTCATGTGCTGACATCGATATTGGGAGATTATATTACTTTTTCATGTGTTGACGTCGATGTCATGGATAGTATAATGATTTTGTATGTTCTTACGTCGATATCAGGTATGATACATGTTTTTGTATGTGCTGACATCCGTGTAGGGAACAGTATAATGTGTTTGTATGTGCTAACGTCGATGTCAGAAATTGAATAATGCTTTTGTATGTGCTGACGTCGATGTCAGAGATAGTACTGTAATAAACCAATGGGAATTATTTACCGAGCGATTTCAACTCTGGCGTGAATCCCTGCTTGGAGTCATATGTATCCCCTAATTCGAACGACTTCATACAACTACTGTTGTAAACTGGAAATTCCATTGACTATAAATAATGTTACTCTAGTTAATACATGACCACAAATCTCCCAACTTCACGATTACTTGTCAACTTCACTGCAAACTTTCTCCTTACATTTTCGTAACGTAGTGCTAGTATTTCACGCCGTGAAAATATCAGCCACCTAATACAGATAACTTTTTACTACGCCACCTTAGGCCAGTCAAATCATGATTTTAATCCTGTAAATCTGCACCATATTTACCATCATAGCCACAATAAATGGCGCCTCCCGACGACGGAACATCGACATTATGCTTTGTTCTGGTACTAGTATAATGATCTGTTATAATACCAGTCTGATGCTATCTGATACTCGACCTTAGCATCGTGGCTAGTTCTGATTCCAGTGCCATGCTTTGTTCAGATAGTTACATAAGGTTATAATCCCATTGTGATGCTGAATACTACTTGATCCCAATATCATAATCTATTATAATCCAATTGTGATGTTATTTATCGTGACTTGTTACAGTCCCATTGTGACGCTATTTGATACCTGTAACCGGTATGTCATTATCTCATACCTGATACTGGTGCAATTATCTGTTATAAGAGTCGGTGTGACGCTATCTCATATTTGAAACCCGTAATTGGACCTGTTATAATCCCAGTGTGATGCTATCTGCCCCATGAAACATAAATTTAATGCTGTCTGCGCCCAATGAAACATAAATCAAATGTTGTCTATGCCCCATGAAATATAAATTTAATGCTGTCTATCCCCGATGAAACATATCTTTAATGCTGTCTGTGCCCCATGAAACATAACTGTATGGTAAAATCCCATCATCATTATAATATATGGCTAATATAAATTCTAGCATTAGGGCCAAACTGTACGGCAAAATTCCATCATCATTACAGTATATGGCTAATATAAATTCTAGCATCAGGGCCAAACTGTACGGTAAAATCCCATCATCATTATAGTATATGGCTAATAGAAATTCTAACAACAGTGCCAAACTGTACGGTAAAATCCCGTCATCATTATAGTATATGGCTAATAGAAATTCTAACAACAGTGCCAAACTGTACGGTAAAATCCCGTCATCATTATAGTATATGGCTAATAGAAATTCTAACAACAGTGCCAAACTGTACGGTAAAATCCCGTCATCATTATAGTATATGGCTAATAGAAATTCTAACAACAGTGCCAAACTGTACGGTAAAATCCCGTCATCATTATAGTATATGGCTAAAAGAAATGCTAACACCAGGGCCAAACTGTATGGTAAAATCCCATCATCACTATAGTATATGGCTAATAAAAATTCTAACATCAGTCTAATGATCAGATTTTATGTTGTTTTTTTTCTTCTACTGATTATTTTAAACAAACTCCACAGATCCAGATCTACCGTCGCATTATGCAATGGCATATCTTGGTCTGTGCAGTTGTTATATACACGTGGTTGTTATATACACGTGGTTATTATATGCAGGTAGTTACTATAGACTGTGACGAGTACGCAGATAATAACAGTAAAACATCAACACTCATACAAAATACTATAATACATTTAAGGTACTTACTGTTCACCATGTATTTCCATACAGAATACTTGATTGTTTTGACTCCAGGTCGAAAATTTAGCAGTACCTCCATTGGACAAATTTATTCCAAGATTTAAAGAAAAGTTAAGTGCGTTATACCATTAGTGACTGTAAAGCAGTGCAAATTTGATTCACTGTATTACTACTTTGTGTACTTTGTGAACTGTAAAGCACTGTATGTTTGATTCACTGTTTTAAAAAAAATATAAATCTTACTATATAGACAGATTGTCTTCAGTTAGCTGACAAACTGTGTACCCCATAGCCCAGCCGATACTGAGTCTTTTATCACAGTATAGTAACCTAGAAGTCCTCATGTTTTATTTGCATATAATATGTGGTCATGACTCCTTCTTTCCTTCGGTACAGTGTGTGGCTACGGTGTCTTATATCTGCGAAATTTGTACTATCTTTGTCACGTCTTTTTTCCTAAAGATTGCCCGACACCAGAAAACGTCGTACTGATCTACCCGCAATAGCAAAAACTGTTTACTATTCTCTGTATTCAGTTTTACAGTAGTTTATAGGTACAGTGTCAGGTTCAGGCAACTAATAAAATAGATGCACAGCGGTATAAAATTATTTTCTTTGCTGTATTGTACCTATTTAACCTTACTCCACGTCCCGTTTTCATAAAAATTTCAATTCAGTTTAAAAACCCAGCTAAACATTAACATACTAATTATTTAATAGCGTATGATTGGTTCATTTTAGTGAACATACATTTTGAAGCAAACTGATTATTTGCCGGCTTGACAAAGCGGTACAAACCCTCAATTAGGTTTTGCAACCCAACTCAACCAACCCCCATCCCATCCCTTAAAACCAGGGACAAAATGTAATTTCACAAGGATATGGGTCGAGTCTTTCACATTGCTATGGAAAAGAAGCTGACCGTGATAACACCTTGATGTTCGGAACCAAGAACACATAAACGAGAACCACTTCACTTGGATTATTGCTTACAATTTAATTATGTATTTATAGCACAAATTATGAACATTAATTCACACAATATTTAATTCACTTCCATGTAAGTTATTTTATACAATTTTCATTGATTACTATTGCTCAAACTACATATAATTGAACAAACTAAACACCTAGGATTGGGTCTTTCTGAACACATTAATATTTGTGATTCTTGAGTTTTCTAAATGGTTGGTTTGGCTGGAAATAGTAGTAACTTAAATTAATATTCGACCTGTGCTTGGTAAAATAGTAAAACGTTGCTGTCTATTAAATGCAATAAAAGTGTGCAAACTTAATACATTTATTATTGGATAATCATATGCTCAGAGTTGTATATTAATTAGTCTCCATGTAGAGCTAATTAATAATTAGTCTATCAGGTGTCAACCTTCGATGTGGTAGGTAGCTACCAAAGTCAAAGAGCCAATTAGTCCGAGTTTCCTCTGACCCTTGACACCCCATTTTTGATATCTGGTTTTTAATGTTGGGGTGTAGGGTCAGAGTCTATTCCCTATCAAAAACTTGGAATTTGCCGAGACCAAATGGTGTCGGCATAGGGTATTCGCCAACTATAAGGCCTAGAAAACTTAAATGACCTTGCATCGACCCATAATTACATTAAATCGATAGGGAAATCATTTATCTTCTCAGAAATTACAAGCATAACCCCGATTTTGTCTTTAATCCGTTGTCAGACGAGACGTAACTACAGCGTTGATGAATTTTGACCTCGTTCGCACCATTTTAATTGCTAGTCACATGACTAACTAAATCTCGCAGCCGATGTGCATAAACGTCATAGGTCAAATAGTCACGTGATAACAACAAAGTGCGTTGACATGTAGTTTCTGCGTGATCAGTCAGTCTCTTTCCAGGAAGATGCGACAGCGACATGCTTCTAGCTGCTGTTATCCCAATTAATATGTTGAATAATACGTGTTTTTCTTGTTATTGTATACATTGCGTGACTTTCATTCAATATTTTCGAGTTTATGTCTTCTTTCTGCAATACTGGAATGGAAGGTTTTGTGCATAAACCTATATTGCAACATGGCAGGTAAAGACGAATACACGGAAGCTCTTGCCAATGAGATACTTTAAGAAAAGGGATACTATTTTAATATTAAAGAACTACAGTATGATGTAATAAAATCAGTTATCAATGAAGGTGACACATTTGCCGTCTTCCACAAGGGGTATGGGAAAACGCGTTTTTTTTTTGTTATCACGTGACTATTTGACCTATGACGTTTATGCATATCGGCTGCGAGATTTGGTCAGTCATGTGACTAGCAATAAAAATGGTGCGAACGAGGTCAAAATTCATCAATGCTGTAGTTACGTCTCGTCTGACAACGGATTAAAGATAAAATCGTGTTATGCTTCTAATTTCGGAGAAGATAAATAATTTCCCTATCGATTTAATGTAATTATGGGTCAATATAAGGTCATTTAAGTTTGCTAGGCCTGATAGTTGGCGAGTACCCTATGCCGACACCAAATGGTGTCAGCAAATTCCAAATTTTTAATAGGGAATAAACTCTGACCCTACACCCCAACATAAAAAACCAAATATCAAAAATGGGGTGTCAAGGGTCAGAGGAAACTCGGACTAAGAGCCAATCAGATCCCGATGAAAAATATTTTCCTCAACAGCAGTTGAAGCATAAGACTGAGCCTAGATTCAATTCTGCCGCATCTCATGACACAAATGAGAAAACGGCTGACTTTCCTTTCAGTGATCCCAGCCAATCAAAGGTAATCTCACAGCCCGAGGACCCTGTATCCAATCACAGCTCGATTAATTGGACCAATCTTGGTAAGGATGTTTGCTTGTAGTTCTACCCGATTGAGTAATTTAGTAGAGCCTTAGTATATTTCAGCGAAATGACAAATAAAACAACTGAAATGTAGAATTCTCATAAAGTCGTTATGTATCCATCGTGGTAATGGTATAATGGTCTAGTGTTTGGTTAAATAAGTTAATAACGTAAAGTACTGGGCATCATTCAAAGTAATAACTATGCAACCACGCACATCGCTGATATTAATTTGTCAGGAGTATAGGTGTCTGAAATTGACTGGTTATGCACTCAGCAAACATAGCGTTTCATAATGTACACAACAGATTAGCCCACAGTCTGTTTAAATCGTACTGAAAATATTTCAGATCATGATACGCAGTGCAGAATAAATATTTCGAACCTGGCAGGAAAACTGACTTCTTAAATTTAGTTGATTGCCCGTAAAGCGATTTGAATTTGAATACAACTATATTTATGTTATGCAGCTATGATTCATTGTGTGTGGGATGCAATTTGATGCGAGTATAATGGGGTGGGGTGTTTTTTTTGCGTTTAGGCAGTGATCATTTGATGTGTGTAGAATATGAGTTGATCAGGGGAAGGGTGCTCGGATTCCCGATAATAATGGCCCGACATTTTATTATAAAAATGTTTGCGATCCTTTCTTTATTTGTTCATATGTTCTTTGTCGTCTTTAGTAAAATAAAAATCCTTATCCTAAATAAGGAAACATTACATTGTTTAGCTCTGAAGAGAATATTAGTTTTCATCCAGAGTCAGACCCCGCCCCCGTCTTAAAAACTAAATAGTAAAATGTTACTTACTTGCACAATACAGTCATACAATAAATACGTGAATAAGAGTATATCATCATATAAAGCTAATGAGATATTTGTCTGGCACAAAATGTTCTCTTTCACAAAATGTCAGTTTACATAAGAGTACGTGTATGATTTAATGGAGACTCAAACAGTCGACATGGTTGTAAGTCACATAATATATCCTCGTAGTACCGATTATAACATGTACTCTAGCTAGCTTCTTAACGACCAAGAAGACTGAAAGACAATTATGGATGCATTTTTGCTTTCAGTGGATTTTGGTTAAAGGAACCTATCCTAGAACAAAATTTAATATTGCTAACTGTTGCACCGACCTACAGGTATAGAGGGCACTTGCGTCCTAATTGTATTATGAAAGGCACTTGTGCCTATATTGCACTTGTGTACTGATTGTATTTATAGAAGACACTTGCGTCCTAGCTGTATTATTAAAGGGCACCAGTGCCCAGTTTGTATTATTTAAGGAAGACACTCGTGTCCTAGGTTTGTTATTACAGGAGAATTGTATCTTAGTTGTATTTTTAGTGGATACCAAATCCAAGTTATATAATTAAAGGACATATGTGTCCTAGTTGCATCATTGGAAGACACGTGTCCTTGTTTTATTATAGCGGCCACTTGTGTCCTAATTGTATTATTAAAGGACACATGTCCAATTTTTGTTATTAGAGGACACTTTTGAACTAATTGTAGTTTTAAAGGACACATGTGTCCTAATTTTTTGGTAGAGGATACTTGTGTTCTACTTGTATTATTAAAGGACACATGCATCATTGTTGTGTTATTAATAGGCATTTGTGTCCTAGTTTTATTTCGGAGGATGCTGGTGTTCTAGTTGCACTATTAGAGGACACTAATCTCCTAGATTTATTTTAAAAGACAAATGTTTCCTAGTTTTATTTTAGAGGCCACTTGTGTCCTAATTTTATTTTAGAGGACACTTGTGTTCTAGTTTTATTATTAGAGGATACTTGTGTTCAAGTACTATTATTGAAGGAGAAATGTGTCCTAGTTGCATTATTGAAGGATACGTGTGTTCTAGTTTATTGTAAGATGACACTTGCGTTCTAGGTTTATTATTAGAGAACACTTGTTTTTCCTAGTTAAAGGACTCGTGTGTTCTTGTATTATTAAATGACAAGAGTGTCCTAGTTGTATTATTAGAGGAGACTTGTGTCCTGGTTGTTTTATTGAAAGTCTCTTGTGTTATGTGTATAGTATTAAAGGGCAGTTGTGTTCTAGTTTTATCATTGGAAGACACATGTATCCTAGTTTTATTATAGCGTATTATTGTGTCCTAATTGTATTACTGAAGGAGACTTGTGGCTTAGTTGTTATTTTAGAGGACACATGTCTTAGTTTTATTATCAGATGACGCGTATGTTCTAGTTTTATTATTAGAGGACACCTGTGTTCTAGTTTTGTTATTAGAAGACACTTGTGTTCTAGTAGTGTTATTAAAGGACGCGTATGTCCTAGTTGTATTATTAGAAGGCACTTGTATTATAGTAGTATCAATTGACACATGTGTCCTATTTGTGTTATTAGAGGACACATGTGTTCTAGTAGTGTTATCAAAGGACACATGTGCCCTAGTTGTATTATTGGAGAACACTGGTGGTCTAGTAGTATTATTAAAGGACACGTGTGTCATACTTCTATTATTAAAAGACACGTGTCCTAGTTTCACTATTAGATGCCACTTGTGTCGTAGTTGTATTATTAGAGGATACCTGTGTCATCGTTGCATTATCAAAGGACGCGTGTATTCTTAGAGAACATTTGTATGATAGTTAAGTGATTAGAGGGCAATTGTACCCCATTTGTATTAATAGAGAACACTTGAGTTCAAGTTATATTATTAAACAATATTTGAGTTCAATTTGATTAAAAACAGATCTTCACTGTCCTACGTGAAGATTTGACTGCAACCGCTTACGGATTATGTTCCTGTGACCTACATGATTACCATAATCGCTAATTTGATCAGCATATCAGACGAAGTCTTATATCATCGCGTTTGGGAGACTGAGCAGTAAGGGTGAAGATGACAAATGTGTGACGAACAATCTGATTCACTTCAAACTTTCTGAAAGATGCATTTTCATTGGCAAATTCAAGGTCACCAGAACATCACATCTAACGGTCGTTGCCAGATATTCGCGCAAGCCAGTGGAGATCTGATTTTAATCAGATTGATCTTGTGTCCTAGATGTATTATTAAATGACAGTTGTGTCCTGGTCGTATTATTAAAGGACGGTTGAGTCCTAGGTGTATTATTAGTTGACACTTATGTTCTAGTTCTAATATTGAAATACAAGTGTGTCCTAGTTTTATTATTAGCGGACAATTGTGTCCTAGGTGTATTATTAGCGGACACTTGTGTCTTAGGTGTATTATTAGCGGACACTTGTGTCTTAGGTGTATTTTTAGAGGACACTTGTGTCCTATGTGTATTATTAGCAGACACTTGTGTCTTAGGTGTATTATTAGCGGACACTTGTGTCTTAGGTGTATTTTTAGAGGACACTTGTGTCCTATGTGTATTATTAGCAGACACTTGTGTCTTAGGTGTATTATTAGCAGACACTTCTGTCTTAGGTGTATTTTTAGAGGACACTTGTGTCCTATGTGTATTATTAGCGGACACTTGTGTCCTATGTGTATTATTAGCGGACACTTGTGTCTTAGGTGTATTATTAGAGGACAACTATGCCTATGCTGTATTATTATTAGAGGATACTTGCATCCAGATTGTATTATTAAAAGACATGTGTGTTCTAGTTGCATTTTGTTTTTGTCGTTTGACCTCTTCTTCCGACGAAAAGCAAGGAGATATTTATCATGCCAGTTAGTGGCCGACAGATTGCAGTACAAAGTAATTAAAAACGCGTGCACATCTTTAACTCGAGGCAAAGAAACATCTGCAACAAAACCAAATGACGTACAAGTACACGTTTTTGCTGTACCTGAAGAAGGCTTTGAACTGTTTTTCTTTTTACTTTGAAGTATAATAAGCAGATAATTTCCGACTATATGTTTATGTCACGTCACTACAGCTAATTAGCATTACAAGTGTATCCTAGTTTTATTATTAGCGGACAATTGTGTCCTAGGTCTATTATTAGCGGACACTTGTGTCTTAGGTGTATTTTTAGAGGACACTTGTGTCCTATGTGTATTATTAGCGGACACTTGTGTCTTATGTGTATTATTAGCGGACACTTGTGTCTTAGGTGTATTATTAGCGGACACTTGTGTCCTATGTGTATTATTAGCGGACACTTGTGTCTTAGGTGTATTATTAGAGGACAATTGTGCCTATGCTGTATTATTATTAGAGGATACTTGCAACCAGGTTGTATTATTAAAGGACGTGTGTTCTAGTTGCATTTTGTTTTTGTCGTTTGACCTCTTCTTAACTTGGTACCGACGAAAAGCAAGGAGATATTTATCATGCCAGTTAGTGGCCGACAGATGGCAGTACAAAGTAATTAAAAACGCGTGCGCATCTTTAACTCGAGGCAAAAAACATCTGCAACAAAACCAAATGACGTACACGTTTTTGCTGTACCTGAAGAAGGCTTTAAGTTGTTTTTTTTTACTTTAAAGTATAATAAGCAGATAATTTCCGACTATATGTTTATGTCACGTCACTACAGCTAATTAGCATTACTCCAATAAAAATAATAAATTAGAAAGAACAATACATCTTTCTGTTAAAGAATTATTATCTCGTGTTATTTTAATGTTCGTCTGAAGCAATTAAGCGAGTTTTTATTTACTCTCACAATTCTAGTGAATGAAAGCGAGAGGAAACATAGGTAGCGCGTGCATCAGTAAAGTTCGGTATATCAGAACATTTTTAAATAAACGTGATTTTCCTTTTTCTTTTGTTTGTTTTAAAGTCATCATTTCTACATTCTTGGCTATATCATGTCGAGAAAACGCGAGCTGACTACCGTTCCACAAAACACACATTGGCAGCCGACTCGGGATGAAAACGTGAGTACTTCTCTCCCTCCCTCCTCCCCTCTCAGATATCATTTGCAGGAAGGATTACATCAAGTTTAATGTTAAATTATCTTAAAGACACGCACTTCATCAATCAGTTAGTATTTTATATTATCAACGTGGTAAGTCATTCAAAATCGCCTTGTGTCCAAATGAGAGAGAGAGAGAGAGAGAGAGAGAGAGAGAGAGAGAGAGAGAGAGAGAGAGAGAGAGAGAGAGAGAGAGAGAGAGAGAGAGAGAGTAATGTGCTGAGCTTTTAAATGTCATTGCATTTATTTTTCTCCTTCTCTCTTTCCAGTGATGTATCATTATCAACAAAAAGAGGCTTGCTTAATCGATTTAGAAAAAAAATTAAATAACACGAAAGGATAATTAGTTGTCAGAAATAGCTATTGTTGTTGGGTTTTTTTTTCTTCTAATTTATTATTGTGAAAGAAATGCTTAATAGTTTATGATGTGACCTGAAAGAAATGTTAATTAGTTGTGAGACCTATCATGACTTCAGGTCAGCATTATTCGACCGATTATAACTCAAAATAAGAAACAATATTGAATCTCACAAGGTTAGCGCAAATGATTCAGACGAACATGAAGTTTCCACAATGAATGATCTGTTGCTCTTTTTAACATATTACTTTGAAACGAATTCTTAAGAATGCATTCATGTATAAACTTTACTTACCTTGAGTCGTAGACCGTCACGAATACATTTTAAAAACAAACGTGCATTTGCATTTATTAAATACTGTGTGTGGTGGTATGTCAGCCGCTATCGACCATCATGCGATACAAGATTGCGTGAGACAGAAAATGATGAAAAAGCTAAGCTTACCGAAATACAACACATAGAATTACATTGAATTATGATAATTTTGTTTCTGTTATTTCTGACGGCACTTTTAACACAGTATAGGCTATATCATACATAGGAAATCTGACCTTAGTGCATTTAGCAAGGACACACGGAGGCAGACGAACCATGTTGGCCTGTGCGGTTATCGAACCAGCGATATTTGGATTCCATGTTCCAGACGCTCTTCCAATTAAGCTAAAGTGTTTACTCTGGTGATTTTCAGCGTACATAATCTACCTCCGGGGTATTCATGCAAATCGAATTGGCTTTTGCGCATGACGCACTCAGTCAACTTTCATATGTGCAGTGCATGTATATGAATACGGTATCAAACTTTGGCAAAATGTATGTTCAGGTTCCAATGTTCCTTTGAAATTACCATAGTGCAAAGTGTTGATATTAAGTTGCCGAAGTCCGATATTGCTATAGAAACGGTTGTGGTTAATTTATTTAAATAACTTGATGAATGAATATATTCACACAATACAGTGTCTTGGTTGGATCATTGCGTCTCTACACAATCTGCTCATTCTGCCATAAGTGATATGAGAATAATACACACTCTAGTAGGGTCCGACCATCGCCCCATATTAATGACTATCAACACTGATTTACTTCCTAGATTGGATTCTTGCCACAATGAACTCTCAAACTTGAAATACAACATTAATTGGTCAGACCTTACTTCTGACGAAAAACTGAATTACACTCAGACATCTGCACTTTTATTGAGATCCCACGTTGTGCTGCCATCTGTAATGACCATGGTTGCACTAATCAGGTACATATGCAACAGATAAATGAGCTATACGCTGATGTAGTGAAAGCTCTTTCGAAATCCAGTAATAAATTGACTAGAAAATCCAAACGTGGCCACCGGGTTATACCAGGCTGGAATGACTGTGTCAAAGAACTACACGACTCTGCACGAAATGCTTACTTAATGTGGCGTGATAACGGTAAATCTCGTCATGGACAATTAAGTAACCGAATGCGCCAAACTAGAGCACAATTTAAGTATGCCCTTAGGTCACGCAAGAATGACGAAGTAAAACAGAGCAGACTCACTATCACAAAAATTTGAAAATGTCGACCAACGTGAATTCTGGAAGCAAGTTAAACAAAGTATTACGACAACTTCCAATAAACTACCAATCTGCATTGATGGGTACCATGGTCAAAATAATATATGCAACATGTAGAAAAATCATTTTGAAGACTTACTCAATAGTGTCAAAAACGAATCGAATAAGAAGCGTGTTACTTCAGCATTGAATACCCCTTCTGCTCATATTGAGGTAATCACATTATCTGAGATACAAAATGCAATAAGAAGACAACAAGGTGGTAAATGTCCAGGATCAGATTTTTTATATGTGGAACATTTTAAATATTCAGATACTAGACTTCATGGGCTATTAATGGTTTTATTTAATTGTATGTTTGTGCATAACTTTGTACCAGATGATTTCACAAAAGTTACAATTATACCGCTACTAAAAAGCAAAATTGGTAATCTAGCGGACAAAAATAACTACAGACCTATATCTCTTACGACTATTATCTCAAAACTATTCGAATGCATCATACTACAAAGATGCGAAGTCTTAATCTCTGATAATCAGTTTGGATTTAAAAAGCAGCATTCTACAGATTTATGTCTTTATGCCTTTAAGGAAACCGTTAGCTATTATGTGGAACATGGCAGCCCAGTATTTGCATGTTTTTTAGACGCTAGTAAGGCATTTGATAGAGTCAATCATTGGACACTCTTTAAAAAGTTGCTGAAAATTAAAATTCCTGTATACATTGTTCATACTTTAGTCAACTGGTATGGCAAACAGTTGTATTACAAGCGATGGGGAAGTGTAATATCCAGCGCTTTCCATGTAACCAATGGAGTGAGGCAGGGAGGTATTCTTTCCCCCATGTTATTTAATATTTACATTGACGACTTAAATCGTATAGTGGGCCATTGCAACGTAGGGTTACGTCTGCCACCAAATGGGCTGTTTCTTAACAATTTTAGCTTTGCTGATGATATGTCACTGATAAGTCCGTCTGTCGCAGGTTTAAGAAAATTATTGAAGATATGTGAACAATATGCATTAGAGAATGATATCATCTATAATACACAAAAATCTGTATGCATGGTCTTTAAGCCAATTTCTTTTAAATTATCATCACCTCCCTCTGTACATCTTAACGGCAACGCTCTTACGTATGTCGACAGTTATATGTATTTCTGCCATATTTTGAAATCCAATCAGTCAGATAATGAAGATATGATGAGACATTATCGATATTTGTGTACTCGAACAAACATGCTTCTGCGCAAATTTAAGCCTTATTCATTGAGTATCAAAATTAGATTATTCAAATCTTATTGATGCACTATGTATTGTGCTCCACTGTGGACAAACTTTAGTGAAAATGTGAAAAAAAACCTAGTAATTGGTTATAATAATAGTCTTCGCTTTCTATTAGGTCTTCCTAGATGGAACAGTGCCTCCAACATGTTTATTAATTATAATGTATTAAGTTTTGAGGAAGTAATGAGAAAGTATGTACATTCAATGATAACAAGACTTTCTAATAGTGAGAACTGTATATTGAAATCACTTTGGAAATATGACATTAATTTAAATTCTCACATTGTTAGTAGATGGAACAAATTACTATTTAAATGTGTCACTTAAATTTCATTTTTTAACAATGCATTTCGCAAATAATTGTTGTAAATGTATCTGAATACTTGTACATATGATATGTATATATGTTTTAGTGTATATGTATGTGTGTATGTGTATGTGTGTGTATGTGTGTGTATGTGTGTGTATATATATCTATATATATATATATATATATATATATATATATATATATATATATATATATATTTAAATATATATATATATATATATATATATAAATATAAATATATATATATATATGTGTGTGTGTGTGCATATGTGTATGTGTGTATATGCATATATATGTATATGTGTATGTATGTATGTATGTATGTATGTATGTATGTATGTATGTATGTATGTATGTATGTATGTATGTATGTATGTATGTATGTATGTATGTATGTATGTATGTATGTATGTATGTATGTATGTATGTATGTATGTATGTATGTATGTATGTATGTATGTATGTATGTGTATGTGTGTATGTATGTGTATATATATATATATGTATGTGTGTATGTGTATATGTATGTGGGTATGTATATGTATATATATGTATATGTTTATAGATATATATATATATATATATATATATATATATATATATATATATATATATATATATATATATATATATATATATATATATATATATATATATATATATATATATATATATATATATATATATATATATATATATATATATATTGAATGGGTGGACCCATTTAATCAACTCCAGTAATTTTAAAAAGTAGGCTGAACAAGTTTGGTGATCAGATAGGGTATATTAACCGGCTCACCCAATAAAGAGGAAGTTCATGACATATATTAATTTTCTTGAAAAAGCAGAAAATTAAAATGATGTTCGGAAAAACCCAATTATGGTCATGGAAATAATTTAGTTCAGCATTTGTACAATCTGCATCTGTTTCGTGTTTTACACCATCACATTGCTGAAGTAAAATGAATTAATGCCTAAAAATACTAGAGGATCTCTCAATGATTCGTTGCGTCACGTGGTCGGTCTGAGTTCAATGTAGTACTTTATACACCAGACACCTAAGCATATGTAAGTACTAAGTACATAAGTACTATATACCCCGGACACCTAACACGAAGCCTCGAGCTATATTTGCACTTTGATCCAAATGGACTTTGTTTTGCGCACGAGGAATTAAAGTTCGAGTTCGAGTTACAAGAGGATGTTGTGAAGACTGAACTTGCAGAGTGTCTTTCGAAGAAATGATTGCATTGCAAGACAGAGTAGTAGTTACTTCCCAATCTTCTATTTTTTATTGCACGTAATTGAAAATTTGTTTATATTAAGAATTAATAAATTGAATGTAGATGACATCTGATTAAATCGGATGTTTTCACCAACCGGAAACGGAGGTTGCAATCCAGATGTTAAAATTACGAATGTTTCTGATGTCTGTTTAAAAAAAAACATAGTGTACACCCTTTAAAAGCAACATCTATTTTGCTTTATTTGTATTAAAACTTATCTGCTCTATTTTAGTTCTTTGTTTAAAGCACACTATACTGGAATTTTCAAAACAACAACAAAACAAAAACAAAAAAGGAGAATGTCAAGTTGCGTCGAGATAATGCACATGCATAATTTATTTCAACAATAACTTACATGGCAGCCCTGGATCACCAAAAAAGTTACTCTACATAACGGCTCTGGATCACAAAGTCACTCAGTACTCATATAACCCGACGATCTTGTATTGTTACGTTGTTAATCGTTCCTGCGCATGCGAAGACATCGATCAGCGGAGTAATCTACCATTATTACCCTAATGACATGGATGATAACAACTTTTGAGTTATGATATATAAAAGAGACGAACTAGCGAATAGAGTCCCCTCACCCCGCATATCATGGATCAATCAGATCTCAAAATGGAGTGGGGTGGGGATTTAACAACAAATTGAACATACATATTACTTAAACCTTTTAAAACTTATAATACTGCAAAGATGACAAGGGAAGTGTGAATAACAAGACGCCCAAGTGGCCCAAGTGATTATATTAGATATAATAATTGACTGACAGCTGCATAATAACCAAATGCAAGAACAGGTGACTAAGATAAATATGTTACAGTAGGATGCTCTCTGTAGAAATTTTTATAATGCCATTAATTCATTCATTTTATTGTAAAAACACTTGTAGGGTTTCTTTGAATTGTTATATATATATATATATATATATATATATATATATATATATATATATATATATATATATATATATATATATATATATATATATATATACTTACATCAGCATCATTTGTCGAATTTTGAAAGGTCTCTACTCTATTCCAGGTTGTTTTGTGTCAAATTCTTTTCCGCAATTCCTTTATTTTACAGAAACATTATTTGAGAGTTTTTCTATCTTAAGTAAAGGTAACTTATTTGATGGCAGAACAACACATTTTGCATAAATGTGACTGGAGTTCAAGTTTGGATGCATTCTGTCAAATTTGGTCAAACTCTGTTAAGTCGTTATGTAGAAGAAGTTCTTAATGTTTTTGCTAGTACAGCTGACAGCAGCGACATTTCATGGCAACTTGACCTCATTCATATAACGTGAAATGTCTTCAAGCTGGATAGTGTCTAAAAAGGTCCAATTATATTCATGGGTTTTGGAGAAGTTGTTTCAAAGTTTTCTATTTATAAAATAGTTGCTACATCTGAAGGAAGACTAACATCGTTTCTATGAATTCTAAAGGTCTTTTCGCTAGTATGCTCTGTGTCAAGTTCGGTATAAACTGAAGTTGAGAATATAGCAATTGATGACGGAAGCCTAACACACGACAGTAGACGGACAACGCACGATAGACTAAAGGCTACACTATACGCTCACTTGATCTTGCGACCATTGACCTAAAATGAATTATAAATTAAAATCAATTTCCGTGATTCGTTTGAGTGGAGAATATACGGTGACATACATCTTTCATTTGGACGAAATGGAAAATGGCGATATCAAGAGATTGTGATATCGGTGAGAATTTATCATTGGCGCAGTATATCTTTCATTCAACACATGAGCTCTGTTTTGAACGGAACATTATAACCTTTGACAATGGGGTTATGGGATTTGGACTTCAATATAGGGCCATTACGGAATGTGGTCTTACATACAGAGCCATTTGCGGGACGAGGACCTCAAGATGTGGTCATTTACGGGAATTGACCTCAAGGCAGGAAGATTTTCGGGACATGGACCTCAATATTGGACCATTTACGGGACGCAAATTTCCAGACAGGCTTTTTACGGGACTTGGACCTCAAGATAGGGGCTTTGCCTGTAATATGATATTAGCTTGGAAAAATGTTCTTTCTGGGAGAGCTGGATTTGCAAAGTAGTAGTAGTTCTCCTAATGTATTATGATCAAATAACTTATTTGAAGAAGAAACGAACTTACAAGTACCTATGAAGAATAAAATTCATATGCAATGACCTTTCAAAGCTGACAATTACATTAAACAATCACAATAAATAATTTCCTCGATGAAATTTGCATCAATGACAAAGAAAATTTAATGTTGCCTGCCGCAAGAACGCGCAGTCATAGTCTTTGTAACTAGCAATATTTTGTATGGAACGGCGTGCAGAGTCGCCCTTCCCCTTGAATGACTATTCTGTCATATCCTCATTAACATGCCGTGTATATATTTGCGGTGTGGGGTGGGCAAAACGCTAGGTTATCGATAAACTCTAGCTTATCGACAAAAACATTTTTAAAAAACGGAAAGAAAAAATTCTACCCAGTGAACTGAATGGATGATCGTTTAATATTTACTACACTCATATATTTAACAAGATTTAATATTTCCCAGTGTTCTTTGCGTCGCATCATTGATAGACAATGACTTTACGACTTGAGGTTCGTTCTCGCTACGCAAACTAGCACGGGATATAAGAGGATCTGTTTCGAGACAATTTAGGCAATAACTTTAATCTCGAGATATTACTTATTACTTAAATTGAATATAATGTATGTACCTTAGTGGTAGTACTAACCTTTCTGACATGCAACCGACTCTCAAAATGTACTTATATGATTAGAGCATTAAATGCAAGTCATTCATCTCTCCATTTGAAAACAATAAGTCTCGCAAATCTTTAATAAGAACAATATTATGCCACAGATTATCTGACGAGCAACTACTAACCAGTAATTCTTTTTCCAAAAGGTAATATATAGTTTTTGGAAATGCTAATGTCTGTGACAGTATTACTACACATCCATTGAGTGGCCATAATGGTTTAGTAGTTATCGTGTTAGACTCGAGACCGAAAGGATGCGGGTTTGAATCTTATCGCCGGATCATCTCGCATCGGACACCATGGTGCATCCTTGGACACTTCACTTTAGTCTGTTGGGCTTTTACTCAGTATCTTAGTGTTCTTGTGCAGTAAAACACCAATACAAAAGTATAATCTTCTACTGGTACATTCATCAAAATTTTTAAAAATCTATACACACACACGTGTGTGTGTGTATATATATATATATATATATATATATATATATATATATATATATATATATATATATATATATATATATATATATATATATATATATAATTTCTTTTTACCCGGCAAGTATATAAGCATAGATTGCCTCGTGTTCTCTCATTCACTTGATTTTGTGTCGAAAAAGTTTCAATAATCGATGAATTCTCGCACTTGAATCAGTAAATATCCAGTTAACTTCGATTAATTCTTAATAACGTGTATGAATCCACCTAAAAATAACACCCACCCCACCCCACCACCAAAACCCCATGTATTTCTATGATACTAACGTAATGATCCATAACTTTAGTGTAGTAAGAATTCCGTTTTTAATAGGTGACAACATTCGACTTACTCTGCCTAAGGGCATATAAAAAGCATAACCAGCCGTGTTTGCTTTTTATATAAAAGAAAGTTTAGAAAATTTGGGGAGTGGAATATATTATGCTATAAAATGCAAGAGGCATTGAAAGTTATCGCCTATTGATATTACATTTCGTAAAATTACCTGCAGTTGTATGTAAAGCACGCCGGCCCCCTGCCGATATATGGGTAAAACCTAGTACAGGTAAATAACGGTGATCTAAATGTCGGAGATAAAAAATAAGTCAGATACTATGGAAAGAACATGCTGTAAAATACCGGCGGTCACATGGTACTTTCTGGCTTTTGTCAAACTTTTGTCAAGCCCGAATTGGAGAAAGTTTACTGGATGTAATTTTAGGTTATATCGTAAAAGCTTTAAGCATCTATTTTTTTAAAGATTCACGGAATCTTACCTATGTCAGCGTAGGTTAGAGTCTCGAGCTCGACCAGTGTGGGTACGTGAGTAAGCTTGCCAGTAGCTTTTGGTTGGTCGGTTGTTCTTTCCGGGGGTTTCCCGGGTTCTTCTTATACTGGCTACCATGTATAGCCTATCTTCTGCTGAAAAAATGTTAAACCCCATAACAACAACAACAACAACAACAACAACAACAACAACACCAAAGATCCATTGAAGATGACCCTCGTACTAGAGGTCCTTTCTTTGCAATTGATGACATAGAGGAGGAGGCTGTGAAGGGATCAACTGATGATGTCCGGAACATAGTGGGCTAAAACTTTATTATCACTGGCATTAATTTGTTGGCTTTTTATATATAGAAGAATCATTTGAAGCTCAGAATGTTTGTACAAGATGAATCCTGCATTTATCGACAATTGTAAAAAAAAAGCAAGTTTTGAAATCTCCTAATATCTACTTGTCAAATACGAAAGGTGTGACGAGATGTTTGAATGATATGGTCATATGATATTGTCACACGATTTTCATTTCTATACCAATTCAAGCGCAAATAACAAATTTTGTATCAAAGAAAGCAAATAGGGACCGTAAATAGCTGGTCATTGCAGGACAAGAGATTTTTTTTATTCTCATTCTTTTTCTATGCAAAAGGACCGTTTGCCCAGGTAAGTGTACCTGCTTCTGCCAGTATCACTAATATGTTAATACTTCCAGACAATTTAAAAACCGTCATGTGGTTGAAAATGCAATTTTCAAGTGTATGAAATACCTACCAAAGGAGAAAGTGCAATGTCATTTAATAATCGAAAAATTATGCTGAGAAAGTGCGGAGGTGCACTCAGATCGTAATTTGTTGGAATCACGTAATGAGCTTTTTCGCTAAAAAAAAATCGGTGAAAACTGTTTTCTCTGCTATAAGAGTATTTACTGTACATAAATCCTACGGCTAACTGTATGGCAACAAGATGCATATCGTACTTACTCAGCCCTAACATCAACACAGCTTTTCCCACAACTTTGTCCAAAACTTTTAACGCTATAAATTAATAGTTTTCGTATCCTATGCACCTGTAGAGCCGCAGAATTCCACTTACTTGTCGCTTTAATGTAATTTTGATTTCGCTCCATCCTATCTAGGTGTTCCCTGGAACCGGCACCTTCAGTAAACTCCCCAAAATACCACTTGGTCTTGTATTGATCACACGATTCAGGTTTGATTTACCTTCCAATAGGCCTACCCAACAAAGACGCGTTTCCGCTTCCTTAACACGTACCTCAATTCAACATGATACGCTCCATAGACCAAGAGAGGTTTTGTTGAAGTTACAAACAGACCGTGATTATATTAGATGCCACACACACACATATATGTATATGTATATGTATATGTATAAGTATGTGTGTATATATATATATATATATATATATATATATATATATATATATATATATATATAATATATATATATATATATATATATATATATATATATATATATATATATCCGAGTAAAGCGCTCACCGTTGCGGATCACTGTCATCTCACCACTCTCTACGTGGGTCCAGATCTCCGATTTGGACAACGTGGTTACGTGAGAAGGCTTGCCTGTAGGTTCTTGTGGGTAGTTGGATTCTTTCTGATGTTTTCATGTGTTCTTCCTCCACCATTTATTCTGGACGCCATGTATACTCTATCTTGTGCTGAAAAATGGCGTTAAGCCCAACGATAACAACGTATGTATGTATGTATGTATGTATGTATGTATGTATGTATGTATGTATGTATGTATGTATGTATGTATGTATGTATGTATGTATGTATGTATGTATGTATGTATGTATGTATGTATGTATGCATGCATGCATGCATGCATGCATTAATGTATGTATGTATGTATGTATGTATGTATGTATGTATGTATGTATGTATGTATGTATGTATGTATGTATGTATGTATGTATGTATGTATGTATGTATGTATGTATGTATGTATGTATGTATGTATGTATGTATGTATGTATGTGCGTGCGTGTGTGTGAGTGCAATAAACTGATGACGAACAGTGCAAAACTACTATTTAACTAGCCTCAGTGCTTTCGACTCTGAATGAGTCTTTTTCAAAGGCATATACAAAACATAGAGAAAACAAACAAATAAAACACAAAAACCGTTCTGTTTGCAAAACTCTACCTGGCTGTTTCTTCATGAAATAAAACCTTTAGATGTATTATGTCTAAACCAGCCTATATCAACTTGTTGCGGATACTAAAAATATTTGTGTTCGTCGTCATCTTATTGCATTTACCTCAATAAATCCCTTACACGTAATATCTTGCTGTATCCAGTGGGCCATATGATTTGCAGCATTATTATTATTATTATCATTATATATATATATATATATATATATATATATATATATATATATATATATATATAATTATATATATATATATATATATATATATATATATATATATATATATATAAGCGATACATGCTCATTTTTTTCTCCGACCAATTTCAAATTTTTTCTGGGCGAAGTTACGTGCGCTTTAAAAATGTTGTTTAATGATTGTGCATTTAGTTTGGAATCCGGCATACATTCAGTTACTTTGTTTTTTACAGTGTATTTTTGTTTAAATATTTAAGAAAATGATCATATCATAAAACATTTACTGCATTTGAATGGGAAAATATGAAATCCTTTTGTCGGATGGATCTACTGCATTACAAATTCGTGTAGTATAAACATCCGAAAAATTCGATCATATTTTCCCATATATATATATATATATATATATATATATATATATATATATATATATATATATATATATATATATATATATATATATATATATATATATATATATGTATGTATGTATGTATGTATGTATGTATGTATGTATGTATGTATGTATGTATGTATGTATGTATGTATGTATGTATGTATGTATGTATGTATGTATGTATGTATGTATGTATGTATGTATGTATGTATGTATGTATGTATGTATGTATGTATGTATGTATGTATGTATGTGTTGAATACATCCGGTATTCGTGGTCATTCATAGATTTACTCTAAAAAAATCAGCATATTAATGAGATCTACCGCATACCTTTTAATTTATTATACGGATTCATTAATTCAAATAGAATAGGGTTTGTTGTATATTTTTAGATGGTCTGATTGAATTCTTTTGTTGTTAATGTATAAAAAATACTACTACCCTGATTCCATAGGTTTGGATGAACTATTGATTTTGCACTTCAATAAGTGACAGTTGCCACAACGGTCATATTAGTCCTCGTCCGTCGTTCGATTAGGATGAATTTATTACTCTGCTTTATGGTGCATGGCTCTAATCTTGCTTCTGTAAATGGAGATGTCAACATTTGCATCACAATAGTATACTGTTTAAATTGTATTGAATTTTAAATTAATGAGCAGATACATTTATATGTGTTATTAAAAGGAATACTATCTGTGCATTCCGAATGGGGTTCAGATACCGGATCTTCCATTGTCTTATCGCCATTAGACTGGTCTTCGTAAGTCAGATATCAGAGATAAAATGATTAGGGTGATGGCAACATGAGAATGTGGATTACACTATTCTGCCGATACAATTAGCTGCGACATCTTCAGAGTGCTTTCGAGGGACAATCCCGTTTGTGTCCATTATTTTACCATGTATTTTTCATATATAGAATGTCATTGGTATCTCAGCTGGCCATAAAGATTGCCTCCGATATAAATTAGGGTGTATCGGGTATATTATACTTCCAGGGATAATTCCAAGACAATGCTACAGTCACCATATGGTCATAGCAATTTGACCTTGAACTATTGCCTCTACAAGGTCAGTGTTTTTAGTTTCTGTGGGCGTATATTAATATTCTGAAATAAAAGACCAGTGTTTCTGTATGCATATTTTATTATTTTTTTTCAAAGTGGGTAGATTTAAATATCGGAGAAAACAAAATTTCATATAAGAAGTCAATAACTCTTCATGTACCGATACCATCGCATATATAATTGCTTTTTTTCAATGTACATATTTCCTGCAAGCAATAAGACCGGCGCTTATCAGTTCGAATAATTCGAACCTCGAGACATACATGGTGATAGACCAATTTCAACCACAACAAAAACACGATTTATCAGTTTACAACGTCTTAATTATCTTGATGCAAATTCTACAGCATTTATTACATGGGGAGTAATTCAATTGATGTTGGTAGGCAGTAATTTTACCAGATTTGTTTCCCTTTAAAAATATTTCTCTGGCATCAATCTTTTCGAGGTTTTTTTTTTAAATTAGTCAGTCATTCTGTCTGTGTTTCCATTGCTGAGTTTTGAAAGGAAATGAAGGAAACAATCTTTTTTTTGCGCAGATACGAATGTTGTAAAACAAACGAACTATATAAACAAACAAATTGACATTACATTTTAATATTTTAAATTGTTTAAAAAGATTGTAGTAATTTTGTATGTCTATCATTCTTTTGTGTGCATTTTAAAACCTAAATTAGTCGGTACTTTATAGTCAGGATTTTGCTGATGTGCCTTTAAATCGTTTTGATGCATACACGTATATATTACATTACATCCATCCACGTGTCCATCAGCGATTTACTGAGATTACTGCATATTTTAACTGTGCATATTTCATTTACCTGGACACACTGGGAATATTACATATTTTAACTGGGTACATTTCATTTACATTGACACATTGGGAATATTACATATTTTAACTGGGTACATTTCATTAACATTGACACACTGGAAATATTACATATTTTAACTGGGTACATTTCATTTACATTGACACATTGGGAATATTACATATTTTAACTGGGTACATTTCATTTACATGGACACACTGG